>QJNX01000023.1:51973-368584 GCA_004155925.1 Monosporascus sp. MG133 | reverse complement strand
AACCCTAACCCTAACCCTAACCCTAACCCTAACCCTAACCCTAACCCTGAAATAATTAACGAATTACTTTTATTATAAAAAAATAAAACCGAACTTTATAAAGTTAAAAATACGAAAGAAACCAAATTTATTTATAATAACGAATAAGTTAATTATAAAATTAATTATTTCGAAACTTATATTTAAAAACGAAAATAAATTATTAATTTTAATATTATTTTAATATAAAATTACGATATAATTTTCGGTAAAAAATAATTATATTAATATAATCCCTTAATTAATTAAAGGATTAGCTAAATAAAGTTTATTTTACTTTTTATCGACGAAAACGACTTAAAGAAAAAGTTTTATTATTTAATTAATAACGACGATAACATATATAAGTATAAGAATACGATAAAAACCTTATTACCTAAAGGAATATAATATTTATAAAAAAAAAGGCGAGATAAATATATATAATATATTATTATTATAATTAAAATATAGTTATACGAAGTAAATATGTTACGACCTCACTAGGTCTTGGCCTCAGAAAACGGTCGCCCCACTTACGATAAAATCACGTAACATAAATTTGAATAAATATCTCAATCCATCTTAATCCATAGTAATAAATTTAAATGGATATCTTAATCCATCTTAATCCATAATAATAAATTTAAATGGATATCTTAATCCATCTTAATCCATAATAATAAATTTAAATAAATATCTTAATCCATCTTAATTTACCAAAATAGCTAAAAATATATATACACTTATTTATTTCCTATAATTTAAATAATACCAGTTTATAATACAACTTAATTACCCAAATTACCTTTAATATCTATTATTACCAAACGTAATTATACTTTTAACCTATTACTTAAATCCCTACAATACTATTACCAACATAAACCGTACGATTAAAATTTAATAATTAATTAAACCAGTTAACCGTTATACGTTACAAATTTTTATTTAATAATATAGTCAGATTTTAAATAATACGCCATACTGTTAACATATCGGATAATACTTAAAAGCTTACCATACAGCAATATAAAAATACGATCAAAAAGCTCGAAAAAGCCGTTTAATGCCTTAAGGCCCAAATTAATACCACCAGAATTAACGAAGTTAAAATCAAACCCAAAAAACCCGAACCCTACGACAGAAAAGGTAACGTACAGAATTTCCTTACCTAAGCACGCATTTACCTTCGTTTCGAAGGGATTATTAATAAGGCCAACAAAATCTTTACGATCGCGGCGTTCTTTAAAAAAAACGCCCTAAATTAATTTAAACCTACCTTACGAAATTACCTAGAAAATAAAAAGTCGGATCAGCAACAAATTACTAAAATCCTTTTTCAATATTATATTAATTTTGAAAAAAAATTAAAAGCTAATTTCGGAAATCCAGATAAAAAAAAAACCGCAATATAAAAAATTTTCGACCTAAAGCAAAAAAAATTAACGTTTAAATACGTAATAACGTTCAAAAATTTTATGGCTAAAGCGGAATAAGTAAACGAAAAAAACGATAACCTAATCGATATCTTTTATAAAGATTTAAAAAATAACGTTAAGGACGAAATCGTTAAAATAACGCGTCCTATTACCCTAAATAAATATATCGCAAAAATAATTAAGATCGATAATTAATAATATAAACGACGATAGAAACGAAAGGAATAATTCGTTCCTAAACCCAGGTTTACGGAAACTAACCAAACTAAAAAACGTAATGCACCTTTTACTGCCCATAAAACGGCCCCAAAACTTATAAAATTAAGGACAGCACAAAAAAGAAACTGGAGCCAAATTAAATACTACAATTATAATAAAATGGGCCACCTGAAAAATCAATATAAAGCCTTTAAAAAACAATAATATAACGATTAAACCCCGGTACCCGAAAAATAGCCAAAAGACAAAAAGGCCGTTATTTTCGGCATGGTTAAAAAAAAGGAAAACCTTAACCTACCCCTAAAAGTACGAAAAGGACTACGAAAAATTAAGGTATTTTTCTAAGCCGTAATTACCCGATAACGCGCTACCGTAACTAACCCAACGGTTACTTAATAGCTACAAAAATACGAAAGATAAAAAAAATTAATACTAAAAATATAAATATTTTAAACGTAACAAAAGAAATAATAACGATAAAAACAATAAGAATTAAATAAATAAATTAAAAAATACCAAGATTAAAACGAAACCTTATACCTAAAAAAGCCCGATCGATATGGGAAATTACATACCGTTTATTGCAAAAAAATTTACTACTTACGATATAAGAAATAATAAAAGTATATTTAATAACGACTTATACGTATATATAAATAAGGATTTAACTTTTATACGCAGATAAAAAACGATCCTAAGAATTAAAAGTAATATAGATATTTACGTACCCAGACCACTTAAAATACCATCGACTTACTTACGGCTAAAAAAAGTTGGCCAAAAGGAAAAGATTACCCCGAACAAAATCCTATATACTATTACGAATAATATAATTACAAAATACAAAAAAAATGGGTTTACTAAACGGTAATAAAAGCCCAAAACGAAATATTAAACAATTTTTATTTCCGTAAAAATTATACCGAAAACCAAAAAGAAAGGAAAAAAGTATAAAAAAAAATTAGCGAATAATTAACCGAAATGGCCCAATACTATACCTAGTACCAGGAACGATAAAGGTATTAAAACCAGTTAATAATAACAACAAACAAAAAATAAGTTATAATAACAGATTAATTAAAAAAAGCAGAAACTTTTAAAAAATAAGTTACTAACCTAAAAAATTAAATCAAACGATATAAGGAAAGGATCTTCGAACTAAAAGTTTAGCTACGCCGATAAAAAGGATAATTAAAGCAGTTACGGGTACAGCCCTTAAAAAAGGAATATTACCTATAAAAAAGCTACAGGCTGGCAAAAGCAAAAGGAATTAATACATACCCCTTAAAAAAGCTTTATGTACGATAACGGGAAAAACAAAAAAATTTCCTATTATAATCGGAATACGAATTAGGAAAAAATGATATACCGTTATAATAAATTACGGAACCGACCCGAACTATATTAAACCAGAAATAATTAACGAATTACGTTTGTTATAAAAAGATAAAACCGAACTTTATAAAATCGAAAATACCGAAGGTATTAAATTTATTTATAATAACGGATAAGTTAACCGCGAAATTAATTATTTCGAAACCTATATTTACGGACGAAAATAAACCATTAATTTCGATATTATTTTAATACGGAATTACGACATAATCCTTGGCAGAAAATGGCTATATTAATATAACCCTTTAATTAATTAAAAAACTGGCTAAATAAAATTCGTTTTACCTTTTATTAACAAAAACGACTTAAAAAAAAAATTTTACCATTTAACCAACAACGACGATAATAAATACAAACATAAAGATACGACAAAAACTTTACCACCTAAAAAAATACGATATATATAAAAAAAAGGACGAAATAAATATGTACGACGTATTATTATTATAATCAGGATACGGTTATACGAAATAAACGACGATTTATAATATTAACCCTAAAAGCCAAAAAAAATAATTAAAATACTACCGTAATACCGTAAGTACGAACAACTTTTTAAAAACCAAGTCGAAATAAAACTACCAGAACATAATAAATAAAATTACGAAATAATCCTAAAAAACGGAAAAACGATTATTTTTTATCCCATATATAACTTAAATTAACAAAAACTATACGCATTACGAAAATACCTCGAAAACAAATTACGTAAGAGATATATTAAACGTTCCAAATTACCAGCAGGATACTTAATATTTTTCGTACCAAAAAAAAATGGAAAATTACGGCTAATAATCGATTACCGATAACTAAACGATATTACGGTTAAAAATCGTATACCTTTATTATTAATCGCCGAAATAAAAAATCGTTTTTACGGAACCAAATGGTTTATTACCCTAAACTTACGGAATGGATATAATTTAATTCGCATCAAACCAAAAAACGAATAAAAAATAACTTTTAAAACCAAATACGGATTATACGAATATTTAGTAATACCTTTTGGGCTAACTAACGTACCCGTAACGTTCCAAAAAATGGTTAACTACGTATTACGCAAATACCTTAATATTTTTGTCATCTGCTACCTTAATAACATTCTTATTTATTTAAACTCGGAGGAAAAATACAAAAAATACGTCCATAAGGTTCTTTAAATTTTATAAAACGTTAACCTTTTAGTTAACGCCGAAAAAAGCAAGTTCCATAAATAAAAAATACCGTACCTAGGATATATTATTACTCCAGGATATATCAAAATAAACCCAAAAAAATAATAACAATTTAAAAATAAAAAATATTTATTACAATTACCGAAATCCAAACTTTCCTTAAATTTGCCAACTATTACCAGAAGTTTATTCGTAACTTTAACAAAATCGCAATATCTTTATCTAACCTAATCAAAAAAAAAAAAAAATTCTAATAAATAACCGAAACAAAAAAAATCTTTTAAAAAATTAAAAACGTAATTATTAATAAGTTAATATTAATTATATACGACCCGAATCGCCCCGTAAAACTAAAAACCGATACTTTAAATTATACGTTAAACGTAATAACCGGATATAAAGATAATTAAGGTAACCTATACCTTATTACATTTTATTCTTACAAATTAAAAAAAACCGAATTAAATTACGCTATCCCGGACAAAAAATTTATGGTTATTATTAACGCTTTTAAAGAATTCAAACATTACCTTAAAGGAAACTTACATTAAGTTAAAATATATACAAATTACAAAAACCTAACCCGATTTACCATAACCCGAAAATTAACAAAACGATAATTCCGTTACGTAAAATACCTTTCGGAATTTAACTTCGTTATTATTTACAGAAAAAAATTAAAAAATGGCAAAATAAACGCTTTTAACAAACGACCAAACCTAAAAAAAAAAGTCCTTAAAATTCCATACCAAATATTCGACTTAATAAAGGAAAAGCATATAAAAATACGACAAATTGCAACCATCAAAAAAATAATACCTAACTTATACCAAAAAATTTAATAATATAACGATCAATTACCAAAAGAAACAAAAACCGATAAAACCCAAATACCAGAAAAGTACCAAGAAAAATTAATACGCGAAATATACGAATACCAGTTATACGGACACCCTAAAATCCACAAAACCATAGAACGATTATAACGTACATATTATTTCCCCGGAATAAAATTAGTAATCAAAAAAATCTTGCGAAAATATAACTTATGCAACAAAACCAAGGCACGATGCCATAAACCATACGGAGAATTATAACCATTACCAATCGCAAAGCGACTATGGGATTTAATCACTTTTAACTTTATTACTAAGCTACCACTATTAAAGGATCCAGCAACGGGCATACACTACGACAGCATCTTTGTGATCGTAGATCGATTCACAAAATTTTCCTATTTCCTACCATTTAACGAAGATACAGACGCAGAACAACTAGCGCTTGAACCACAAACTCTCCAGCGCCTTTAGACCACAAATAGATAGCCAGACAAAAAGAACTAACTAAACATTTGAAACCTACTTACGGTATTACATTAATTACGAACAGAATAACTGGGTCGAAAAACTACCAATAGCCCAGTTAGCGTATAATACAAATTATTACGAAAACATTAAAATAATACCAACCAACGCCAATTTTAATTTTACGCCAGAAATTTACCGAAATTTACAGAAAAAAGGATTAATTAATATCAAAATAATACTTACTTCAAAACAACTTAAATAATTACATACAGAAATAAAAACAAAACTTAAATTCATACGTACCTAAATACAAAAATATTATAACCAAAAAAGATTAAAAAAATTAACCTTCCAGAAAGGGAAAATAATTTACCTAACCACTAAAAACATCTAAACTAAACGACTTAATAAAAAATTCGATTTTAAATATATCGGACCTTACAAAGTCGCAAAAAAAATTTCAAAAAATAATTACCAATTAAAACTACCTCCCAAAATTAAACTATACCCCGTTTTCCATATTTCCCTACTAAAGTTAACAACGGACATAATCCAAATTAATACGGAACAAAAAAAGGAGGTAACAAAAAACGTACTAGTATAAAAGGTCGAAAAAATCCTTAATACCAGGAAAAAAAACGGCAAAAGGTAATATTTGGTTAAATAAAAAAATTACCTAAAGTTAAAAAATACATAAAAACCAGCGGAAAACCTTACGGAAATCCAGCGCCTTTTAAGGAATTTTTACTAACACCAACGACGCTAAAATTAAAACCATCCCAAATAAAATTTTGCAGAAAAAAGGTAATTTTTTTATAAAAAACGTTAATGGTAACGGAAATTTGGCGCTATTTTTCCTCAAAACGCTTTTACTTTTCCAGCTCCTTTAAAAAAACCACCCCGTAACGAATTAATTCGGAAACTTTTTTTCAAAAAAAGGTTTATTATTTTTTAAGACGGGATAAACGAAATATGGCCTTAATTATTTTTACAAAAGCGTTTTATATATCTTGCTGTATTTCGATTAATAATTTTTTGGCTGCCTGCTATATACGATTAAGGCAATCCTTCTTACGATTAATATTATCAAAAAAGGATAATAAAATACCGGATCCATTATACTTACGACCCGGATGTCGGATATATTCGTCGTAACGACGAAAGTCGTCGATTATTTTATAAATGGAACCATTTTTAAAACAAAATGTATACGGTATTATTTCAAAACCGAATATTCGAACGTAAGCGGTAAAAAAAACGGTACTTTTCTTTTAGTTAAAACGATTACGAAGCTTACGGTTAAACATACGACCCGACATAATAAAAAAGGAAAACTTATCAAAAGGAATCTTTAAGGGCAAAGATTTAGGAAAAGGGAAATCGTATTACGATCTTACTAAATCTTAACCTCGGAAAACGGTCGTCCCATTTACGATAAGATTACGTAATATGGATTTAAATGGATATCTTAATCCATTTTAATTTATAATAATAAATTTAAATAAATATCTTAATCCATCTTAATCCATAGTAATGGATTTGAATAAATGTTTTAATTTATCTTAATCCATGGTAATAAATTTAAATAAATATCTTAATCCATTTTAATTTACCAAAATGGTTAAAGATATATATACACTTATTTATTTCCTATAATCTAGATAATACCAGTTTATAATACAACTTGGTTACCCAGATTACCTTTAATATTTGTTATTACCAGACGTAATTATACCTTTAGCCTATTGCTCAGATTCCCACAATACTACTGCCAACATAAACCGTACGACTAAGGTTTAATAGTTGGTTAAACCAGTTAGCCGTCACAAAATAACGATTTATAATACCAGTTTTAAAAGCCAGAAGGAATGGTTAAAGTATTATTATAATATTACGAATATAAACGATTTTTTAAGGAATAAATTAAGATAGAATTATTAAAATATAATAAATAAAATTACGAAATAATCTTAAAAAATAATAAAATAATTATTTTTTATTTTATATATAATTTAAATTAATAAAAATTATACGTATTACGGAAATATTTAATGTTTTAAATTACCGGTAAGATATTTTATATTTTTCGTACCAAAAAAGAATAGAAAATTACGGTTAATAATCGATTACCGATAACTAAATAATATTATAATCAAAAATTACATATTATTATTTTTAATTACCGAAATAAAAAATCGTTTTTACGTAATTAAATAATTTATTACTTTAAACTTATAAAACGGATATAATTTAATTCGTATTAAATTAAAAAATAAATAAAAAATAATTTTTATAACTAAATATAAGTTATACGAATATCTGGTAACATTTTTCGGGTTTATTAACATACTTGCAATATTTTAAAAAATAGTTAATTACGTATTATGCGAATATTTTAATATTTTTGTTATTTATTATTTTAATAATATTTTTATTTACTTAAATTTAAAAAAAAATATAAAAAATACGTTTATAAAGTTTTTCGGGCCTTATAAAACGTTAATTTTTTAATTAACGCCGAAAAAAACAAATTCCATAAACAAAAAATACCGTATTTAAGATATATTATTATTTCGGAATATATTAAAATAGATTTTAAAAAAATAACGGTAATTTAAAAATAAAAGGTACTTATTATAGTTACCGAAATCCAAATTTTCTTTAAATTCGTTTGCGATTTTAATAAAATCGTAATATTTTTATTTAACCTAATTAAAAAAAAATTAAGTTTTAATAAACGGCCAAAATAAAAAAAACTTTTTAAAAAATTAAAAACGTAATTATTAATAAGTTAGTATTAATTATATATGATCCGAACTATCCCGTAAAATTAAAAACCGATATTTTGGATTATATATTAAATATAATAATTAACTATAAAAATAATTAAGGTAATTTATATTTTATTACATTTTATTCTTATAAGTTAAAAAGAACCGAATTAAATTACGTTATTTTAAATAAAAAATTTTTAATAATCGTTAACGTTTTTAAAAAATTTAAATATTACCTTAAAAGGAATTTATATTAAATTAAGGTATATATAAACCATAAAACATTACCCGGTTTATTATTATCCGAAAACTAATAAAACGATAATTTTATTATGCGAAATATTTTTCGGAATTTAATTTTATTATATTTACTAAAAAAGATCAGAAAATAATAAAGTAAATATTTTAAGTAAACGATTAAACCTAAAGGAAAAAATCCTTAAGGTTTTATATTAAATATTTAACTTAACGAAAAAGGGATATATAAAATTATAATAAATTGTAATAATTAAAAAAGTAATATTTAACTTATACCAAAAAATCCAATAATATAACGATTAATTACCAAAAAAAGAAAAAACCGATAAAATCCGAATACCAAAAAATACCAAAAAGAATTAATACGCGAAATATACGAATATTAATTATATGGATATTTTAGCATTTACAAAATCTTAAAATAATTATAACGTACGTATTATTTCCTTAAAATAAAGTTAATAATAAAAAAAATCTTATAAAAATACGATTTATATAACAAAATTAAGATACGACGTTATAAACCATACGGAAAGTTATAACCATTACCAGTTATAAAACGACTATAAGATTTAATTATTTTTAATTTTATTACCAAATTATTATTATCAGAAAACCTAATAATAGATATATATTACGATAACATTTTTATAATTACAAATCGATTTATAAAAATTTCTTATTTTTTATTATTTAACGAAAATATAAATATAAAATAATTAATATATATTTTTTTTAAATACTTTATTAACGTATACGGATTCCTAATAGAAATAATATCGGATAAAGGTATTATATTTATTTCAAAATTTTAACAAAACCTTATAACATAATTAGGCTTAAATTATAAATTATTAAATGTTTTTAAATTATAAACGGATAATTAGATAAAAAAAACTAATTAAACGTTTAAAATTTATTTACGGTATTATATTAATTATAAATAAAATAATTAAATTAAAAAAGTTATTAATAACTTAATTAGCTTATAATATAAGTTATTACGAAAATATTAAAATAATATTAATTAACGTTAATTTCGGTTTTACGTTAAAAATTTACCGAAATTTGTAGAAAAAAAAACCAATTAATATTAAAATAATTTAAATAATTATATATAAAAATAAAAACAGAATTTAAATTCGTACGTATTTAAATATAAAAATATTATAACCAGAAAAAATTAAAAAAATTAACCTTTTAAAAAAGAAAAATGGTTTATTTAGCTATTAAAAATATCCAAACCAAACGATTTAACAAAAAATTCGACTTTAAATATATCGAATTATATAAAATTATAAAAAAAAATTTAAAAAATAATTATTAACTAAAGTTACCCCTTAAAATTAAACTTTACCCCGTTTTTTATATTTTTCTATTAAAATTAATAACGGACATAATTCGAATTAATACGGAACGAAAAAAAAGATAACGGAAAACGTACTAATATAAAAGGTCGAAAAAATCCTCGATATTAAAAAAAAAGACGGGAAAAAATAATATTTGGTTAAATAAAAAAATTATTTAGAATTAAAAAATATATAAGAACTTACGGAAAACTTTACGGAAACTTAATGCTTTTTAAAAAAAAATTATTAATAACGTTAAAAGCGTTAAAGTTAAAAAAATTCCAGTTTACGTTATCTAAATCGGACTAATTAATTACGTTCGTAACATAAAAAAACAAAATTATTTCGGCCTTTAACTTACGTTATTTTATTTCTAAACGTTCGAATTTTTTTATCGTTTCCGTATTTTTAATCTTTTTACGTAATATTTTAATTTCCCGCTTACGTAAAAATTTCTTTTAATTACGTAATCGGATTAAATAACCAAATAATTCGTTAAAATATTACTGCAATTTATTAAAACGTTATTAAACGGAAAATAATTTCTTTTTAACAAAACGTTTTTAAAATTCGGAACGATTTTTTTCTGTAATTAAATAATTATATTCGATTTCGGAAAAATTAAATAAATTATAAGAATTATTATATTTAAAATAACGAATATATTTTTTAAAATTAAAGTAAACTTTGTAAACCTTTTTTTTTACGTTTATAACGTAAGCAAAAAAAAAAGGATATATTAAAACTAAACGTATCGATTTTTTTAAAAAGAACCAAAACGTTATTACGTTTACAGGATTTTTATTTTTTAATACGGTTAAATATAACGACTAAAACGAACCAAAAAATAAACAATATATAAAAAAAAAAGTTATTTACTAGATAAATATAACAAATAAATTAATTTTTAAAGGCAAAAATCTTAAAAAAAGGAAATTATATTATAACCAAAGCCCTTAATATAGTAACGGACGGTCGGAAATTATAAGACGAACTTCCGGTATGGGTCCAGGGTTACGTAATAGGTTCGAAAAGTTCGAAAAGCCTAATTGGAATTAAGGAAACTTGGTACGTCGAACTAGTCGAACCGGGCGGCGGTTTAAGATAACTTAATAAGCTCGAAAGAACTAAACCGCTAAAAAGAAAATAAAATCAAATTAAGCCAGTCGAGCTAAAAGTAGCATATATACGTTCGTTACTTTCTTATAATTTAAATAATACCAGCTTATAATATAACTTAATTACCCAAATTACCTTCGATATCTACTATTACCAGACGTAACTACACCTTCAGCCCATTACTTAAATTCCCATAGTACTACTGCTAACATAAACCGTACGACTAGGGTTTAATAGTTAGTTAAGCCAGTCAGCCGTCACATTTCGGGTAAGTAAAAAATATTTTAAATTCCGGTATTTAAACGGTTCGGAAATAAAAAATGGCGAAATATAAATTCCGGAATATAAAATATACGTTATAAAGGTGGATATTATAATCCATTTATTTACAATACATAAAAAATTAAATTCTAATATTTAAAAAATCGTAAAAAATAAATTTTAAAATATGGAAAATCTTAAAAATTAAATTCCGGAATTTAAAAATTATTAAAACTTAAATTTTAAAATTTTAAAAATAACGGAAATTAAAATCGCGAATTTAAAAAGTAACGGAAACGAAATTCCGGAAATTAAATTCCAGAATTTAAATACGTAATAAAACGTAAATTCCGGAATTTATATCAAATTTTATATCAAAACTATTTATATAAATTATTTACTTTTTTAAAAAAAAAGTAAAAAACCGTTAATTAATTTGTTTATTATAAGTAAAGTAAGGCATATATAACATTATAACGTTTATATTTATCGCGTTAAATAATTATATACTTTTTTATTTTTTATTTTTTATTTTTTTTATTTTTTTCAGCGCTAGTTCTTTTTAGGTAACTTTATTATTATTTAAACCGCCTTTTTTAGCGTTAGAAAAATATAAAAGTTATATTTTTATTTAAAAAAAGCTTTAATAACAGTTATTAATAATAACTGTTAGTATTTACTAGTACGCTACTAATATCAGTTACTGTTAGTAACTAATAATTACTAACAATAATTTTTAATAACCCGTCCTCCACTTCCCCCACCCTTACCAAGCAAAGAACCAACTCTAACACTGGTCCATCACATTATATCAATCAACATGCCGCTTCGCGAGACCGACCCAGATTTCGAAAGTGAGCTCCGAGAAAAGGTCAAGGCAGCGTTAAACGCAAAGTTCGGGGTTTTCGAATATGATCTCCCGCTGCCGCTCCTCCTCGTCGATGAATATGCGGAGAAGCCACTGCCGTGCCATGAACCTGCCGAGGAGACCATCGCCATCAGCGCCCACATGTCGGTGCGCATCCGTACCTTTTACGAGCAGATTGCCGCCGCCTATAACGGGATCGAGGATCCGCCAGCCAGCATCGGCATCAAGCTCGACATCCAGCCGCAGAACTTTGACCCAGAGGAGCCAGGATGCCACCATCGCAGGTATCACTCGCGCCGCCTGCAGCTGCACGACCCCGAGACACTGCCAGATCTGCCCTTTGTGAGCAGCCTGGCCATCAGGTCAAGGTCGTACGGCTCCGACGCCGAAAACGCGACAGACATACGCCCTCTGTCTCCCCTCGTGCCGCTGCAGTGCCTCGTCCACCTGCCGGCTGTCCAAGAGTGGAATGCCCCCTGGTTGTGGGAACGGCCCATGCCCGCCTCCATGCCGAGTAGGGTGATGCGCGAGCACTACACCTGGCCGTGGGAGGGCCCCCTGCGAGACGCCCGCCACGAGTTCGGCGCCGCCATCATGGACCAGGAGAAGCACCTCTGCGGGAAAAGGATCACCGCCAGTCTGACCAGGGCCGCACTGCACTTCTGGCCTTTCTTCTCGCGCCCCAGGCATGACCAGTCCGTGGCCCGGCCGAACCTGATCCATCCCGCGGATAAAGACCCGGTGTCTGTCGGCCTGTGCAAGCTCGGTGCGCAGCTAAGCCTGTTCGACGTGCGTGCTGTGGTCACTTCAGACCTGTTCCCCAGTCCCGAGGCATCAACCGACCAGCAGTGGTCACAGATGCGGCGATTCCGGCTCGAGTTCCATTCCCTCCGTCCAGACGGGCGGTGGTACTTTGTCGGCCCCGGTGGCGAGGATCCGCACGACTCTGAACAAGGAGGGTACAAGATCTCAGACACAGAACACTACCCCCGCGAAACCGACACGGACGAGGACATGGACCTCGACGCCGAGTATGGCGACAACCCGGACGACGAGTACGATCACGATCTAGACATGTTCCGCACCGAGCCCTGCAGGGAGCGGATCGAGCCCCTGCTTGCGGCGTTTGCGAAGTCTCTGACTCGCGACAATATGCCGAGCCTCGAGGACGCCGAGATTTTCACGCACCTGTGGTGGGACCCTTCAGACGACAGAGAAGTGGAGGAATATGGTCTGCCGATGAGAAAGGGCCACAGATGGGGTGTCAAGTTCATTGCTGGGCGTGGTAGTAAGAAGCAGAAGGACGGCGATGCTGCTGCTGCGGCACCAACACCACCGGTGGTGCAGTGGCAGGTTGGCGACTGGAGACCCAGCGAGGAGGTCATGAGTTTGTTCGAAAGCCTAGGACGGCAGGAGTGGCTCGATCTCGAGTGGGACAAGTATAGATCTACGGCGGGGCACGACTTGCTGGGAAACAGCGAGTCTTCACCCATATAGTCGGGCGGGCAACCAGAATCCTTTGTTGGGGATTTCGAGAACAAGTGGTCTGATACCTTTTTAGAAAGAGTGATGTTAAACGTACCTTAGTTTTTCTAAGCTTGGCATACCTTAGTTTTTCCTGTCAATTGGCAACGTTCCGTTATTATTCCCCGCCACCTTTTAACAGTTCTTATACTCTTTATAATAACTTAACAACTACGTTATCAAATAAAGTTAGGACTTGAATTTTTGAACTTTTAAGACCCGTTAATCCATATTCCGAAACTACTTTATTTTTGTAATTTTTTTCAGTTAAGTTATGTACGAATAAAGTTATAACGCTAAAAGAGTAAAAGGAATCCTACGAAACGATACGGGCTAATATTCGCAATTAGCACATCCTAAAAAACTAAGATACATACAACAAAATATATACGAATAATACACAAATATCTTAACAACGTTACGTTTCCTGATAATGGGAATAATATATTCAGTTTCGCATTATGTGGGATAATTGATTGCTAATACATTATCATATATGCGTTACAATTGCAAAAGGGCAAAATACGTTGCTATGGCTTAGATTTCCTTTGAAACGTTGAATCTCTAATCATATATATCGGGCCGTTAGGGGGTTGACAGGCCGTTAACAGCTGTATTAGAAAACTAAGGTATGCCAAGCTTAGAAAAACTAAGGTACGTTTAACATCACTCTTTAGTAAGGGCGTTTTAAATTGCTATTACGTATAACAAACAACTTCGAAGTCGTTTAAGTTGTCAGTTTTGGATATTTCTAGTTTAAAACGATATATTTTAATAACTAGAAAGTTCTTAATTTATAGTTATATATTACTATATAACCCTCCTCGAGGGTTACATTTTAATACCGGGTGCATATTTGTAGCTATTATATTAGTTAAGTTATTAAAGAATATATATAACCTAACTGGAAATATCTTATTCAACAACCTGTCTTTTATCGAATACAGCAGCTATAGAGGTATATATGGTATCAAAATGTAGCTCTCGGCGAGGGCTACGTAACGTTATATAGCCGCAAATTGCCAGCCTTTCGGTTGTTAAGATATATGGCTTTGAAGCCCGATATATCCAAAGTTAACGGTGGTGTTGCAAAAAAAGTGTGTGATTCAGAAGCTAAGTGGGGCCCCGACACTGTGATTCGAAATGGGAGCAAAACGGAAGCCAATCAGCGCTGAAGCCTACGGTAGCCCCCCTACAAGGCCTACTGAAGCTTTCTTCCGGGACGCTGAGTGGGTCAATGTGGGCGAATAGAAAAAGAGCGCCACCCACCTTCAGAAAAGTTATTAATGCTACAGCCTTGTCACCGCCTAGCAGATGATCGTAAATTGTGACATGGCATGATCAACTAACATTGAAAATAAAAACTAAGCTTTATATTAAGGTTTCTATCTAAGAACCGAGTAAGCTTTGTAGCTAACCTAATATTGCCTGAACAGTTTCCCACGGACATTTTATCACGCGGTTGTTAACGTATAAATTCAGCTCCTGCTCCCCTTAATTTCAACCTCGGCTTCTTTCCTCGCGCCGCTCCTGACCCCTACACTTCCAACGTCCCGACCACGCAAACTCTCCCAGTCGCTTCTTCCCTCTCATTTTAGCCAACTACAGAAGTGTTTCCTCTATTCTACCATCGCCACTTTAAGCAATTCAGAATGATGGCCCCAGCCGGAGATCACGAACAGATCAAGCACACCGTTGAGTCATCCGACGGTTGCAGCACAACCATGGCCACGCCATTCAAGAGGAGAAAAACCCGATGGGGACCAGAGACTGGGGCTCCGGGGCTCTCCAATCTTACAAGCGCCATCACAGCACCCATGACGAGTGAACAGATCGACGCCTACGTCATGCAGGTGCGTATCGAAGAAATCACACAAAAGCTTAGATTCGATCATGTTGTCCCAGCTAACCTTGATCGCAGGTCCCCGTCGCCACCACCTCGATATGACGCCTGGGGGAAGCGTGTCAACACGCGCTACCGTCGCTGCCGAGAGCGTCTGGAGGATGAGCGCCATTCTTTGGTTCGGCTCGCCGCGCATGCTATCCCCAATTATCGCGCACCCCAGGGCTACATCCGTGGCCCGCGAAGACTGATTACGGACAGGGTCTACATACCCGCAAAGGACTTCCCCGAAGTGAACTTCATCGGCCAGCTCTTGGGCCCCCGAGGGCGCAGCATTGCCGACATGAACGCCCGGTCCGGCGCCACCGTAGCCATCCGCGGCAAGGGCTCCGTCAAAGAGGGCAGAGGCAGGGTCCGCGACGGCCCTGCGCACATCGATACTAACGATCAGGAGGGTCCTCTTCACTGCCTGATCACGGCGGATACCCAGGACAAAGTCGACAAGGCGAAGGCACTCGTCCAGGCAGTCATCGAGACGGCCGTAACCACGCCTGAGCCCAAGAACGAGAGGAAGCGCCAGCAGCTCCGTGATCTCGCCATCGCCAACGGGACTTTCCGCGACGATGAAGGTCGCTACGGCATCGATGGCGCCTGGGAGAGACCGATGTCGACCGGTATCAGCTGCCACGTTTGCAATAACGGGGGCCACATCGCTCGTGACTGTCCTGATAGGAAAGCAAATGTCGTTCCGTGGCGGAGTACCGTGCGGCTACAGACGAACGCGGGCCAAAGAACTGGAGATGCCGTGGATCTTGCTTGCTCCCAGTTTTTATCGGAGCTATGAGCAAACATGCGTATCTAGGGTACTTAGACAACTATCTATGTATATGAGAGGAGGGATGGTAACCATCACAAGCAGTACTCTTTGCTAACGTTTAGGAGCCAAGGTACGAGGGAGGATAACCTGAAATGACAATAAAGGCTTAAACGCTCATACCACTGATACTCGAAGAACTAACATAAGAACTGCTATACTAGGATATTGCGTCTTCTACGCTCTGGAGCGGGTAAGTATCCCTATTAGGCGTAAAGGGGTAGATTATAAGTAAAGTAATTGGATAGGATGCTCAACCGCGACACACACATGTATCGTATAATTGTCCGCTGCTCGGCCTGCACGGTTTACGTGAATGTCAACCGGCCAATCCATTACCGGAAGTCCATCTGTAACTTTAATGAAATCACGATACTTTCACTAAAGATAATAAAAGAAAGAATTTTATAAATATTGAAAGCGGAAAAACATTTGTCAGCAAACGCTTCTGTAAGAAGCAGTTGTCGTTATCGACCAGAAGCGGAGGGATTACATGCGCGGTGACGTCCGAGAGGACTGCCTAGAAAAACGTGGCTTCTAGAGACACGAGGAGTATAGTTAGTAAGAACACGATATCTGGCAGTGGATTCCACGAGCAATAAGAGGGACGTCTGTATGAGTGATATCAGGAAATTCCTGCCAGCGCCCTCACGCACTGTGTGTAGTTCTCAAGTGACAGTTCCTCCACTTCTTCCGTATCTATCTTCCCGAACCCTGGTATCCTCCGTGTGTACGGGTGTAGCGGAGTCCTTCGTAGCCTTACTGATCGACTGCGGGGTTCCCGGGGCTTCTCTATCATTGCTGGCCTCGAGTCAGGCTTCTTCCCTCATTCAAGTGTTCTCGTATGCCCTACTAAGGGACTTATGCTTTCACCCTGAAGCCTTATCCTGGGTAGGACTTGTGCTTTCTTTAGCCCGTTCGCTGCCAACCGAATCCACGTCAGGTTTCCTCACAGCTTGGCAAACGCCCTAAACCCTCGGAGTGCGGCGACGCGCGTCCACGGGCCTTTAGTCCCTCTGTAGATCTGGTACGCGTTGACGTTGCGGCGGCGGGAGGGGAGGCGACGAGCCCTTTAGGCCCTCAGCTCTTCAGGCGCTCACGCCCCCAGGTTGTACCTCGAATTGCTCGCGAGATTGGGGGGTCGGGGCGCCAATATCGCCAAGAGATGGAACCGGAAGATGCTGCAATGACGGCAAATCGTTGCAATTCTTCAGTGTGGGTTTTTACTTTATGCGTTACAAGCTTAGGTTACTCTTCTTCTAATTATGCGTGGGAGCAGCCACATATAAGCTGTTAACCACTTGGTCCTTACAATCCTAGGGCCACAAATCAGAGCGGTTTCAAGCCCTTTAAAGACTAACAATATATGCTGACAGCATCATACTTATATTACGGTTACCTGACTGAGGCCGAGGGATACGTACTAAAGGAGATAAAGCATTCTTGGAAGACGTGTTAAGTACAGTGTTAACTAACAAAGAATACCCCTGCGTACTCTTGGTAAGGGAGGGTAATGGAGGTTAAGGGAGGCTAAGAGTGGTTCGCCTGTATGTGCTTTCAGTGGGATGCCCTTTGGTAAGTGCATCTGGCAACTAATTAGGGCAAGGTTTGCCTAAAATGGGAGACCAGCAGCGGGGCCCAGGCTCAGCGGATCCACATCCCGGGGCCCGAAAGTTCCGCCCTCCGCACAAAATCCCTTTGTAACCTCGGCGTCCGCGGGCCACTGTCGAGATGAGTGGGCCAGAGGCGCAGCGTACGGAACGAACGTCTGGGAATCCGCCATCGCGGACTCGGTTGCGGTCGAAGCATTGTGGGGCACAGTAGAGGATACGTCAATGACGACCCGGGATCCCATCACCATGCTGCTATACCAGTCCAGAAAAGCACCCCCGAGCAGGAGAGGGGCTTCCGGTCCCACCTAGCTGCTTCGATACTTAATGGCCGCCTGGCCGGCCTAAATCTGCTCCGAGTGCTGACGGGTCATACCCAAGCATCTCCACAGCTCGGCGGCGTCCAATCGCGTAATTTTTCAAAGGCGGCTTGGCGACGCCAAAATGACGGAAATTGGGCGCTCACGGCAAGGTAAGGTAAGGTGCCGCTTAATCCAGTTAATGTAGCTGAAAGAACAGCAAAGTTAGTTAGTTACCTTTTACTCCTATGAAAGCACGTTTAGCATAATAGGAAAAAAAAAGATAAGGTTTAACATTACCCACCCGCTACTTCCCATAACGTAAATTAATACGTTATGAATATTATAAATTAAGCAATTCCTTATTATCTCCAAACAATTTTAACTTTTTATGGTTTAAAAATAGTACCTGTAAGCATTCGTAGGTACAAAACTCTGCGTCGGTAGTTGGTTAATGTATACCAAGGAAAGCCACTCCCAGGCAGCCGCAGCTTGGTGCATTTGGACGTTATGCCCTCGCAGTATTTGCGTCGTTTTCATAAATGCCTTCTCGTCGCTCCCTTTCCCCCCTACCAACATCTTGGTTCGCTTCTTCTCCAACATCCTGGCACCAGCTGTTCTCATCCACAGCTTCGCCTGATAGCCATACCACTTCTAGGCTTGAATAACAAACACCTCCCCACGAAAATCAGCAAGCTCCGAGGCTTTGGCTGTCTACTGCTGCGCTGCGCCACCTCTCGACATGGGAGCCGGTGCCGCCTCTAAGAAAGGGAAGAAGACCGAGCTCGAGCAGGGAGAGAAGGCGGACGCCGTTGAGAACCCCGCTGGCGCTGCCGCCGCTGTCATCCCGTCTCCGGATATCCCCAAGGAGGAGTCTCCGCTCGCCGCCTATAAGCGCATCTTTCGCTATGCCGGGCCCCTCGAATACACGCTGCAGGCCGTAGCCATCGTCGCCGCCCTCGGCTCCGGCGCCGGCATGGCCCTCCAGAACCTCATCTTTGGCAGGTTCGTCACTGTTATTACGGACTTCAGCTCGGGCTCTTCCTCTCCAGCCGCCTTCCGCAGCGACTCAGCCCGCCTGGCCCTCTACTTCGTCTACCTCGGCATCGCCCGCTTCGCCCTCTCCTATGTCTATAACTCCCTCTTTACCTACGCCGCCTACCGCATTGTTCGCAACATCCGCCGCGAGTACCTCGGCGCCGCTCTCCGTCAGGAGATCGCCTTCTTTGATTTCGGCACCGCCGGCTCCATCGCCACCCAGGCCACCTCCAACGGCCGCCTGATCCAGGGCGGCATCGCCGAGAAACTCGGCCTCACCTTCCAGGGAATCGCCGCCTTCGTCACTGCCTTCATCATCGCCTTCATCGTCCAATGGAAGCTAACCCTCATTTGCCTATGCATCGCCCCTGCTACCATGCTCGTTATGGGCGTCGTCGCCGGCATTGAGGCGGGCTACGAGACCAAGATCCTCGAAATCTACGCCCAGGGCAATTCGTTCGCCGAGGCCGTCCTAGCCAGCGCCCGCACTATTCACGCCTTCGAAATGCGTGCTAGGCTAGTCAATAAGTTTGATGAGTACCTGACTGATGCCCACAAGATCGGCTCAAAGCTGTCACCGCTCTTCGGTATCTTGTTCTCCGCCGAGTACACCATCATCTACTTGGGCTTTGGTCTTGCCTTCTGGCAAGGTGTCCGCATGCTCGCGCGCGGTGAGCTCGACGGTTCCGGTGACATCTTCACGTGAGTAGTTGGCCGGCGCCTTCCCTTCTCTGTGTTTTTTCTCTTTTCCTTCTTTTTCCTTACTACTCCCAACCCCCGCCCCCCCTTTTTTTTTGGGAGGGGGCCGGCAGAACCCCGGCTAACAATGGCGTCAGTGTTCTACTGTCTGTGGTCATTGCTGCCATCAGCTTGACCCAGCTCGCCCCTTACTTCATTGACTTCAGCCGAGCTGCCACGGGCGCGTCCAAGCTGTTCCAGCTGATCGACCGCAAATCACACATCGATCCTTTCGCGTCCGTCGGAGAGAAGCCGTCTGAGGTCAAGGGGGACGTCGAGCTGGAGCATGTCACCTTTGCGTACCCCACCCGGCCCGGCGTTACCGTCTTAGACGACTTCTCGCTCAAGGTCCCCGCTGGCAAGGTTACTGCACTCGTAGTAAGTCCATTATTTGATTCCTAGGCCTCCAGCGCATGCTCACCTCCATCTTTCGCAGGGCCAATCCGGCTCCGGCAAGAGCACCATAGTTGGCCTGATCGAGCGCTGGTACAATCCCAAATCTGGCACCATCAAGCTCGACGGCCGACCGATTGACCAGCTCAACCTCAATTGGCTTCGCAAGAATGTCCGTCTCGTCCAGCAGGAGCCCGTCCTGTTCCATGGCTCCGTCTTCGATAATATCAGAGATGGCTTGGTCGGTACAGAGTGGGAGAATGCACCCAGAGAGGTGCAAATGGAACGTATTCAAGAAGCTGCCAAAATAGCGTATGCGCACGACTTTATTATGGAGCTCCCGGACGGCTATAACACGCAGATCGGCCAATACGGTGGTCTGCTGTCCGGCGGTCAGAAGCAGCGTGTCGCTATTGCTCGCAGTGTCGTGTCCCAGCCCAAAGTCCTCCTCCTCGACGAAGCCACCAGTGCTCTCGATCCCCATGCTGAGGGCGCTGTGCAGCATGCTCTAGATAAGGTGTCCGAGGGCCGCACCACTATTGTCATTGCGCACAAGCTGGCTACCATCCGCCGTGCTCACCACATCGTCGTCATGAGCAAGGGCCGAATCGTTGAGCAGGGTTCTCATGAGTCTCTGATAGCGGCCAACGGTACGTACGCCCGGCTTGTCAGAATCCAGGACCTGGCCGTCTCCGACAAGGGATCCGAGTCGGAGGCAGAAGAGAGCGATGCATTAGAAGAAGCGAAGGGTGACTCCGCCGACGTGACCAGGACGCTGACTCGGTACGATACCTCGGTCCGGGAACGCTTAGAGCAGCAAAAGGACCGCGACAGCTACGAAAGTCACAGACAACTGGGCTTCCTGCGCGTTGTCGCCCGCCTCGTCCGTGACACCCCCGAGCTTACCTGGGCCTACATCGTACTCGTGATCGGGTGCCTGCTGGCAGCCGCCGGATACCCGGGCCAGGCCCTCCTGATGGCCAATGTGATGAACGTGTTTACGCTGACAGGCGCCGAGATGGAGCGCGAGGGCAATTTCTATGCCACCATGTTCATCGTCCTTGCCGCAGGCAGTCTCGTCGCCTACTTCTCCCTCGGCTATTCCACCAACACCATCGCCCAACAGATGAGCCATAGACTGCGTAAGCAGAGTCTCTGGGACATGCTCCGCCAGGACCTTCAGTTCTTTGACCGGCCGGAGAACAACACGGGCGCCCTCGCCAGCCGTGTCGACTCGAACCCGCAGTCCATCCTGGAACTGATGGGCTTCAACATCGGCCTTATCGCTATCGGTGTCTTCAACCTGGCCGCTTCTAGCATTCTAGCTATTGCTCACGACTGGAAGCTCGGCCTCGTCGTCGTGTGCGCCGGACTGCCGCCTATGGTCGGTACCGGTTTCCTTAAGATTCGCCTTGACGCCAAGCTCGATCGCGACACTTCCAAGCGCTACTCCACAAGCGCCTCGATTGCCTCCGAGGCAGTAGCCGCCATCCGCACCGTCTCGTCGCTGGCTGTCGAGGAGTCTGTGCTCGCCAAATACACAGTCGAGCTCGACCACGCCGTCGCCGGCTCGGTCTCGCCGCTCTTCATCATCATGATCTGCTTCGGCTGTACACAGGCCATCGAGTACTGGTTCATGGCCCTCGGATTTTGGTACGGCTGCGACCTCTTGTCCCGCGACAAGATCAGCATGTATGCCTTCTTCGTCGCCTTCCTCGGCGTCTTCTTCTCCGGCCAGGCCGCAACCCAGATCTTCCAATTCTCTACCAGCATCACCAAGGGTATTAACGCTGCCAACTACATCTTTTGGCTCCACGAACTGCAGCCCACTGTGCAGGAGACGCCAGGGAACCTGAAGAAAGGTCCCAGCGCTGGTGGTCCAATTGAGTTCGACGGTGTCCGCTTCTCCTACCCTTTGCGCCCCGACGCGACCGTTCTTAGGGGCGTGGATCTCACTGTTCGTTTCTCCTGACTTCCCACACACCATTTGCAAGAGGAAGATAACTTACATTCGTTGCACAGGTCAAGAAAGGCCAGTTCGTCGCTCTGGTGGGCGCCTCTGGCTGCGGCAAGTCCACTATGATCGCCATGCTCGAGCGCTTCTACGACCCGTCCACAGGCACAATCTCCGTCGCTTCATCTCCGCTGTCGACGTTCAACCCCCGTCTCTATCGGCGTATTGTCGCCCTCGTCCAGCAGGAACCGACCCTCTTCCAGGGCTCCATCCGCGAAAATGTCGCCCTCGGCATCGACGACTTCACTGACGACGTCTCCTCCACGATCGCCTCCGCCAGAGTGCCCGACAGCCAGATCGAGGCCGCCCTCCGCGCCGCGAACGCCTGGGACTTTGTCTGCTCTCTCCCCGAGGGCCTCAACACTCTCGCCGGCTCCAACGGCACCCAGCTGTCCGGCGGCCAGCGGCAACGCATCGCCATCGCGCGCGCGCTCATCCGCGACCCGCAGGTGCTCCTCCTTGACGAAGCCACCAGCGCCCTCGATAGCGAGAGCGAGAAAATCGTGCAGAACGCCCTCGCCGCGGCCTCCAAGGAGGGCGACCGCGTGACGTTTGCCGTTGCCCACCGCCTGAGCACCATCAAAGACGCCGACGTCATCTGCGTCTTCTACCAGGGTCGCATCGCGGAGATGGGCACGCACGCGGAGCTCATTGCCAAAGGTGGTCTGTACCGCAGGATGTGCGAGGCGCAGGCTCTTGATTAGGAAGATGGTGTTCGAGGCGCGATTTTTTTTTCTTCGTCTTCCGACCGCTCGGGTCAACGGACAGTATCATGCCTTTGGATACTATATCATCGCAGTTGGATTCCTATTCAGTAAATGCCGTTTTGTATATAAATCTTCCTTAATGGATTATACGGACCTGCTGCCGCTTAAGGGCCTGGTACCACTCAACCTTAATGGGTGTGGCAGGATACACCTGGAGCTCTGGGAAGGCCGGCAATGACGGCCAATCGGGATTTGACGGTTGACTACTATCGACGGCCAAGAACAGGGGAAAGGGACAGTGAACGGCCTGTACCCGCCATTTCTGCGGCGGCGGCGACGCTGATATCGGATTGACGGGTAATGGGAGGATCGACCCGGTTGTTGGTACATCGTTATCGTCTGATCAGAACAATGTCGGATATGGTGCGTGGTGATTGGAAGGTCATGCTTGGCCGTAGAGTGTAACGTAGGGGCGGCAAAAAAGCCGCAGCACTGCTCTAGCGATAGGAGCGGCTGGCTCAACTCTTTGACCGTGACTCAGAGCGGCTGCAGATTTGACAATGGCTCGGATTTGATCAGTGACGTAGAGTAGGTCATCGTCGCCCTCCGGAAAAAAAAAAAGGCTGTGGCCTCATAGCGAAGTGTAGGCTTGAAATGTGGGTCAACGGCTGCAACATTGATTTGGGATAGAGCTGTGCGACGTAAAGGAAAGGTTTCAGGTGGCAGCCGAAAGGCGCCCGTAGTTCTAGTTATGTCCACTAATAAAAAGGTGTAAAATGAGTGTATTAAAACTCGATGAAGAGTTACTGTCAGCTAGCCATTGCGCCAAAAGATCATTTGCGATAAGCTTACTGTATCTAAGTGTTAAGTGCAAGATTATATCTTGCTACTTATCTGACAGTTACTGTAAAGGACTGGGACCTGAAGTGTTCTTATTGTATACTGTCGATTCGAATTGGAGTGTCGCGCCCCATAAGTTGGCTTGGCAACATACAGTTTTTTTGTATATAACCTGCCAGAGCTTTCGAATTAGCAGTACGGACCTTATTTAACTTAATTGTAGCCTTAATTGATATATTTGCGATAAGTTTTATAGTGTTTTAACGCGTATATGCCTTCCTTTTTTGATTTATGAGGGTTACCGCCGTTAACACCCCGTTCGATATTGCGAAAAGCCGGCGAACCGAGCCGAATCGCCCTCTAATCCTTTGGCCGAACGCGTTTTTTTTTAAAGGTAATCCGAATTAACAAGTTTACGAACGAAAAATTCGAAATATTACTTCGAACGTTTTTTACGATAGCCCTAAAAAAAGGTCGGAAGCAGATTATAAAGGCGGACGCCGTTATATCAAAGTTTCGAAATAATTTTTTCGTAACGCGTTAATATAATACTTATAATTTGGTTGTTATTAAGCGAAAGGTTACGTAACGACATATTACGAAAAAAATAACGATCGTAATTAAGAATAAAAGTAAAAGGGATATATAATTAAAGGATTTTAAAAATAAAAATCTTAAAGATAAAATTATTATAAAAAAGGATATATATAAAAATACGGTCGAAATTAAGCCCGAAAAACTTACTTTTTTTTAACGACGATAAAACCTTATAATAATAAATTAATTAATTATCCGAAAACGAAATTATTTTTAAAAACGAAATTATTTTATTTTTTACTTAAATTAATTAAAAAGTTTTTAATTTTAAACTTTTAAAGTTAAAATTCGAAATTTTAAGTTAATTAAAGTTATTAGTTAATAAGAAGTTTTTAAAATAATAACCTAATAATATCCGCGTTAGTATACGTATAACGAACGTAATTAATTTAAAGTTTAAAATTAATTCGTTATAATTAAAACGACGAAAAAATAATACGTATAATTCCGTTATTAAACGTTTCGTAATATATATAAAAAAGGAATTAAGTACTTTATATAATTAATTTTTCCGCCGTATAATAATAAAGGTTAAAAAATTAACCATATATTACGAATTTTATTATAAAGTTACTTTTAATAATTTATGCCATTTTTTATATAATAACTTTAACGTTAACGTAATTTTCGAAATTATATTATTACTTAAACCTTCTTTTTTTTAAACGTTATATATTATTTTAATCTTTAAAAAAAAGTTACCGTTATTATGACAGTTATTTCCTTTAGTACGTAATCCCTTTTAAGTAAACGAAACCTTTTCGGAATATCCGAATTACGGTAATTACGGCAATTACGGTAAAATATATTATTATTTCGTAACATGCCGTAATTAATAATTAAAGTTAACGATTTTATTAGTATTAATTCGCTTAATTTAACTGTTACTATAACGGTTTTCCGAACGACCTTTATTCCTTTAACCCTATTATCGCGGAAATAAATAATAAAGTATTTTTTTATGTTACCGATTGGGATAATAGGGGTTATAAACGTTAATTTCGAATATTATAAAACTTTTACGTAGTTATTATTATATAACAAAAATTATAATTATAAAAATTTTAAAAATTAAAACCTTTTATATTATTAAATTAAAAACGGAACGTATTATTATTTTATAATACCTTATAATGCCGCGAAATAAATTATTAATATTATTTATAAGCAAATTATATTTTAAAACCTTTCCGTTAGTTATATAAAAAACTAAAGTATTTACGAAATACGTAATTAACGAAAAAAGCTGGCTTTAAATTTATTAAAAAAATAGATAAATTTAAAACGCTTTATTTATTAAGGCCTTAAATCCTTAAAACGACGTAACGAAAATTACGAAATTATTATATTAATATTATCCATAATTATATCGAAAAAAAAAATACTAGGTTTGTTTACGAAAACGCTTAATAATTAATAAAATTCCGTAAGTTATATATTTTAAAAGGATTAATTCGTAATATAATCGTTTTATTCGTTAACGAATCGTTCGAATTCGGGTACGTATAATAGTTAGCTTTAATTATTATTAATATTATAACTTTTAACTTATAATTAACTTATTAATTTTCCGATTCGAAATTTTTTACCGTTTATATTTAATAATATTAATTACCATAATATATTTTAAGAAATCCTTAAAGCGTTCGTTATTAGGTAAAGTTAGGTTATGGGCCAAATAATACCGTTATATTAAGTTTTCCGTAATATTTTTATTTAATAATCCGTAATTTTCCTAAAAAATGGTACGAATTTAAAGGGATTAAATAGGATATATATATATTATTTAAATTAACGTTAAAATCGAATTTTAAGCGTATAATGGAATTAAAAAACGGTTAATTCGTAAGTTAATAAATTTTTTACGAAAGGATAATATAAAATGTTATTAATTTTATCCGGATATATTGCTAATTATTAAAAATTGTTAAAATTCTATATAAATTAATAGTTTTTAATAGTTAATAATATATACGGATAAAATTAATAATATCTTATATTATTTAGTTACTTATTCCGAAAGATATTAATAAGATAAGGTAACTTTTATTTATATATATTAACTTATATAAAAATACGTTAGTTTATATAAAATTTCGAACGTTTTTTATAGTTAATAATATATTCGGATAAGAAATACCTTATTTTATTAATATTTTTCGGAACGTTACTAATTTTTTCGGACTTTTAATTAATTAATAAAATAGTTATAATAAGATTATTTTTTACGATTATTTTTAGCCTTACTTAATAAAATAATCCTTTATTATTATAAATCAAAACCGCGCCGTTATCGTTACCATATAACTATACCGGAAACTTTAACGTTAACCTAAACGAAAATAGAATGGATAAACGAACGGCGTAATTAGAAAAAACTTTACCTATAAAAATGAAAGATAGTTAAAGTTATATACGGATATATTAATATACGTTTCCTTAAAGGACTTTATAATAATAACGTTATTTTAATATTTTTCGTATTTTTTAATAAACGTTTTAATATGTTATTTTTGTTAATTACTTAATTAATTAAATTATAACTTATAAAGGCTTTTTTAAAGTAACCCTTAATATTACGTTTATTACGTATTATTTTTTTAACGTTTTCGTTTAAGAACGTAACGAAATCCTTTTTATTTGCGAATTTTTCGTTACGTTATTTATAATAACGGTAAATATATTTTTTTAAGTTTCCGAAAAAGGTTTTAATAAGGTTATAATTAGGCGAATATAGTAGCAAATATTAAACCATAATCCTTAAGCCTTTTTACGTTATATATATTTTAGGCCCATAGTAAAATACGGCGTTATTTATTATTAATACGAAACATAGCTTTGGAAAAAGGTTTATATAAGATATAACGCGGTATTTTAACCAGCTGGCGAAACTTTTACGATTCGTTAATTTTTAATATACGAAGTTATTAATTAAGTTATTAATTGTAAGCGCGAAAAAGATATTATATCGGTCATTACGTTTAAAAAACTTTTTTTAAAAAGGAATATGGCCTTTTAGCGCTTAATTTTAACGTTAATTATTATTACGTTAATTAATTCCGGATTCGTTAACGAAAACGAATATATTAAAGGTATATAAAGCCGTTTTATATAGGTATTACGCGTATTAATCGAGATTAATTTATGATAACTTAATCTTTAACTTTTTTCGTAACTAGTTAACTTTTTATAAGTATTCGTATATCGTATTCGTAAATACGTATATATCGTAATATTCGGTAAGGAACTATTATATTTTATCGAAATATATATCGTTATTATAAGTTAGCTAAAGTTTTAATTTTTATTATATTAATTATAGTTAGTTAATAAGTTAACAATAAAGGTAAATATTATTAACTTTTATAACGTAAGGATATAACCGTAAAATACCGTCCAGCTTATAATTAACACCCCGTATAAGGAACCTTCTGATCGCATAATATTAAGCTCGATATCGTTAAATCGTCCGATTATTAAAATCGAAATATTAAGCAAATTTTTCATTCGTAAAGTTGCTTTTAATAATTATAACCAGTAAATTAGCTTTTTGTAACGGCATTAGGCGGCGGCCGTACTTTACTTTAAGGTTATAACTAAAAGGTAAAGGCTTAATCGCCTCGAAATACCGTAAATCGAAGGAATTACCCATATGCAAAAATTTCAGGAAGTTGTTATTAATTTTATCGAATTATCAAGGCTGTCAGAGAGCTCTGGCGCGTTGTATACAAAAAAAGCGTGTGTTGCCAAGCCAACTTGTGGGGCGCAACACTCCAATTCGAATTGACAGTATTAACGCCATTTTTTAAAGCGTTTGACGTTTGTGCCCATAAACGTGTCTTAATATGATGCAACTGGCAATTTAAAGTGTGATCGATAACTGTTAGATGTAGGGGACATCAGTTATATTGTATTAAATGGCTAGTTGCGTGCGCTTTCGTAACGCGTACTAATCTTTGAAGTAGTTTAGCTACGGAACATATATGTTCCGATCAGAGGGAGTCTTTCCATATATAGGATGTTAACGTACATTTTACTAGTTAACATATCCCTTTAATGCTTTAACGTAGTTATAACATTAACCGTTATGCTTTATTATTTTAATAAAGTTACAACTTTTCATTTTACTTTTTTACGGCAAATAAATTTTTTTAATTAATTTCTTATTTAAAAATTACTTATAAGGCATTTTATTATTACTGCTTAAAACTTACGTAATACTTATTAATTTTAATAGCTTTTTAAAACGTTAATAATATCGGAATATTATTTAAATAAATATTTAAGAGTTTCGATTATATATATATAACTTATAAAACGTTAATAAAAAACGTATTTATGTATTTTAATAACTTTTAATTCTTATTTTTATTATCCGAAAACAAAATTACGAAATAATATATAATATTAATTAATTTTTTGGTTTTATTAAGATATAATAATTAGATTAACGAATTATAAATTATGGATAATTAAAAAGTAAGTTTTTAAAATCGTAAAGTAAATATCCTTTATATTATAAATTTAATTAGCGTATTTTATTTAAAAAGTCGTATAATTAGGGCCATTTACTATTTTCGAAAATTTATGCAAAATAATAATTTGCGTAATACGAACGGTATTTAAAGTATAACAGTCGTATAATTCCAATTAAGAAAATAAAACAGTAATAATTTTTATAATATATATTATATAAATATAATTTTATAATATTAAGCGAAAAAAAGTCAGTTTTTATATACAGCTTTATAACAGTTAAACAAGAATATATAAATATTAGATCTATAAGTATCGTAATATATGTGGTACTAGTATTTAATACTTTAACAATTATTTAATATATCCGATAAACCGTATAATTATATAAGATTTTGATATAAAAGAATTCCGAAACTTATCTGGTATTCCGGTTACGCCGGAAAAAAAGAGTAATATTAAGTAACCGGAATTTTATATGCTTATATATCGGATATTTTAAAAAGGGAAGTTTTAAAAACCGGAGCCGGAAATACCGGTAAGCCCTTATTCGGTATATTTAACGTTAAATGATATACTTATATCCCCGGTCAAACGATAGGCATAGAAAAACTTATAACTACTGAAATTTTCCGTAAAAATACGACAACCTAAGTAATAGGTTCCGAAAGATATTAATTAAAGATTTAAACGAATTATATTAAAACCCCGTTATTATAAAAATTTGTAACAAAAAGAAAATATCGTACGCGGTAAGTTTTAAAAATTAGTAACCAAAATCTGGCTTTAAAAATAATATTTATGGTTACGAAAAAAATTAAGATTATAAAGCATAGGAATTCCGGATTTATTATAAGACCGGGATCTTAAATATTTGGAGCTAATATTTAAAAAAAAAACCAGACGTTAGAATAATTATATATATAGTACGAAAATAACTTTTCCGATATTGGACAAAAATTATTTATATCATTTATTTACCCGTATAATCGATTTTTCCGACCAGCTGATCGACCCGAAGTAAGGTACTTAAAGGATTAAAAGCAATCAAAATATTATGAAAATTAATACAATAAATTCGAAAAAAGGGACCGGAAGATAGAATTTAATTTTTTTAAGTCGGTATCGCATATAAAGGGCTATAAATTTAAAAAAGATATTTTGCTAATAATTAGGACATATTATATTTTATAATATGTAATATTATAATTCTTTTATTATTTTAACTTATAAATTTATTATATATTTATAATAATATCTAGTTAAGAAAAATTAATAAAGTAACGACTATAATCGCCTGATTTCGCCACTTTATATAACCAAACTATTTTAACGGAAAAAAAATACGATTTCAGATTTTAAGGTAATATTAATATTTCGCTAAAATTTAGCGAAATTAAAGAAATATATTTATAACGTTCCGTATTTTAATAAGTTCGAAGATATACCGCTGAAAACCGCCAATAATTGTAGCGTTACGTTTTAATTTATAATATACCTTATTTATTAACGATTGTACTCCGATTCCGTTTTAATAACGAATACGTTTTTTGCCGCCCGTGTTAATTAAGACCGGCCGGGTTTTATTTTTTAATTTTCGACCTAATATTATGGTTATTACTGTCGTCAAATAAATACCGTTTATTTTTAATGCGTAAGTTTCCGATTTCGATAATAATTATTATTACGGCTTTACTTTCCGATATATTATTCGTAACGTTAAATTATATACCTTTACTTTTTAATAATCCCAGCGATTCCGGTAACGAAATAAAAATAAACGAATTAAGGAAATACGGATGCAATAAGTAAAGCGGTTTTAAATAAATTAAAATATTAAAGAATTATAAATCTGGAACCGACGTTATAAAAAAGCCCGAAACGGGATTTTAATTAAGAATATTTATTATATTACGGATTACGCATACGGTATACATATTACGATAATTAAGGTCGTAATTCCAAGCTGCGAAAAGGTATAAATTACATACCGGGTTAATATTTAAGTTATTAAAATTACCGTTAAATTCCTAATTATTAATTTAAACCAAGCAGTTATAATTAATAAGCTTTAATTAAAACGAAAGGCGGCTTACGGTAATTACGCGATTTGTTCTAATATTTATTAAGTTTATAACGTAATTATAATCTGTAACTTATATAAATCGGTTCAGGGTATAAGGATATAACGCCGTTATTTTAAATTAAGTTTAATCTATTCTTTATGGAAGGGTTTTTTTTGGCGATATAAAAAATACGGCTTTTTCGTAAATTAAATATAGAGTAAAAAAGGTAAATTTTTAAAACGTTTTAATATTATTACTTATTAAATCCGAAAACCGCTTTAATTAATTCGATTATATTTTAGATTAAATGCAAAGTTGATCTAGGTTCAAGCCTTATTTTCCAGGCTGAGCCAAATAAACAGAAAATCATTATACATATAATCCATACGATAGGATAGATATTTTACTTTGGATTAAATAAAAACTTTTAATTTTATTTAACCTGGTCGGAAATATATTAAGTAAGAACCGTTCTGTTAAGGATTATATGGAGCGTTCAGGGGCTGCAGCCTTGGCTGCTCCATATATATAGCTAGCGCACTCGCCGGGGCCTTGGCAGGCACATATATTGCTAGCCAGCTCGCCTACTTCCGTACTTTCTCTTCTTCCTACATCTTAATAAATACATCTCATTCTAACCCTTAACACGTTCAAGTTTAATGAAAATGCGTTTATTTTTTTTTCCGCGGAACGGAATTAACCGTACTTAAATTAACTTATACGTTTATCGTTTATAATATAATTTAACTATCTTTCTTTAAATAACCACTTTTAATAAACCGGTCTTTAATTATTTTTATACGGGGTTTTTCGGGTTAGAAAGTTTAGGTATATAAATAGAATTAAACGTATATAAATTATAATATATTTTAGCCGAAATAAAGTTTTTACGGTTTTTAATATAAAACTTTAATTTTTTAAATTTATTAAAATCGTTTTATGTCCGTATATGCCGTTAAATAATTTACATTAATGAAACCTTATTTTCGTTTTATTCCAGAAATTAAAGTTATTTAATTTAAAAACTTTTAAATAACGTTAATAACATTTTATTTCACTTAAGATTAAGATGAAAATTCGACGATTATTTCGTCCTAAGTGGAATTATTTACGATAAATAACTTATCGTTTTTTTATTATCTGAATCCGTAACGTTAATTTGTATTACGATTTTTAAATTTTAATAAATAATACAGTTTCAAATTTACCGGACCTAAATTTTTATTATTATTTTAACCAATTTTATAATAAACGGTTTAGTTTTATATTTATCGAATATTTAATAAGATATAAATAATATAATTTATATATGGTAAATTATATTTAATTAATTATAAATACGAACCGTTTAATTAATTCGTTACCAAAAACTTTTTATTATAAAACTTTTCGGTATTTTTTATCATATTATTTAATTATTTTCCGAAATATTTATATTTAATTTAAAACTAACAATAAATATTACGATACGGATAAGATTATTAAGCTTTTTCCATTTGTCATATATACTAACTTGGTTTTCGTAAGGTATTTCGGAATTATAAAAGTTAATATTTTTTTATAACCTTTAATAAAACCCCCGGTTTCGTATAATTTTGATTAAATAATTTCGGATACCCATATTTTGCGCCGTATTATTAATATAAATAATAACTTTTATAATAGTACATAAATTATTAACTTGGACCAGAAGGGAATTATTTAATAATTCGGGTATATTAATTAGGAAAAAATTTAAATACGTTTAATTCGAACGTTAAATTTGGCATATAAAAAAATTTTAATATTAATTTCTCGGCAATTGATATTAAAGTGGTTAAATTCTGCCTTATAACCATATTTAACTAAATTTTTCGTTTTTATTTTAAGCCCTTATATTTTATATTCATTTTTTTAAATACCTTTAGTAATTATTATATATGCAAATTAATATACGGAAGTAAGAAAAACAAATCGTAAATTACGAATATTAATATATTTAAGCCGGAAACTTTTCTATGTTAATAATAAATATATTTCGTTAATAGTAATCAAATGATATTATCGTTCGATAAGTATTTGAAACTAAAAATAACATGGTTATATTATTACGCAATTATACGTTCGAATATTCTTAAATCGAACTTTTCGTATTTACAGATATTAAGATAAAGATAAAATATAATACTATTAATATAAACGTTTATTATTTTTCGGCTAATTTAATTAAAAGCGTAATTTAAATAATAATTAAATTTTTTTTAAAAAGCTTAAATAATTAAGAATTTTGTAAAATTTATTTTACTAACGGAAAAAATATTAAGTTTTCCGAAAATTAAATTATGTATTATATTTTTTTTTCGTAAAATATGGGTTTGCCCGTTAATTATAACGCTTAATATGCAGCGAATAAACCGACGGCATAAACTTTTTTAAGGCTATCGGCCGTATATTTAATATTAACGAATATGTTAATTATGTTTATATCGGTATAAATCCGGTAAAGATATTAAAGAAGGATAAACGTTTCGTTTTAAAAAGTTAAATATTCTAAGGTTTAAATATTTACCTTAAACCTTTTAATACGTTATCCGTATTCGGTTAATTAGGAAAAAGAATATATCTTAAGGCTTATTATAAATAGTTTTAAGCCTTATATATTATTATTTTAATTTATAAGGTTATATTATTATCGTACTGGTCCGAAAAGGAATATAACGTTATATTATATATAAAACGAAACTTTTAACTATTTATTTAAACGCGGAATATTAATTTTGTTTTAATTTATATTAATTTTTCGTAATTATAAAATAAGTAACGTTAAATAAAAATATTTGTGAAAAATTTAAACTTATAATTTTTAAAGATTTATATAAGGATATATAAAATGGAGCCACCAAATTATAATTTGCCAGCAGTTACCTTACTAAAATCAGGCCCTACTTTTAAGGTTGGGGCTGCGCCTACGGCGTAGCCGTGGCTAGCGCTTTTAATTAGGAAGTAGCTATAAGGGTTAGATATATCGATTAAACCTTTTTAAGAAAAAGCTTTATAAAAATAACAAAACCTTAAAAATAAGGCCTAATGGCAAGTTGTAATTTTTCGGGTTCGTTTTAAATAGTTCCATATAAATCTTTAAAAATTATTAATACGAACTTTTTAAAGATAGTTTTAATTTAACGTTATTTATTTCGTAATTACGAAAAGTTAATTAAAAATTTAAGTTTTTATTTCCTTATATATTTTTAATCTTAATTAGGACGAAATTAATATTACGCGGCCGAAATAATAATTAAAAATCTCGTTTTAAATATATTTTAACTTTTTACCTCCTTTCCGTTAATACGATAATAATATAATTTTATAAGCCAAAATAATAATATATAAGTTTTAAAATTATTTATAATAAATTCCGAAATATCTTTTTTTCTTAATTAACGAAATATAGGCGACGTATTAACAAGTTTAAAGTAAATATTTTAAATTTTCGAATATTTAATTTTTTAAAACGAAACGTTTATTTTTATCCGATATTTTTAACGGGCTTTTACCGATATAAACGTAACTAATATATACGTTAACGTTAAATATACGGCCGATAATTTTATAAAACCTTTATGCCGTTAATTCTTTTTGCTTAATATTAAGCGTTATATTTAATAAATAAAACCGTATTTTACGAAAAAAATAAGTAAATACGGTATATAATTTAATTTTTGGAAAATTTAATATTTTTTTCATTATTAAAATAAGTTTTAAAAAAATTACATTTATGTTTTTTTTAATAATAAATTTAATTATTATTTAAATTACGTTTTTAATTAAATTAGTCGAAAAATAACGAACGTTTATATTAATAATATTACATTTTATTCTTATTGTAATATTTACAGAAACAAAAAAGTTCGATTTAAAAATATTCGAACGTATAATTACCGGATAATATAATTATATTATTTGTGGTTTTAAATAATTATTAAATAATTAATTCCAGATAATTATATTAAATCTTATTTTCGAATAACGATATAATTTGATTATTATTAACGAAATATATTTATTATCAAAATAAAAAAGTCCCCGGCTTAAATATGTTAATATCCGGACTTTACGTTTTAATCTTTTTTTTTACATATATTACTTTGCGTATATAATAATTATTAACGGTAATATAAAAAGGAATTACGAAATATAAAAGCTTTAATAAAGCCGGAAATTTAATTAAATATAGTCATAAAGTAAAAATCTGGTATTTTAAAATTAATCGTTCCGAAATCGATATTATTATCTTTTATATATTTAAAGGTTAACGTTCGAATTAAACGTATTTAAAACTTTTATTAATTAATGCGCCCGAATTATTAAATAATTCTTCCGTAATTTAATTTAATAATTTACGTATTATCATAAAAATTATTATTTTTGTTAATAATAAAGCGAAAATTATAAATATTCGAAATTATTTAATTAAAATTATAATAAATCGGGAATATTTGTTAAAATTTATAAAAAAAGTTATTAAGTTTTATAATTCCGAAATATTTAACGGAAACTAGGTTTACGTATACGATAAATTAAAAAGATTTAATAATTTTATCCGTATCGTAATATTTACCGTCGATTACAAATTAAATAGAAATATTTCGGATATTAATTACATAATATAATAAAAAATACCAAAAAGGTTTTTGATAAAGGATTTATAATAACGATTTAATCGAATAATTCGTAATTATAAACGATTAAATATAATTAATTATAAATAAATTAAATTATTTATATTTTATTAAATATTTAATTAATATGAAACCGAGTTATTTATTATAAATTAGTTAAAATAATAAAGAAAATTTAGGCCCGGTAAGTTAAAAACCGTATTATTTATTAAAATATAAATCTTATAATAAAAATCGACCTCGTAAATTCGGATGATTAAAAAAACCATAAATTATTTATCGTAAATAATTCCGATTAGGACGGAATAATTATTAAATTTTAATTTTAATTTTTAGCTGGTTAAAATATTACTGTTATTATCCGGAATATTTTAAATAAAATAATTTTAATTTACGGAATAAGTATAACGGCTAACTGGCTTAACCAACTATTAAACCCTAGTCGTACGGTTTATGTTAGTAATAATGCTATAAGAATTTAAATAATAAACTAAAGGTATAATTACGTCTGGTAATAATAAATATTAAAGGTAATCTAGGTAATTAAGTTATATTATAAGTTGGTACTATTTAAACTATATAAAAATAACAAGCGTATATATATTACTTTTGGTTTAATTAATTCGACTTAACTTTTTCTTTTTTTTAGTAATTAAGTCCTTTCGAACCCATCGAATTATCTCGAACCGTCGTCCGGCTTAATTGGCTCGACGTGCCAAATCCCCTTAGATCCAACCAGGCCTTTCGAATCCATCGAACCCATTACGTAACCCTAGGCCCATATCGGAAATTCGTCTCATAACTTCCGACTATCTACTATTAAACCAAGGCCTTTGGTTATAATACGATCTCCTTTTTCCAGAACTTTTACCCTTAAAAATTAATTTATTTATCGTTATTATCCGGTAAATAATTTCCTTTTTTTTATATTATTTTGTATTTATTTAATCGTTATATTTAATCGTATTAAAAAATAAAAATCCCGTAAACGTAATAACGTTTTAGTTTTTTTAAAAAAAATTAATACGTTTAACTTTAATATATCCGCATTTTTTTATTTACGTTATAAACGTAAAAAAAAAGTTTATAAGATTTACCTTAATTCTAAAAAATATATTTGTTATATTAAATATAACCGTTTAATTACGGAAAAAAATTATTTCGAACTTTAAAAACGTTTTAATAAAAAAAATTATTTTCCGTTTAATAACGTTTTAATAAATTATCGTAATATTTTAACGAATTATTTAATCGTTTAATTTAATTACGTAATTAAAAAAAGTTTTTGCGTAAACGGGAAATCGAAATATTACGTAAAAGTATCGAAAACGTAAAAACGATAAAAGAATTCGAACGTTTAAAAAAAAAATAACGTAAGTTAAAAGCCGAAATAATTTCGTTTTTTCGTACCGTAAATATTATTAATTAATTTAATTTAAATAACGTAAATTAAAATTTTTTTAACTTTAACGTTTCCGGTATTATTAGTAAAAACTTTTTAACAGGCGTTAAATTTTCGTAAGGTTTTCCGTAAACTTTTATATATTTTTTAACTTTAAATAATTTTTTTATTTAATTAAATAATACCTTTTACCGTTTTTTTTTGGTATTAAAAGTTTTTTCAACTTTTTATATTAATACGTTTTTTGTTACCTTTTCTTTTATCCCGTATTAATTTAAATTATATCTGTTATTAACTTTAATAAGGAAATATAAAAAATAAAATAAAGCTTAATTTTAAAGGATAATTTTAACTGGTAATTATTTTTTAAAATTCTTTTTACGACCTTATATGGTCCGATATATTTATAATCAAGTTTTTTATTAAATCGTTTTATCTGGATATTTTTGGTAATTAAATAAATTATTTCCTTTTTCTAAAAAATTAATTTTTTAATTTTTTTTGGTTATAATATTTCTGTATTTAAATACGTACGAATTTAAATTTTGTTTTTATTTCTGTATATAATTATTTAAATTATTTTAAGGTAAAAATTATTAAAAGGTTAATTAATTCTTTTTTCTGTAAATTTTGGTAAATTTTTAATATAAAACCGAAATTAACGTTAATTAATATTATCTTAATATTTTCGTAATAACTTATATTATAAATTAATTAAGTTATTAATAATTTTTTAACTTAATTATTTTGTTTATCATTAACGTAATATTATAAATAAGTTTCGAATATTTAATTAATTTTTTTATTTAGCTATCCGTTTATAATTTAAACTTAATTATATCATAAAATTTTGCTAAAATTTTAAAATAAACGTAATATTTTTATCCGATATAATTTCCATTAATAATCCGTATATATTAATAAAATATCTAAAAAAAACGTACGTTAATTATTTTACGTTTATATTTTCGTTAAATGGTAAAAAATAGGAAAATTTTATAAATTAATTTACGATTACAAAAACGTTATCGTAATATATGCCCGTCGTTAAGTCTTTTAATAATAATAATTTGGTAATAACATCGAAAGTAACTAAATCCCATAATCGCTTTACGACTGGCAATAATTATAATTTTCTGTATGGTTTATAACGTCGTACCTTAATTTTATTACATAAGTTATATCCTTATAAAACTTTTTTTATTATTAACTTTATTTTAAGAAAATAATATATACGTTATAGCCGTTTTAAGGTTTTATGGATTTTAGGTTATACGTATAATTAATATTCGTATATTTTACGTATTAGTTTTTTTTAATATTCCTTTAGAACTTAGGTTTTGTCGGGGTTTTTTTTTTAGTAATTAATCGTTATATTATTAGATTTATTGGTATAAATTAGGTATTATTTTTTTAATTATCGCGATTTATCGTATTTTTATATATCCTTTTTTTGTCAGGTTAAATACCTGGTATGGGATCTTAAGGACTTTTTTTTTAGGTTTAATCGTTTATTAAAAACGTTTACTTTGTTCTCTTTTAACCTTTTTCTGTATATAATAACGAAATTAAATTTCGAAAGGTATTTTGCATAACGGAATTATCGTTTTATTAATTTTCGGATAGTAATAAATCGGGTAAGGTTTTTGTAATCCGTATATACCTTAACTTAATATAAATTTCTCTTAAGGTAATATTTAAATTCCTTAAAAATATTAACAATAATTAAAAACTTCTTATTTAGGATAACGTAATTTAATTCGGCTCCTTTTAATTTATAAAAATAAAATGTAATAAAGGTATAAGTTACCTTAATTATCTTTATATTTAACTATTATGCTTAACGTATAATTCGAAATATCGGTCTTTAATTTTACGGAACGATTTAAGTCGTATATAATTAATACTGGCTTGCTGGTAATTGCATTTTTAATTTTTTAAAAAGCCTTTTTTATTTCGGATATTTACTGGAACTTGGTTTTTTTTTTAATCAGGTTAAATAAAATTATCGCGATTTTATTAAAGTTACGAACAAATTTCCGGTAATAATTAACGAATTTAAGGAAAGCCTGGATTTCGGTAACTATAATAAGTACTTTTTATTTTTAAACTGTTGTTATTTTTTAAGGTTTATTTTAATATGTTCCGGGGTAATAACGTATTTTAAGTACGGTACTTTTTACTTATAAAATTCGCTTTTTTTGGCGTTAATTAAAAAGTTAGCGTTTTGTAGGATTTAAAAAATCTTATGGACGTATTTTTTATATTTTTTTCCGAACTTAAATAAATAAAAATATTATTAAGGTAATAAATAACAAAAATATTAAAGTATTTATATAATACGTAATTAATTATTGTTTGGAATGTTACGGGTACGTTAGTAAGTCCAAATAGTATTATTAAATATTCGTATAACCCGTATTTAGTTTTAAAAACTATTTTTATTCGTTTTTTAGCTTAATACGAATTAAATTATACCCATTTCGTAGGTTTAGGGTAATAAATTATCTGGTTCCGTAAAGGTTATTTTTTATTTCGGTAATTAAGGGTAAAGGTATACGATTTTTAACCGTAATATCGTTTAGTTATTAGTAATCGATTATTAATTATAATTTTTTTTTTAATACGAAAAATATGGGGTATTTTATTAATAATTTGGACTGTTTAATATATTTCTTACGTAACTTATCCTTAAGGTACTTTCGTAATGCGTATGATCTTTATTAATTTAGGTTATATATAAAATAAAAGGTAGTTATTTTATTATTTTTTAAAATTATTTCGTAATTTTATTCGTTATATTTTAATAATTTTATTTCGATTTATTCCTAAAAAAACCGTTCGTATTTATAATATTATGGTAATATTTTAATTATTTTTTTGGTTTTAGGGGTTAACGTTATAAATCGTCGTTTATTTCGTATAACTGCGCTTTAATTGTAATAATAACGCGTTGTACGTATTTATTTTGCTTTTTTTTTATATATGTCGTATTTTTTTAGGTAGTAAGGTTTTTGTCGTGTTTTTATACTTGTATTTGCCGTCGTTTTTATCGGTTAAATAATAAAATCTTTTTTTTAAATCGTTTTCGTTAATAAAAAATGAAATAAACTTTACCTGGTTAGTTTTTTAATTAATTAAGGAATTATATTAATATAGCTATTTTTTGCCGAAAATTATGTCGTAATTCCGCATCAAGATAATATCAAAATTAATAATTTATTTTCGTCTTTAAATATAGGTTTTAAAATAATTAATTTTACGGTTAATTTATCTATTATTATAAGTAAATTTAATACCTTTTATATTTTTAATTTCGTAAGGTTCGGCTTTATCCTTCTATGGCAAGCGTAATTCGTTAATTACTTTTAGTTTAATATAATTCGGGTCGGTTCCGTAGTTTATTATAACGGTATATTATTTTTTTCTAATTTATATTTTAATTATAATAGGAAGAATTTTTATTTTTCCTGTTATTATATATAAAGCTTTTTTAAAAGGTATATGTTAAATTTCTTTTTTTACCAGCTTATAATTCCTTTATAAGTAACGTTTTCTTTTTAAGAGCTTTGTTTATAATTACTTCAGTTACCTTTTTTATCGGCGTAACTAAACTTCCAGTTCGAGAAATTTTTCTTTATATCGTTTTATTTAATTCGTTAGGTTAGTAATTTATTTTTTAAGGATTTCGGTTTTTTCCGACCAATTTATTACTATAACCTACTTTTCGTTTATCGTTATTATCGGTTAATCCTAATATTTTTAACATTTTTAATATTAGGTATAATATTAGGCCATTTTTATTAGATATTTTCCGATTTCTTTCCTTATTTCCTTTTTCTTTTCGAGATTATTAACGTAAATGCGTTAAAAGTATAAGTTATTTATTATTTTTCGTTGGGTTTTTATTATTATTTAATAAACTTATTCCTTTTATATTTTATGGTTATATTATTCGTAATAGTATATAAAATCTTATTCGGAATAACTTTTTCCTTCCGGCCAGCTTTCCGACGTTATAATAACGTCGATATCGTTTTATATGGCTATAGTACGTAAATATCTGTATTATTTTTAATCCTTAAAATCGCTTCCAGTTTAAGTATGAAAATCGAATCCTTATTTATATATACGCGTAAATCGTTATTAAATATATTTTTATTATTTTTCGTATCGTAGATAATAAGTTTTTTTATAATAAATAATATATAATTTCTTATATCGATCGGGTTTTTTTAAATATAGGGTTTTATTTTAACCTTAATATTTCTTAATCCATTTATTTAATTTCTATTATTTTTGTCGTTATTATTTTTTCAGTTATATACGGGATATTAACTTTTTTAGGGTTAACTTCTTTTATCCTTCGTATTTTTGCAGTTATTAGATAACCGTTAGCCCAGTTACGCCGGTACGTTATCGGATGATTACGGCCTAGAATAATACTTTAGCTTCCCGTAACCCCTCTCGTATTTTTTAGGGTAAGTTAAAGTTTTCCTTTTTTCTAACCATACCGAGAGTAACGGTTTTCTTATTTTTTGGTTATCTTTTAGGTACTAGGGTCCATCCGTTACGTTATTATTTCCTGGGGGCCTTATATTAACTTTTAACGTAACTTATTTTATTATAATTATAATACTTAATTTAGCTTTAATTTTTTTTAAAGTTATTTTTAATTTTATAGGTCCTGGTATTATTCCGTAAGCGGTAAAAGGTATATTACGCTTTTTATTTTAGTTAATTCCCGTATACTTAAATTTAAAAATAAATTATCCTTTTCGTTCTTATTATTATTTATATTATCGGTTATTAATTTTAATTACTTTTACGATATATATATTTAAGATAATAAAACGTATTATTTTAACGATTTTATCTTTAATATCGTTTTTTAAATTTTTTTAAAAAATATTAATTAAGTTATTATTTTATTTACTTATTTATCTTATTTTAATTATAAAAATTTTAAACGTTATTATATATTTAAACCTTAATTTATTTTATTTTAAATCGAAAATTTTTTATATTCCGGGTTTTTTTTATTTAAATTTCCGAAATTAACTTTTAATTTTTTTCGAAATTAATATAATATTAAAAAAAGATTTTAATAATTTATTATTAATTCGATTTTTTATTTTTCAAATAATTTCGTAAAATAAGTTTAAATTAATTTAAAACGTTTTTTTTTAAAAAAATGCCGTAATCGTAAGGATTTTATCGGCTTCGTTAATAATTTTTTCGAAATAAAAATAAATATATATTTAAGTAAAAGAATTTTATACGTTATTTTTTCCGTCGTAAGCTTCGGATTTTTTAAGTTTAATTTTAATTTTATTTATCCGGATAATATTAATTTAAATTTTAAAATATTAAACGGTTTTTTTAAATTCCTTAATTCTATTTTTATATTATTATATAATAAGTTTTTAAATATTTTCCGATATATTAACGGTATAATATATTATTTAAAATTTAATTATATTATTAAATAAAAATTTATAACGTATAATAATTAATTAATTTAATTAATTATTAAACTTTAATCGTACGGTTTATATTAATAATAATATTATAAAAATTTAAATAATAAATTAAAGATATAATTACATTTAATAATAATAAATATTAAAAATAATTTAAATAACCAAATTATATTATAAACTGGTATTATTTAGATTATAAGGAAATAACGAATGTATATATATTATTTTTGGTTCGACTGGGTCGATCTGGCTTTTTTTTTTGGTAATTAAGTTTTTTCGAACTTATCGAACCATTTCGAACCGTCGTCCGGTTCGACTGGCTCGACGTGCCAAATCCCCTTAGGTCCAACCAGGCCTTTCGAATCTATCGAGCCTATTACGTAATCCTGGGCCCATATCGGAAGTTCGTCCCATAACTTCCGACTATCTGCTACTGAGCCAAGGCCTCTGGTTATAACAATATCCAACCGTTACTATTACCAAAATACTAACGTCCGTTTACGTACATCTTATTTTATTAGGTTCGCATAATAAAATTAAAAAAAACGAAAATAACGTAACGTATTCGGGTTATAATTAATAAATACGTTAATACTTAAAAATAATAAACAGATCTTAATTAAAATTAAAATAATATTAATAATAAGCTATAATTAAGTGATTTGTATAAATATATATATTTATAAAAAAAAATTCTTATTAAATTATTACGAATTTTCGTTTTTTTTAAAAATAAAATTTATAAAACGAACCTTTTTTTTGTATAATTATAACTTAGGCCTTACTAGCTTATTACGGGGATTTGAGATTTAATTAATTAATTTTTAACGTTATAAAATAGTACTTAAGTAACTTTAAAGAAAATAAAAAACGAGCCAGCAGGGCCTCAGCTAACTAAAGTAAGCTATCAGGCCCTATTCTCAAAGTTTTATTATTTCTGTAAAGCTTTTTCTTTAAAAGGTTTAGTCGATATATCTAACCCTTACAGCTACCTCTTAATCAAAAGCGCTAGCCACGGCTGCGCCTGCGGCGTAGCCCAAACCTTAAAAATAGCTCCTGATTTTAGTAAGGTAAGTGCTAACTTAATTAAAGGCCTAATAAAAGCATTATGCAAGTTACGGTATACTTTTAAAGCACGCTGCAGTTTCCTGATATGTTTTTGTCATGTTGGAAATAAACGGACGGACTAATAAGCGGGATTTAAATGGCGTAGATTACGAATCCGATATTTCTGCTACTGCCACTTCCTCCGCTGCTTTTGCGCCAGCTCTTGTCTGTGCCGCTGTCCTTGGGCTAGGGTGATCAAGACGCCGGCTATATATAGATCTTTTACTTCGTTTGTTGGTCGGAGACGGTATTTAGCTACAGATCCTGGCTCGGGCTGTTATAACTATCGGTATTAATTCATGAAAATTAAGGAATGTTTTCTTACGTATCCTCAAAAGGGTCGCTGTCATTATCATTCTGCATCTCGGTTTTAGTCCTGTCATATAGGTGTGGATATGGCGCCAGGTGCATTTGTCCGTTGTCGCAAAGAGAATTTTGCGTCCTTGAGTTAGTTAATGACGGCTATTTGGAACTGTAAGGCCTTTAAAGAAGCTTATACATGTCATAACATTGCATCCGTCCCTGCAATATATGCACGAATCCAAACTCGTCGATAGTTTAGTTGAAGGTCGCCACGTGTTACAAAACCGGGGATCCCAGTAGAGATTGTTACCTTGAAACTTCTCTTAAAGTACCTCTATCTTTACCGTGGCTCCGTTCCCGTCTTCTCCATTCGCCTGGCCGATGTATGTATGGTAGAGCGAGAAAAAAGGGAGCTCAAAGCTCTATATTCCGTATCTCTAATAAGATCATAAAAATAACTCTCATAATATCTCTGGTCTTACCCCCGTTTGCAGGGCCGCCTTAAGAGGCAAGTTCGTAAAGCTCCATTACATGGAACATCCTGACGCTATGTCGTACAACTGCTTGGCAGCTGCCAGAATTTCTAATCATAACCTGAAACCGCTATTTCTCACAGAAGTCAAGAGGTACTAGGTACTTGATTCTTGGAAGGAAACTCAGCCTTGCACCAGACACTTGGACAGGGTGGGGCTGCATCGAGAGATTCGAGACAAGTCCAAGGAACATAGCATCTCGCTTGCATGTGGTGGCACGTGCAAGCTGACTGGCCAGTAGACCGGGTTAGCCAAGATAGTCCGCGAAACCCCGGAATATTGGCTAAGTGGAGAACTAGCGCTAAGGGTTTTCCAAGACAGACGAAATGCTGCTGTCCAATCCCCGCGTTCCTAGCTCTCCCCGGAACACCATCTTGATCGATCCGGATGCGACTACGAAGGTACCGGTCGCATTTTTTGCGGGGCGACCTTTGGTTTCGCAGCCATCCAGTGTGGCTTACGGCAGGATTGATGAATACCCACCGTTCTTCGAGCCCCGAAAAAGCCTTGCCGATCAGACTTTAGTGTAAAAGATTGTACAGCCAGTCTTGTGGTCGAGCGGATAACTTAGCACTACTAAAAATTAAAAGTGCCTGCTTTAAAGCTGGATTTACCACGAGATCTTACCGATTAACATTGCAGTAGTTCTACTTGGTGTCGTGCAATTAAAGCCAGATAAGCCACAAACGGGGTACTCCAGTCCCGGACGCAGCCGGAGCTGCAGCAGCGATGAAGGCAATACCAGAAGCTATTGCGGTAGAGCCTCCCACACTAGGACGCGGTCGTATTCGTACGGTCCTCCAGTTTTCCGTATCGGACTGGCAAGCTAATTAGGAAAGCTGATTCGGGCTCGTCAAGTTCGTTTTGCGTTGCGGTTTGGGACGCCATTTACGGCTAGGGAGAATGAGACCATGTCGTAGGCAGCAAGGTTTTTGGCTCGCTACGGCAATCCCTGTCTTTATTGGCGTTGTGACGAGTACACCCAAGAAAAGCTTATTGGATAATTTCCACCACGAGTCATGAACCATCCTAAGTTGGACCGTCTTTCCTCAGTGACACAGACGGAGTAGCCATATAGGCCTTATAAAAAATGGGACCTGGATCAGTTCCTTAGACGCTCCCTCGACGCATTTACTTAGAGGGAAGCAGAGGCGCCGGTGCGTTTACCTCGTGTTGTCATATATCCCCCGACGCAGCCCTACTCGGTACGACCAATTGCGCCTTCCCATGATCCACTTTCGTTGACCTCATCATATGTAATGAAGACATGAGCCTGTTTGACATCTGTCAATCATGGCCGATGCTGGCGGAGCCCCATCGCGCTCTGACGAGTTCCTAGCGACGGACCTGGTCGTTAGCTGTGTTATTTTCCCCGTTATATCTTTCGTGCTCTTTGGAATTCGCATCTATTCGCGAGCAACCCCGACGTCCCGTCTGTGGTGGGATGACTATGCGATTATTGCAGCCGTGGTACGAATATTTTCCCCAAAGTCAAGGAGACTTACTTAAGAGCCCTATTGCTAATTAACTTATTGCAGGTCTTCGCTTTAGCAGAATGGATTTTGCTGATCATCGGCGTCGGGTACGGCCTGGGGCATTACGACATTTTTCTTAGTCCAGAACAACGGATGCGGTCCATACAATTTCCGTATATCAGTATACTCTTTGCGATATGGGCGCTTGCCTTTGCCAAAATCAGCATCGCTTGCCTTCTTCTCCGAATTCAGCGACCCTATAGGAGCTGGAGGATATTCTCGTATTTAATGATGGTGTTTATCCTTCTAGCTGCTATTGCCAACACTATAGCTTTACTCTTAGAGTGCCACCCAATTGCGGCCAGGTGGGATCCTACGATACCAAATTCAACATGCATGGACCTGTCCAAGCTCCGGGCACAAATTACTGCGACCATAGGAATGAACATCGCTTCGGACCTCATACTATCTTCTGCACCTCTTCTTTTTATTGTTCATATCCCGAGGCCATTACGCGACAAGATTATCGTGGCCGTCCTTATGTGTCTGGGTCTTCTTGCCACCTTTGCGTCTAGTTTCAAGCTTGCTCTGGCAGTTGCCATAACTAGTCCAGGTGTGTCCACACCAAATTCCCATCGCCGGTCTAAGCTAATAGTGCTTATAGCCCACGAAGATATCCTAACATTTTCTATTAAGGTTCAATTTTGGACGTTCGTAGAAGTACACCTAGGGTAAGTCGACTATTGGAAGGTTAGCTAGGGATGGAGAGCGGTATTTGCAAGTAACTAAGATTTTGCTTGGATGTAGAATTATCGCGGCATGCATTCCGGGTATGAGACAACCATGTGCACGACTCCTGCGACGAGTTTGTCCGCGAGACAAAGGTCAGCCTAGCCGCCGCCAGCATACACACCTAAGGCCCGAAGTGGACAACCTTGCGACAGATACAGGATACGTCTCCCTGGAAAGTGTCAGACCCAGCGAAACACTAAGTCCTTCAGCTGAGCCTTAGCTTAGTTTGAGCAGCCACTAATAGAGCTTGCGTTTAGCATCTTCAGTATAGTTTCCTTGTTAGAACCCTTATTTTATATATATTAAAGCTGGTTTTATAAAACGATTTTGAATTTAAAGCCTTTTAAAGATTAACTTAATAACATTCTCTTTTATAATGGTATATTTAACCGGGGCTTAATTAAATCCATACGCTCTTTATTCACCGATCTCCGCTTTATATTAAACATATAGCTTTATGTTATAACCTGAAGGCTTGGCCTGTTAGCAAACGGTCGGAAGATGTGGGATACCTCTCCGACGTTGGTCTCAGGTTACGTAGCTGGCTTAAAGGTCTTAAAAAGCTTGGCGCTTTAAGCCCCTGAACCCAGCGGGGTAGGCTTAAAGGGCTGAACGGACTTAAGGGTTTAAGTTGTCAGCTAGCAGGGGGTGCGCTAGCACTCCATATACGGAAAGTGTCGCGTACGGCTGCACCAAAAGATTGATTGTTAAGTGCAAGATTCTTATCTTGCTACTTAGCTGACAGAAAGATTCCCTCTGATTAGAACATATATGTTCCGTGAACAGATTACATTAAAGTACGGTGCGGGTTTTAAAGCTCCTATAACTAATTATGTAATATAGTATAATTAATATCCCCTATATTTAATAATTAATAAATTATTAGCTTATTCCGTATTATTATTACTTAAATAATTATTATTAATATAATAAAAGTTCTATATTAATAAATAAATTAATAATCGTACGGATAACGTCCGTAATTAAATTCTTTTTATTTTAAGCTTAAAGTTTATGATACATATTTAAAATTCAATTAATAAATTCTTAAATTACAAAAAAAACGATTTAAAGTAGCGAATATACGTAAAGAATATTAGTTTTGATTAAAGGATACGAAAAAGTAAATATACTCTTTTAAAATTTAACAGGACCGAAAAGGTAATATTTATATAACGTATCCTAATACAAAGATTTCATATATAATCCAGTATGTTTTCAGTAACTCCGGAAAAAGAGATAGTAATAAAAGAACTAAAAAAGGAATTTTTTTTCGAAATAGATTTAGTTTAATAATTATCATTTTACTAAATACATTTAATTAATTTCTTATAAGGGATAGTATTATAATAATACCTTACATAACCTTAATAATTTAAAAAGAAAAGGTTAATATATATATAATAAATTATTACGAACTAGTAACAGTATAATATATTACCTAAGGTTAAAATATTTAAGGCTTAAAATAATTACGTAATTACGATCTTATATTAAAAAAATCCGCTGAAATGATTTTATAACTGCTATATATTAATGTTATGATCTAAAGGCTTAGCCGGTTAACAGACGGTCGGAGAGTATGGAGCATGTCTCCGACGTAGGTCCTAGGTTACGTAACTGGTTTAAAGGTTTTAAAAAGCTTAGCGTTTTAAGCCCCTTAAGCCTGCGGTAGGCTTAAAGATTTTAACGAATTTAAGGGTTTAAACCGCCAAAGTATTTTAAGCTAAAAATAACATATATACGCTTATTATTGTTATATAGTTTAAATAGTATTAATTTATAATATAACTTAATTTTTTAAATTATCTTTAATTTTTATTATTATTAAACGTAATTATACGTATAATTTATTATTTAAATTTTTATAATATTATTATTAATATAAAACGGGGAATTTAAGTTTAATAATTAATTAAATTAATTAACAGTTATACGTTATCCGTTTCTGCTTAATAATACCGTTAAATTTTAAATAATACGTTATACCGTTAATATATCGATTAATATTTAGGAACTTATTATATAATAATATTAAGATAGGATTACAAAATTCGAAAAAGTTGTATAATACTTTAAGACCTAAATTAGTACCATTTAATAAGTCCAGTTTAACGAAATTAAAATTAAACTTAAGAAATCCGAACCTTACGATAAAAAATATGATATTTAAAGTTTTTTTATTAAAATATACGTTTATTTCCGTTTTAAAAAATTATAAACGACGGCGATAGGATTCTTATTATTACGGTATTTTTTAAAGGAGATACCTTAAACTGGTTCGTGCTTACTTTGCGGGATTACTCAGAAAATAAAAAATTATTTATATATATTATATTAATTTCGAAAAAAGTTAAGGGTTAATTTCGGAAATTCTGATAAGGAAAAAACTGTAACGTAAAAAGTTTTCGACTTAAAATCAAAAGGACCGGCGTTTAAATCCCCGGTAACGTTTAAGAACTTAATAGCTAGAATAAAATAAATAAATAAATAAATAATAACCTAATCGATATTTTGTTTAAAGGTTTAAAAGATAACGTGAAGAACGAAATTACGAAGGTAATATACCTTATTATATTCGATAAATATATGGCAAAAGTGTTATGACCTGAGGGCTTGGCCCAAAGACAAACGGTCGGGAGTTCGAGACTTGTCTCCGACGTGGGTCCCAGGTCACGTAACTGGCTCAAAGGTTTCAAAGGCCTTAGCGCTTTGAGCCCCTTGAGCCTGCGATGGGCTCAAAGATCTCAACGGGCTCAAGGGTTTAAGCCGCTTAAGTACCTTGAGCCAAAAGTAGCATATATACGCTCGTTACTTTCCTATAATCTAGATAGCACCAGCTTGTAATATAACTTGGTTACCCAGATTACCTTTGACATCTGCTATTACCAGACGTAACTATACCTTCAGTTTATTGCTCAGATTCCCACAGTCCTACTGCCAACATAAACCGTACGACTAGGGTTTAATAGTTGGTTAAGCCAGTCAGCCGTCATAAAAAGCCGTAAAAGTTAATAATCGATAATATAAGCGACGATAGGAACGAAGGAAATAATTTATCCCCAGACCTAAATATTCTAGAATTAATTAAACTAGGAAACGCGATACGCGCTTTATTACCTACGGAACGGTACCAGGATTTATAAAACTAGAAATAACCCGATAACGAAACCGATTCCAGACCGAATATTATAATTACGGCAAAATAGGTTCTTTTAGGAACTAGTATAGGATATTTAAAAAATAATATCGAAGGTGGATCCCGGTACATAAAAAATGACCAGGAGATAAAAATAATAAAGGATTAATATTCGGTATAATTAAAAAAAAGGAAAATTCCGATTTAGCTCCCGAAATACGAAAGAAATTATAAAGGGTTAAAAGATTTTCTTAAGCCGCCATTAAATAATAAAATGCTATTTTGGCCGGACCGATAATTATTTAATAGTTATAAAAATACGAAGAATGGAAAGAATTAACTTTAAAAAAATTAATATTCCGCGTATAACAAAAAAATAATGCTAATAAAAATAATGGGAACTAACAAAATAGATTACGAAATATTAAGGTTAAAACGAAACCTCAGATTAAAGAAAGCCTGACCGATATAGGAAACTATATGCCATTTATTATATTAAAGCTTATTACTGTCGATATTAACAATAATAAAAATATATTTCATAACGAATTATCCCTATATATTAATAAAGGTTTAGTTTCGAAAATAAACTAGAAAAGATATTAAAAATCCAAAATGGTGCCGATATTTACGTATTATAACTATATAAAATATTATCGATATTTGCGTAATAAGAGAAAGTTGGTTAAAGTGAGAAAATTACCCCGAATAAAACTTTATATATTATTATGAATAGTATAGTTATAAATTAAATATATTAAATAATTATAAAAGCCTCATATAAGGTTATTACTAACATGCGATTCAAGTTATTATTTATTTAAGATTTAACGGGAAACGTAATTTATAAGAAAAACTTTAAAACCGTATAAAGACTATGGCGTAATGTAATACCTAGTAATATTAAGAATATTATCTAAAAAAATCGATATATATCCGACGAAAAATTTTTTATATATAATTTCTTAAACTTAAAGTTTAACTGCGACGGTAACAAGGATAATTAAAAAAGATTTAAAGGATTAACCGAAAAAAATTAAAAATATCTTAAAAGTTTAAAAATAGGTTTAGAAAATAAATGTTATTTATAAAAAGGTTATAGGCTGGTAAAAACGAAAAAAGAAAAATATATTCTTTAAAAAATAATGTAAACGATAATGAAAACGATAAAAGATTTTCTTATTATAGTTAAAATACGAATTAAAAAGAAATAATATACCATTATGGTAAATTACGGAACCGACCCGAATTTTATTAAACTAAAGCTAATTAATATGTAGCGTTAATTATAAAAGGATAAAGCCGAAATTTACGAAATTGAAAATATAAAAGGTATTAAATTTACTAATAATAACGGATGGGTTAATTACAAAATGAACTATTTCGAAATTTATATTTAAGAACGAAAATAAACCATAAATTTCGATATTATTTTAATCTGGTACTACAATATAACTTTCGGTAAAAAATCATTATATTAATGTAACTTTTTAATTAATTTAAAAAACTGGCTAAATAAAAATTGTTTTATTTTTTATTAATAAAAACGATTTAAATTTTATTATTATTATTTAACAAAAAACGAGGACAATAAGTATAGGTAAAAGGGTATAGTAAAAGGTTTATTATTTGAAAATATATGATACGTATAAAAGAAAAAACGGAATAAATATATACGACGCGTTATTATGATAAGTAAAGTACGATTATACGAAATAAATAATCATTTATAATATTAGCCTTGAGAATTAAAAGGAATGGGTAAAGTATTACCGTAATATTATAAATACGAACGATTCTTTAAAGAATAAATCAAAATAAGGTTATTAAAATATAATAAATAAAATTACGAAATAATTCTGAAGGATAATAAAACGATTACTTTTTATCTAATATATAACCTAAATAAATAAAAGCTGTATATAGTACGATAATACTTTCAAAATAAGTTACGGAAGAGATATATTACACGTTTTAAGTTATCGGCAGGTTACCTTATATTTTTCGTATTAAAGAAAATAAAAAGTTACGGTTAAAAATCGCATACCTTTATTTTTAATTACTGAAATAAAAATTACTTTTATGGAATTAAATAACTCATGATGCTGAATTTACGAAACGGGTATAACTTGATTCGTATTAAACCAGGAGACAAATAGAAAATAGTCTTTAGGACTAAGTACGAGTTATATAAATATTTGGTAATATCTTTTAAACTTATTAATATACCTACGATATTCTAAAAGATAATTAATTATGTATTATATAAGTACTTTAATATTTTTATTATTTATTATTTTAATAATATTTGTATTTACTTAAATACGGAAAGGGATTATAAAGAATACGTTAATAAGGGTTTTTAAGTTTTATAAAATGATACTTTTTTAATTAACGCCGAGAAAAACAAGTTTTATAAGTAAAAGGTAGCATATTTAAGATACGTTATTACCTCCGGACATATTAAAAAGGACCTTAAGAAAATAATAGCAGTTTAAAAATGGAAAGTACATATAATAATTACCGAAATCCAAATTTCTTTCACGTTCGTTAATTATTACCAGAGATTTGTTTATAACTTTAAAGAAATCGTAATATCTGTATTCAATTTAACTAAAACGAAAGTCGAGTTTTAATAAATAGACGAAACGGAAAAAGCTTTTTAAAACATTAAAAACGTAATTACAGGCAACTTAGTACAGATTATATATAACCTAAAGTATTTCGTAAAGTTAAAAACCGATATTTTGTATTATATGTTAAAGGGAATAGTCGGATATAAAGATACTTAAAGTAATTTATACCTTATTACGTTTTAATTTTCTAAATTTAAAGGGAGCTAAATTAAATTAGGTTATTTTAAATAAAGAATTCCGAATCATCGTTAATATATTTAAGGAATTTAAATATTATTTTAAAGAAAACTTAGATTAAGTTAATATATATATAGATTATAACAATTCTGCCCGATTTATTATTACCCGAAAATTAATAGGACGGTAATTCCGTTACGTAAAGTTCCTTTTAAAGTTTAGTTTTATTTAAAGAAAAAGGGGGGTTAAAAAATAGCAACATATAGGTTTTTAAAAAACGACCAGATTTAAAGGAAAAAGTTTTTAAAGTTTTATATTAAATATTAAACCTAATAAAAGAAGGATATATAAAATTATAACAAATTAAAGCAATTAAAAAAAAGATACCCGATTTAAGTTAGAAAATTAAATAATATAACAATTAACTGTTAAAGAAGGAAAAAATAAATAAAATCTAAGTATTAAAAGAATATTAAAAAGATTAATACCTAAAATATATAGATATCAGAAATATAAACACCCTGAAATTTATAAGACCATAAAACGATTATAATATATATATTACTTCCTTAAAATAAAGTAAGTAATATAAAAGGTTCTGTTAAAATACGACTTATAAAATAAAGTTAAAATACGACGTTATAAACCATACGGAACATTATTGCTATTATTAATTACCGAACGATTAAAAGATTTAGTTATTTTTAATTTTATTATTAAATTATTATTATTAAAGAGTTTAATAATAAATATATATTACGATAATATTTTTATAATTATGCAAGGTTAATATAGGTTTAAACCTGATTTTCCAGGCTGAGCCAAATACATAGAAAATTATTATATATAAAATCCATACGATAGATATTATACCCAGTATTTTCGAACACGATAACTAATTAATGGTTTTCACGGTTAAGATAGATTATATACCTTAGTCATATAGAACCTCACTCTGAAGCAGAACTTTACTCTGAAGCAGAATGCGTGGTTGCCGATAAGTTTCGACTCTGATGAACCTTATGCCAGCCACGGTTCCGCATGGTCGCAGTAAACCTTAAGGATAAACTTTAAGAATAAACCTTAAGAATAAACCCTAACGATAAACCTTAAGGGTGATATTTTATTAATATATATAAATCTTTAATAAAAACCGAATTCGATAAAGGTACTAAATATGCTTTAAAATTTAGCACAACTTTATAATACAGCTAGACCTAAATTATAAGCTTTTAAACGTTTTAAAACCATAAACGGATGGTTAAATAAAAAGAACTAATTAAAAGTTTAAAACCTACTTACGGTATTATATTAATTATGAACAGAATAATCAGGTTAAAAAGTTATTTATAACGTTATTAATATAAAACATAAACTAATACGAAAGTATTAACATAATATTAACTTACGTTAATATTAATTTTATATTAAAAAAATCTATCGAAATTCAGATAAAAAATCATCATGTAACGTTAAATAATTTTATTTTAAAATAACTTGGATAAAATATATAAAAATAAAAATAAAATTTGAATTTATACGTACTTAAATGCAGAAATATTAAAATAAAAACGGTTAAAAGGATTAACTTTTAAAAAAGATTTTTTTTTAATTACTAAAAATATTTAAACCAGACGACCTAATAAGGAACTCGGTTTTAAGTATATCGGACCGTATAAAGTCGCAGGAAAAATCTTAAAAAATAACTACTAGTTAAAATTACCCCCTAAAATTAAAGTTTATGAAAGTTTTTATGTCTTATTAAAGTTAACTGTAAATATAATTTAAGTTTATACGGGATAAAGAAAAGGTAATAAAGGACGTATTAGTAAAAGAAATTAAAAGAATTCTTAATATTAAGAAAAAGCACGGCAAAAGGTAATACTTAGTAAAGTAAAAGGATTATTTAAAGTTAAAAAATACCTAAAAACTTAAAAAAAATATTACGGAAATTCAACGTTTTTTAAAAAGTTTTTATTAATAGTAACAAAACCACCCGGATTAAGTATAATTTAATTTATATTACCCACCAATACCTAATTAACAAAAAAACGGTCTATACGAAGACGGCCAATTCGGTTTCCAATTATTATTTCGTCTTTTTTAAACGGTCGAATTTTTTTATCGATTCCGTACCTTAAATATTACGACGTAACATTTTAATTCTATAACGGCATAAAACCTTTTACCTTATCGAGATCAGGCCCTACTTTTAAGGTTGGGGCTGCGCCTGCAGCGCAGCTGTGGCTAGCGCTTTTGATCAAGAAGTAGCTGTAAGGGTTAGATGTATCGATTAAACCTTTTTAAGAAGAAGCTTTACAGAAATAATAAAACCTTAAAAATAAGGCCTGATATCAAGTTGTGATTTTTTGGCTCCGTTTTATATATCCCTATATAAATTCTTAAAAAATATTAATTCGAATTTATCGAAGATAGCTTTAATTTAATATTATTCGTTTTATAATTACGAAAAGTTAATATAAAATTAAAATCTTTCTTTTTTTTTATATATTTGGTCCTGATTAAGATAAAACTGATATTACGCGCCCAAAAGAATGGTTAAGAATCTCGTTTTATATATACCATAACCTTTTACCTCCCCTTAACCAGTACGATAGCAAAATAACGTTATAAGCTAAAATAATAATATATAAGGCTTAAAATCGCTTATAATAAACCCCGAGGCATAGTTCTTTCCTAATTAGCCGAATACGGACGACGTATTAAAAAGTTTAAGGTAAATATTTTGAATTTTGGAAAACTTAACTTTTTAAAACGAAACGTTTATTTTTATCCGATATTTCTATTAGGCTTTTATTAATATAAACGTAATTAATTTATACGTTAACGTTAAATATACAGCTAAAAATTTTATAAAATTTTTATGCCGTCGGTTTATTCGTTTTATATTAGGTGCCATATTAACGGATAAAGTTATATTTTACGGAAAGAATAAATAAATACGGTATATAATTTAATTTTCGGAAAGCTTAATATTCTTTTTATTATTAAAATAAATTCCGGAAAATCTTTAGTTATTTAAGTTTTTATTTATAATAATCCTAATTATTATTCAGGTTATATTTTTAATTAAGTCAACCGAAAAATAACGACCTTTTATATTAATAGTACCATATTTTATTTTTAATTTAATAACCGCGGAAACGAAAAAGTTTAATTTAAGGATATTCGAACGTATAAAAACCGGATAATATAAATATATTATTTTTAGTATTAATAATTATCGAACGATTAATTCTAGATTATTATATTAAATTTTATTTTTAAACGATAATATGGTTTAGTTATTATTAATAAAGCATATTTGTTATTAAAATAAAAGAATATGAGGCTTAAATATAATAATATTCGTAACTTGCGTTTTAATTTTTTTATTTACGTATATTAATTTACGTATATAATAATTATTAACGGTATTATAAAAGAAAATCGCGAAATAGAAAAGCTTTAATAAAGCCGGAAATTTAATTAAATATTTTAATATTAATCGTCCCGAAATCGATATTATTATTTTTTCCATATTTAAATATTAACGTTAAAATTAGGCATAATTTAATTTTTTGTTAATTAACGCGCCCGAATTATTAAATAATTTTTCCGTATTCCAGTTTAATCATTTACATATTATTATAAAAATTATTATTTATATTAATAATAAGGCGAAAATTATGGATATTCGAAATTATTTCATTAAAATTATAATAAACCGGGAATATTTATTAAAGGTTATAAAAACAGTTATTAATTTTATAGTTTCGAAATATTTTCCGGAAATTTAGTTTACGTATACGATAAATTAAAAAAGGTTAACAATTTAATCAGTATCGTAATATTTACCGTTATTTTTGGATTAGGTATAAATATTCCGTATATTAATCGAATAATATAATAAAAAATACCGAAAGGTAATATAATAAAAAGTTTATAGTAACGATTTAATTAAACGGTTCGTAATTATAAGGGATTAAATATAATTAATTATAACTAAATTATCTTATTTATATTTTATTAAGTATTCGATAATATTAAAACCGAACCGTTTATTATAAAACTAGAAAAGAAAAATTAGGTCCAGTAAATTAAAAACCGTATTAATTATTAAAATATAAAAGTTATAATAACATTCGACGTTACGGATTCGGATAACAAAAAAACGATAAATTATTTTTTATAAATAATTCCGATTAAAACGAAATAATTATCGCATTTTAATTTTAACTTTCGGTTAATTGAAATATCATTTATATTATCCGTAAATTTGTTAAATAAAATAAATTTAATTTACGGAATAAAACGAAAATAAGGCCTTCTTAGCGTATATTATTTAACGATAAATACGTACGTAAAAAGATTTTAATATATTTAAAAAGATTAAATTATTATATTAAAAAAATACCGTAATAAATTTATTCTGGTTGGATTTTAGTATAATTAATGGAGGCTTAATTTTATTTATATATTTGTATTTTCGAACCCCAAAAATTCCGCATAAAAATAATTAAATATCGGCTTATTAAAAGCGGTTATTTAAGAAATAATTAAATTATAATATAAATGATAAATGAACGAATGTTTTTATACAGTTATTTCCTTTTGGCGATAAAGAAATAAAGTAAACGTTTATTTCTATTAAATTTAAACGGTTTTTATTTATTACGTTTCCGATTAAATTAAATAAAGTTAAAAGTTTTTCTTTAATTTAAAATATAAACGAATTAAATAAAGCGGCTTCCGGGTTCGATAAATAATAATATTAAAACGGTTTAAAAAAAGATTTTTAATTTATATTTAATTCACCAAAAAACCGTATTTTTTATATCGCAAAAAGTATGAAAAACTTTCCGTAAACGGTAAATTAAGTTTGATTTAAAATAACGGCGCCGTATTTTTATATTACGAACCGATTTATATAAGTTACGGATTATAATTACGTTATAAATTTAATAAATATCGGAAAATTTAGATAATTACCGCAAGCCGTATTCCGTTTTAATTAAGGTTTATTAATTATAACCGTTCGGTTTATATTAATAATTAGAGATTTAATGGTAATTTTAATAATTTAAATATCGATCCGGTATACGGGGTATATATTTTCGCGGCTCGGAGTTATGATTCCTGTTATCATAATATTTATATCCGTACGCGTAATTTCTTTGGTTTTTTTTATTTATAATATTAGTTTAAAACTTATAATGCTTTAATATTTTTAATTTATTAAAATTATTTTCATTATCGTATTCGTATTTATTTAATTCCTTTATTTTTATTTCCTTATTAAAATTACCGTTATTATTAAAAGGTAATAATACGTAATTTATTGTAACAAATAATATATCGGAAAATAAAACCGAAGTAATAATTATTATCGAGATCGAAAAGTCATGCGTTAAAAATAAACGGTATTTATTTAACGATAATAGCAATTATAATATTAGGTCGAAAATTAAGAAATAAATTCCGGCCGGTTTTGATTAAAGTAAACGGTAACAATGTATTTAGTTTTAAAATGAAGTCTGGGTTACGGTTATTAATAAGTAAGATATATTAAAGGTCGAACGTAACGTTATAATTTTTCGTAATTTTTAACGGTATATTTTCGAATTCGTTAAAATACGCAATGTTAGAGGTAGATGTTTTAGATTTTTTTAAGTTTTTACCGGATATTAACGTTATTTTAAAATCCGAAATAATATTTTTTTTGCGTTAGGATAGTTTAGTTATATAAAACGGCGCAATAATGCAATTATATGCGTTACTTTATTAATTCTAAATTCGTGAAATAATATATAAATATTAATTTTATTTAATCCGGATTAATTATATATTATTTTCAATATATAATAAACTTTATAAATTAAAGAAATTAATAATTTTTAATATTATACGTTATAAATTATAATTTATCGGAATTATTAATAAAATTCTTTTTTAATTTATAACTTTTTATTTATAATATCGAATTAAAACTTTTAAAATTTTATTTTCCCTTTTTTTCGAACTTATTTTATTAATTTTTAAAATATTTCTATTTTTTTAATCCTTAAGGTATTTCATTCGGGTCGGTTAATTAATTAAGGGGATTAATTATGTAAGTAAATAAACGATATGGATAATTTTTGGTTAATATCAGAAAGGTTATTTTCGTATTATATATATAATTATTCCGGTATTTATTTTTTATTAAGTATTAATTCGAAATATTTAAGATTCCGGCTTTCTAATAAATTAAAAGCTTTTATGCTTTGTAAATTTATTTTTTCGTAATTATAGGTATTATTTTGTGAAGCCGGATTTTGGTTATTATTTTTTAAAGTTTATTACGTACGTTAATTGTTTTTAAGGATTTTTATAATAACGGCTTTTTTAAAATATTTAATTTAAGGTTGTAATTAATACCTTTTAAAACTTATCGTTTAAATTATTACATTTTTAGGGGAGAATTTTAATAATTATATGTTTTTTTAAACCCGTCGTTTTACCGGGGATATAAGTATATTATTTAACGTTAGGTACGCCGAATAAAGGTTTACCCGTATTTTCGGTTCCGGTTTTTAAAATTTCGTTTTTAAAAATGGCCGATGTATAAGTGTACGAAGTTCCGGTTATTTAATTTTGTTTTTTTTTCGGCGTAACAGGAAAACTGGAAAGGTTTCGGAATTTATTTATATTAAATTTTTTGTATAAATATATGGTTTACCGGATATGTTAGATAATTATTAAAGTTTTTGGTATTAGTACCGAATATATTACGATATTTATAAATTTAATTCTTAATTATATTTATTTAATTATTATAAAATTACGTATAAAAACGGATTTTCTTTTTCGTTTAAGATTATGAAAATTATGTTTATATAATATATATTATAAAACATATTACGGTTTTATAATTTTAATCGGAATTTTACGCTATTTTAAATAAAATATATTAATTAAATTTATGTTATAAAAATATTTATTTATAATTTTAAGAATTTATTATTTAATAATCCGTTATTTATAATTTGTTTTTTCGTAATATTTTAATGTAAAAAAATGACGTTATATATTATTTTATATTTTTGTTTTCGAATAATAAAAATACGGATTAAAAGTTGTTAAAATACATAAATACATTTTATATTAACTATTTATAAATTATATAAATATAATTAATTTTTTAAATATTTATTTAAATATTATTTTAATATTATTATTAATACAATATACGTTAATAATTTTATAACGAAAATTATATTAAGTTTTTAAGTATATATAAATAGATTTTATTTTATTAAAATTTATAATATTATAATGTTATTTAATATTTATCTCGCAGAAATTAATAATAATTTATTAATTAATTTAAAATTTAAAAGGGATTTATAAGTAATTAAAAAGAGGATATAAAAAATAGCGCCGGAATTAATATATATTATATAGATAATTAACTTGGTAATATGTGTATTTTTATATACGTTTTAATGTTTTGTTAATTTATTATAATATATTAAAATAAGGTTATTAATTTCCGTTGGATTAAATATTATTAATATTATTACAAGTATTATATTTTCTAAGATATTATAAAGAAATATTTATATGTAAAACAAATTCAACATATTATAAGTTTATCGATAATATTTTTAATGAATTAAAATTAAAAATTAAAAAAAAGATATAAAATATAATAAATAAAATGAAATTTGTATAATTGTATAATATTAAGTATTATAAATAAAGTATTTATATATAAAAGAATTTTTCCTCTTAAGGTTTATCCTCAAGGTTTATTCTTAAGGTTTACTGCAGCCAGCTGGCATAAGGTTCATCAGAGTCGAAGCTTATCGGCAACCACGTATTCTGCTTCAAAGTGAGGTTCTGCTTCAAAGTGAGGTTCTATGGGACTAAGGTATACAATCTATCTTAACCGTAAAGACCATTAATTAGTTATCGTATTCGAAGATACTGGGTATAATATCTATCGTATGGATTATATGTGTAATGATTTTCTGTGTATTTGGCTTAGCCTGGAAAATAAGGCTTGAACCTATATCAACCTTGCATATATAAAAGATTTAAAAATAATAGAAGTTTATTAACGGTATTTTAAATTAATAAGGATTAAAAGTTAAAAGGAAGGATATAAGATATAATTAATGGAATAAAATTCGTACGATTATATAATATTAAGTATTATAAATAAAATATTTATATATACAACATTTAGAGATATTATAAGTTTATTAACGCTATTTTTAATAATTTAGGTTTAAAAATATAAATAAAAGATATAAGATATAATAAACGGGGTAAGGTTTATATATTAAATGGTATCCGAAAATATATTAATATTAAAAGAAATACGTAATAATTTATAATATATAAACGAAGCTTATGGATAATTAATAAGTTTTAATTAAATCCGAAAATAATATATATAATTAAAATTGAAATAAATACGTATTTTAAGATTAAATAATTATAAATATATAAATAGTTAGGTTCATATAAAGTATTAAATATTAATTTAAAAATATACGTTAAATTTCTTTTAACGAAATAATACTATATAAGAAACGATTTAATAATTATATATAATTTATACGAAGGTTTTTATTTTAATATAATTTATAAGTTTTTTTAATTAATATATATGGAATAATATTATTGTAATTATTTAATAAATAATTTATATTATTTATTTTATTATAATTTATTATTATTTTATATATTTTAATATCTTTTATTATATTATAATAGGTAAAATTAAATTGTATATAATATAATTATTAACTTTTTTTACTTAATATTTAAATTTTCTTTAAGGATTTTATTTATCATATAATTATTAATTTCTTATTCTTTGACTTAATACTAGAAATCCTTTTTATAAGATATATTTCAATATATTTTATAATATTATAAAATATAAACGAATTTAACGATAAATTAAAAGTTCTTTTTTAATATCGCTGATAATACACCTTAAATATAATCCGAAAATCTAAATTTTCCGGTTAAATATATTACATTTAAAATAACGTTTTCGTTAATAATTCTGCCCATAAGATATTTTAAATATAGCCGGAAAACTTTAAATTTCTGATTAAATAAATTAAAATCGATAATAACGTTTTTGTTAAAAACTTTTCCGACTAATAATTTTAAGAGCTGATAATAACGTTTTAAATTAAAAGTTAACTAAATTATTATTAAATTTATTTACGATATAATATAATTTACGGTATCGTTTTAATTAAAATAATTTTATACTAATTAATTAATATTTAATTATTTTAAAATTTAAAATAAACGTTACGGAAAATATATATTATACGAAACCGATTTTAAATATTAAATTTATGTTATAAAGTTATATTAATATAAAGAAAAGTTTAAAAATTATGAATATTTTACGATTAATAATAATTTATAAATTCGGTAATATCGTTAAAAGTTTATATTATAAATAAATTTTTCGTAATAAGAAAAAATACGATATTTCTATAAATATTAAATATTAATAATACCATTTAAAATATGTTTAATAATAACGTTTAATAAAAAAGAATTTACGTTATAATAAATTATGCCAGTTTTATAAGTTATTAAATTCTTAAATAAATTATTAATTTTTAATTAATTACATTTTTCGTAATTTATCGAAAAAAACTATATAAACCGAATATTTTATAAATAATACGAAAAAGAAATTTATAAATTTATAAAGCGGATTAATTAATAAGGAAATGTATATTATATAACCGTTATATTAATATTTTAATTTATAATATTATACGGATAATAAAGATGTAAATTATATATATAAACGCAGTAAAAAATATTTATACCCGGTTTTTAATATTTAGTATTATTATACGGTTTGAATAAAAGTTTTTAAAAAAATTTAAATCCGGATATTATGTTTAAGACGGAAATGGGTTTAGTTTCGATAATATAATAAGGATTATTTATATAAAAATTATAATAATAAATAAATAAAAATAAACTGAACGAAAAAATTAAAAAGAAACGTAAAGATTTTGGTTAATAGTTTTATTTTGCGCGAAATATATAAATTAATACGAAGTTATACGATATATTTAAGTATAAATAATATAATAATATTTATACGTTAAATTATTTTAATGCGAGAAGTTTATATAATATTAATATTAATTAAAGATATAAATAAGACGTATTTAATTAAAATACCGGAATATTTTAATTTTTATTAATATTAAAATTATAATACAATTTCCGTATTAGTTATAATAAAATATAAAAATCATTAATGAATAAAAATTATATTATTATTATATTTATTTAACAATAACGAAAAAAATAACGGATCGTTGCGATTAAAATTATTTACCGAATTATTTATAATTTATATTATAAAATTATAACCTTTTTTTAAATATAAAATATTATAATTATTTAAAATTAATTTATTTTTAAGGAATTTATTACCGAAAGCTTTTCGGATAATTATATTAAAATTATTTATAAATTAATTTTTGTTTTTTATTATACTTCATTAATTAAATTTGTTTTTGTCGTTAATAACGGCTATAATATTATTAAAATCGATAAATTTAATTTTTATAATTTTACGGTTTACGGTTAAAATATTTTCAAATTTTTAATTAATTTTTTAAATTCGAAATAAATATTTTTTAATAAGTTGAAAATTACGAAATAAAAAATAAATACGTTTAAAGATTTCGTTACGAAAATTTCGAATAACGTAACGTTTATTTCGTAAAAAAATATAATAAGTATAAAATTCTTATTAAAGAAAATACAGTATTTAATTAAAAATATATTTCGGAAAAGTCGAATTTAAGTTCCGTTTTATTTTTATATATAACTATCTAAATTATTTTAAAATAATTTTAATATTAATTAATCCTTTTTTTATAAATTTCGGTAAATTTCCGATATAAAACCGAAATTAACGTTAATTAATATTATTTTAATAGTTTCGTAATAATTTATGTTATAAGTTAATTAAATTATTAATAACTTCTTAACTTAATTATTTTAGTCGTAATTAACGTAATATCGTAAATAAATCTTAAACGTTTAATTAATTTTTTTCATCTAGTTATCCGTTTATAATTTAAAGGCGTTTAAAAGCTTATAATTTAGGCTTAATTATGCTATAAAACTTTATTAAAATTTTAAAGCAAAAATAATACCTTTATCAGATACGATTTTAATTAAAAGTCCGTATACGTTAATAAAATGTTTAAAAAAAATATACTTTAATTATTCTGCGTTTATATTTACGTTAAAGAATAAAACATATAAAAGTTTTATAAATTAACCTGCGATTATAAAAATACTATCGTAATATATATTTATTATTAAATTCTTTAATAATAATAATTTAATAATAAAATCGAAAATAATTAAATTTTATATTTATTTTATGATTAATAATAATTATAATTTTCAGTATAATTTATAATATCGTACCTTAATTTTGCTACATAAATCGTATCCTCGTAAAACCTTTTTAATTATTAACTTTATTCCGGAAAAATAATATATACGTTATAATTATTTCATAATCTTATGTACTTTAAAATATCCGTATAATTAATATTTATATATTTTGCATATTAATTCTTCTTAATATATGTTGTGACCTGAAGGCCTGGCCCAAAGACAACGGTCGGAAAGTCTGAGATTTATCTCCGACGTAGGTTCTAGGTTACGTAACTAGCTTAAAGGTCTTAAAGGCCTTAGCACCTTAAGCCCCTTAAGCCTGCGGTAGGCTTAAAGGTCTTAACGGGCTTAAGGGTTTAAGCCGCTTAAGTACCTTAAGCTAAAAGTAATATATATACGTTCGTTATTTTCTTATAATCTAAATAATACCAGCTTATAATATAACTTAATTACCTAGATTACTTTTAATATTTATTATTACCAAACGTAATTATACCTTTAATTTATTACTTAAATTCCCATAATACTACTATTAACATAAACCGTACGATTAGGGTTTAATAATTAGTTAAGCTAATTAACCGTAACATATTATAAGCTTTTATTTAATAATATAATTAAATTTTAAATAATACGTTATACCGTTAATATATCGGATAATACCTAAAAATTTATTATATAATAATATAAAAATACGATTAAAAAATTCGAAAAAATTATTTAGCGCTTTAAAGCTTAAGTTAATATTATTAAAACCAACGAAATCAAAATTAAACCCAAAAAATCCGAACCTTACGACGGAAAAAGTAACGTACAAAGTTTCCTTACCCAGGTACGCGTTTATTTCCGTTTTAAAAGGATCGTTAATAAGGCCGATAAAATCTTTACGATTATGGTATTCCTTAAGGAAAACGTCTTAAATTAATTTAAGCTTACCTTACGAAATTATTTAAAAAATAAAAAATCGGATTAATAACAGATTACTAAAATCCTTTTCTAATATTATATTAATTTTAAGGAAAAATTAAAAGTTAATTTCGAAAACCCAAACGAAAAAAAAACCGTAACATAAAAAATTTTCGATTTAAAGCAAAAAAAATTAACGTTTAAATACGTAATAACGTTTAAAAACTTTATAATTAAGGCCGGATAAATAAACGAAAAAAACGATAACTTAATCGATATTTTTTATAAAGGATTAAAGAACGATATTAAGGACGAAATTATTAAAATAATACGTCTTATTATCCTAGATAAATATATCGCAAAAATAATTAAAATTAACAACTGATAATATAAGCGACGATAGGAACGAAAAGGATAATTTATATCCAGACCCAGATTTACGAAAACTAATTAAAACAGGAAACGCAATATACCTTTTACCGCTTACGGAATAACCCTAGGACCCATAAAGTTAAAAACCGCGCAAAAAAAAATTAAAGCTAACTTAAATATTATAACTGCAATAAAATAGGCCATATAAAAAATTAATGCAAAACCTTTAGAAAATAACAAAACGGATGGACCCCGGTACCTAAAAAACCATTAAAGGATAAAAAGGCCGTTACCTTCGGTATGGTCAGAAAAAAGGAAAACCTTAACCTACTTCCAAAAATGCGAAAAGGATTACGAAAGGCCAAAGCACTTTCTTAGGCCGCAATTATCCGATAACGCGCTATTACGATTAAACCAATAATTACTTAATAATTATAGGAATATAAAAGATAAAAAAAAAAAATACCAAAAATACGAATATTTCGTACGTAACAAAAAAAATAACAACGACAAAAGCAATAGGAATTAAATAAATAAATCAAGGAATACTAAAATTAAAACGAAACCTTATACTCGGGAAAACCCGACCGACATAGAAAATTGTATGCTGTTTATTACAAAAGAATTTATTACCTACGATACGAAAAATAACAAAAATATATCTAATAAAAACTTATACGTATATATAAACAAAAATTCGACTTCCAGACCCAAACCGGAAATAACCTTAAGGACCAGAAATAATATAAACACTTACGTACTATAACCATACAAAACGATATCGACGTTATTACGGCATCGGGAAGCTGGCCGAAAGGGAAAATTTACCCCGAACAGAATCCTATATACCATTACGAATAATACGATTACAAAACGTAAAAGGAATAAATTTATTAAATAATAATAAAAATATAATGAAAGGTAATAAATAACTTATATTTCCGACGTACTTATGCCAACAACCCCGAAAAGAAAAAAAAATAAAGAAAGAAATCGGAAAATACTTAATGGAAATAACCTAATACTATACCCAGTATTAGAAACGCTAAAAATATCAGGGTTAATCGATAATAACAACAAACGAAAAGTAGGCCATAGCGATAAACTAGTCGAAAAAGGCCGAAACTTTCAAAAAATAAATTATTAGCTTAATAGGTCGAATAAAGCGACATAAAAAAGAATATTCGAATTAAAAGTTTAACTACGCCGACAAAAAAAGCAATTAAAGCAATTATAAGCAAAAACCCCCCCAAAAAAACGTTACCTATAAAAAAGTTATAAGCTGGCAAAAATAAAAGAAATTAATATATATCCCTTAAAAAAGCTTTATATACGACAGTAAAAAAAAGAAAAATTCCTTTTATTATAATCAGAATACGAATTAAAAGAAATGGTATACCGTTATAATAAATTACAGAACCGACCCGAACTATATCCGATTAAAGGTAATTAACAAATTATATTTATTATAAAAAGATAAAATCGAATTTTATAAAGTTAAAAATATAAAAAGTACCAAATTTACCTATAATAACGGATAAGTTAACCGTAAAATTAATTACTTCGAAATTTATATTTAAGGATAAAAATAAACCATTAATTTCGATATTATTTTAATACGGAATTACGACATAATCTTCGGCAAAAAATAACTATATCAATATAATACCTTAATTAATTAAAAAACTGGCTAAATAAAATTCGTTTTATTTTTCATCGACGAAAAAAACTTAAAGAAAAATTTTTATTATTTAATTAATAACGACGATAGCAAATATAGGTATAAGAATACGACAAAAAATTTATTACTTAAAAAAATACGATATATATAAAAAAAAAGACGAAATAAATATATATAATGCGTTATTATTATAATTAAAATACGGTTATATAAAATAAACGATAATTTATAACATTAACTTTAAAAGCTAAAAGGAATAATTAAGGTATTATTATAATATCATAAATATAAACAATTTTTTAAAAAATAAATCAAAACAAAATTACCAAAATATAATAAATAAAATTACGAAATAATTTTAAAAAATAACAAAATAATTACCTTTTATCCTATATATAACCTAAATTAACAAAAATTATATATATTACGAAAATACTTTAAAAATAAATTACGTAAGGGATATATTAAACGGTCTAAATTACCAATAAAATACTTCATATTTTTTATACCTAAAAAAAATGGAAAATTACAACTAATAATCGATTACCGGCAACTAAACGATATTACGGTTAAAAATCGTATACTTTTATCCTTAATTATTAAAATAAAAAATCGCTTTTATAAAATTAAATAATTTATTACCTTAAACTTACGAAACGGATATAACTTAATTCGTATTAAACCAAAAAACGAATAAAAAATAACCTTTAAAACCAAATACGGATTATATAAATATCTAATAATACCTTTTGGGCTTATTAACGTACCCGTAACGTTCCAAAAAATAGTTAACTATATATTACGTAAATACTTTAATATTTTTATTATTTATTATTTCGATAACATTTTTATTTATTCAAATTCGGAAAAAAAATATAAAGGATACGTTTATAAAATTCTTTAAATCCTATAAAACGTTAATTTTTTAATTAACGCCGAAAAAAGCGAATTTTATAAACAAAAAATACCGTACTTAAGATACGTTATTATTCCGGAACATATCAAAATAAACCCCAAAAAAATAGCCGTAATTTAAAAATAAAAAATACCTATTATAATTACCAAAATCCAAATTTTCCTTAAATTCGCTAATTATTACCGGAAATTTATTTGCAACTTTAACAAAACTATAATATCCTTATTTAACTTAACTAAAAAAAAAACCAAATTCTAATAAATAACCGAAACAAAATAAACCTTTTAAATAATTAAAAATATAATTACCAACGAATTAATACTAATTATATACAACCTAAATCGTTTTATAAAATTAAAAACCGATATTTTGGATTATACGTTAAACGTAATAACCGGATATAAAAATAATTAAGGTAACTTATACCTTATTATATTTTATTTTTATAAGTTAAAAAAAACCGAACTAAATTACGTTATCCTAAATAAAAAATTCCTAATTATTATTAACGTTTTTAAAAAATTTAAATATTACTTTAAAAAAAACTTATATCAGGTTAAAATATATATAAACTATAAAAATCTTATCCGGTTTACTACTACCCGAAAACTAACAAAACGATAATTCCGTTACGTAAAATATTTTTCGGAATTTAATTTCGTTATTATTTATAGAAAAAGGTTAAAAAATAACAAAATAAATGCTTTTAGCAAACGACCAAACCTAAAAAAGAAAATCCTTAAGGTTTTATACTAAATATTTAACCTAACAAAAAAAAATATATAAACCTATAATAAATCGTAACAATTAAAAAAATAATACCTAGTTTATACCAAAAAATTTAACAATATAACAACCAACTACCAAAAAAAAACCGATAAAACCTAAATACCAGAAAAGTACCAAAAAGAACTAATACGCAAAATATACGAATACCAATTATACGGATATCCCGGAATTTACAAAACCCTAAAACGGCTACAGCGTACGTATTACTTCCCCAAAATAAAATTAATAATAAAAAAGGTCCTACAAAAATACGACCTATGTAACAAAACCAAAACACGATACCACAAACTATACGGAAAGCTATAACCGTTACCAGTCGCAAAATAATTATAAAATTTAATCATTTTCGATTTTATTATTAAACTATTACTATCAAAAAACCCAATAACAGATATATATTACGATAACATCTTTATAATCATAAATCGATTTATAAAATTTTTTTATTTCTTACTATTTAACGAAAATATAAATATAAAATAACTAACGTACGTTTTTTTTAAATACTTTATTAATATATACGGACTTTTAATAAAAATAATATCTAATAAAAAAACCATATTTACTTCAAAATTTTAGCAAAATTTTATAACATAATTAAACCTAAACTATAAATTATTAAACGCCTTTAAACTACAAACAGATAACTAAACAAAAAAAATTAATTAAACGTTCAAAACTTACTTATAATATTATATTAATTACAAATAAAATAACTGGATTAAAAAATTATTAATAACTTAATTAATTTATAACATAAATTATTACGAAAACATTAAAATAATATTAACTAACGCCAATTTCGGTTTTACGCCAAAAATTTATCAAAATTTATAAAAAAAAGACTAATTAATATTAAAATAATCCTTATTTTAAAATAACTTAAATAGTTATATACAAAAATAAAAACAAAACTTAAATTCGAACGTATTTAAATACAAAAATATTATAACCAAAAAAGGTTAAAAAAATTAACTTTCTAAAAAAAAATTAATTTACTTAGCTACTAAAAACATCTAAACGAAATAACCTAATAAAAAATTCGACTTTAAGTATATCGAATTATATAAAATTATAAAAAAAATTTCAAAAAATAATTACCAATTAAAGCTACTTTTTAAAATTAAGCTTTATTTCGTTTTCCATATTTCCCTATTAAAGTTAACAACGGACATAATTTAAATAAATACGAAACGAAAAAAAAAGGTAACAAAAAACGTATTAATATAAAAAGTTAAAAAAATCCTCGGTACTAAAAAAAAACGGAAAAAAATAATTCTTAATTAAGTAAAAGAATTACCCAAAGTCAGAAAATACATAAAAACTTATAAAAAACCTTACGGAAGCCCAACGCCTACTAAAAAACTTTTACCAACAATACCGGAGGCGTTAAGGTTAAATACGTCCCAATCTAACAACTAATTAATAAAAAGAACGGCCTATACGGAAACGGCCAGTTCGGTTTCCAGCTACTATTACGTTCTTTCTAATCGTTTAAACTCCTTTATCGTTTCCGTACCCTAAATACCATAACGTAACATTTTAATTTTACGACGGCATAAAACCTTACGTTATTTTTAAAAACGGACCAACTTATTAACGGTAAAACGAAAAACTTTTCGCACCTATTTTTCTTTACGTTTTAACCGTTCTTCTTCGTTCAAAAATCGTTAATATTTAAAAACAAAAGGACCAAATAAATTATAAAAACTACCATATTCGATATAACGAAAATACTTCCCAAAATCAAAATAAACCTTACAAATTTCCCGTTCAAATTTATAACGAAAATACGAAACGTAAAAAAATATAACAAAACCAAAAGTTTTAATCCATTTCGATTAAATTAAAGCGTTATTACGCTTAAATAATCTTTATTTTTTAATACGGTTAGGCATAACGACCAAAATAACCCGAAAAAGATATATAGGAAAAGAAATTACTTACCAAACAAATGCGATAAACAAATTAATCTTTAAGGGCAAAAACCTTAAAAAAAAATCGTATTATAACTTAAAGACCTGGCCCAAAAATAACGGTCGGAAAGTCTAAGATTTATTTCCGACGTAAATCTTAAGTTACGTAACTAGTTTAAAGGTTTTAAAGGCCTTAACGCCTTAAGCCCCTTAAGCTTACGGTAGGCTTAAAGGTCTTAACGGGCTTAAAAGTTTAAGCCGTTTAAATACCTTAAGTTAAAAGTAACATATATACGTTCGTTATTTCCCTATAATTTAAATAATACCAACTTATAATACAACTTGGTTACCTAAATTACCTTTAACATCTGCTATTACCAGACGTAATTATACCTTTAATCTATTGCTCAGATTCCCATAATATTATTGCCAACATAAACCGTACGACTAGGGTTTAATAGTTAGTTAAGCCAGTTAGCCGTTATAATATATTTCGGATATTTAGATTTTGTCGGTCTTTTTTTTTTCTAATAATTAATCGTTATATTATTATATTTTTTGGTATAAATTAAGTATTATTTTTTTTTAATTGTTACGATTTACAGTAATTTTATATATCCTTTTTTTATTAAATCGAACATTTAATATAAAACTTTAAAAACTTTTTTTTAAATTTAATCGTTTATTAAAAACGTTTATTTTTCCATTTTTTTATTCTTTTTTATAACTAATAACGAAATTAAATTCCCAAAAATATTTACGTAACGAAATTACCATTTTATTAATTTTCGGATAATAATAAAACGAATAAGGCTTTTATAATTTATATATATTTTAATCTGATATAAGTTTCCTTTAAGGTAATATTTAAATTTTTTTAAAGGTATTAATAATAATTAAAAATTCCTTATCTGATATAACGTAATTTAATTTAGTTTTTATTAATTTATAAAAATAAAATATAATAAGATCTAAGTTACTTTAATTATTTTTATATCCGATTATTACGTTTAACGTATAATCCGAAATATTAGTTTTTAATTTTACGGAATAACTTAAATCGTATATAATTAATACTAATTCGCTAGTAATCGTATTTTTAATCCTTTAAAAAGCTTTTTTTATTTCGATTATTTATTAAAATTCTTTTTTTTTTTAATTAGGTTAGATAAAGATATCGCGATTTTGTTAAAATTACGAATAAACTTCCGGTAATAATTAACGTTTTTAAAAAAAACCTGGGTTTTCGTAATTATAATAAATACTTTTTATTTTTAAACTGTTATTATTTTCTTAAGGTTTATTTTAATATATACCGGGATAATAACGTATTTCAAGTACGGTACTTTTTATTTATAAAATTTATTTTTTTCGGCATTAATTAGGAAATTAACGTTTTATAAAACTTAAAAAATCTTATAAACGTATTTTTTATATCTTTTTTCGGAATTTAAGTAAATAAAAATATTATTAAGATAATAAATAATAAAAATTTTAAAATATTCGCATAATACGTAATTAACTATTTTTTAAAACGTTACGGATACGTTAATAAATCCGAACGGTATTACCAGATATTCGTATAATCCGTACTTAATTTCAAAAATTATTATTTATTCGTTTTTTAACTTAATACGAATTAAGTTATATCCGTTTCGTAAATTTAAAATTATAAATCATTTAATTCCGTAAAAGGATTTTTTTATTTTAGTAAATAAAAATAAAAATATACGATCTTTAATTATAATATTGTTTAATTATCGGTAATCGATTATTAACCGTAATTTGCTATTTTCTTTAATACGAAAAACATTAAATATTCCGTTAATAACTTAAAACGTTTAATATATTTTTTATATAATCTACCCTTAAGATATTTTCGTAATATATATAATTTTTATTAATTTAAATTTTATATAAAATAAAAGATAATCGTTTTATTATTTTTTAGGATTATCTTATAATCTTATTTATTATATTTTGGTAATTTTATTTCGATTTATTTTTTAAAAAGTTATTCGTATTTGTAATATTATAATAATATTTTAACGATTTTTTCTGGCTTTTAGAATTAATGTTATAAGTTATTATTTATTTTGTACAATCGTATTTTAATCGTAATATTAACGCGTCGTATATATCTATTTTACCTTTTCTTTTATATATATCGTATTTCTTTAAGTAATAAAGTTTTGGTTATATCCTTATATTTATATTTGTTTTTATTATTATTAGTTAAATTATAAGATCTTTTTTTTAAATTGCTTTCGTTAATAGAAAATAAAACGAGTTTTACCTAATTAATTTTTTATTTAATTAAAAGGTTATATTAATATAATTATTTTTTGCCGAAAATTATATCATAATTCCATATTAAAATAATATTAAAATTAATAATTTATTTTCGTCCTTAAATATAGGTTTCGAAATAATTAATTTTACGGTTAACCCATCCGTTATTATAAATAAATTTGGTACCTTTTATATTTTTAACTTCGTAAAATTCGGCTTTAACTTTCCATAATAAACGTAATTTATTAATTACCTCCAGTTTAATATAATACGGGTCGGTTCCGTAATTTATTATAATAATATATTATTTTTTCCTAATTCATATTTTAATTATAATAAAAAGAAATTTTTTTTTATTATACATAAAGCTTTTTAAAAAATATATATTAACTCCTTTTATTTTTACCAATTTATAATTCCCTTATAAGTAACGTTCTTTTTTTAAGATTTATACCTATAATTACTTTAATTACTTTTCCTATCGGTTTAATTAAACTTCTAGCTTAAAGATTTTTTTCTTATATCATTTTATTTAACTTTTTAAACTGGTAACTTTTTTTTTAAAGGTTTCGGCCTTCTTTAATTAATTTATTATTATAGCCTACTTTTTATTTATCGTCGTTATTAATTAATTTTAATACCTTTAATATTTTTAATATTAAACATAATATTAAGTTATTTCCGTTAAACGTTTTCCGATTTTTCTTTTTATCTCTTTTTTTTATCGGAATTATCGGCGTAAATACGTCGGAAATATAAATTATTTACCATTTTTCGTTATACCTTTATTACTATTTAATAAATCCATTTTTCTTACGTTTTATAATCGCATTATTCGTAATGGTATATAAAATTTTATTCGGAATAACTTTTTTTTTGGCTAATTTTTTAACGTTATAATAACGTCGATATCGCCTTAAATAATTATAATACGTAAGTATTTATATTATCTCTGGTTCTTAAAATCGCTTCCGGTTTGGATATAAAAATTAAATCCTTACTTATACATACGCGTAAATTATTATTAAATATATTTTTATTACTTTTCGTATCGTAAATAATAATTTTTTTTAATAAATAATATATAATTTTTTATATCGATCGGGCTTTTTTAAATATAAGGTTTCGTCCTAACTTTAATACTCCTTAATCCATTTATTTAATTCCCATTATTTTTATCGTTATTATGTTTTTTTATTACGTACGAAATATTCGTTTTTTTAACGTTAATTTTTTCTATTTTTCGTATTTTTATAACCATTAAATAATTATTAAACCAGACGTAATAATACGTTATTATATAATTACGGTTTAAAAAAATACCTTAATTTTTCGTAATCCTTCCCGTATTTCTGGAAATAAGTTAGGGTTTTTCCTTTTCCTAACCATACCGAAAGTAACGGCTTTTTTATCTTTTAATTATTTTTTAGGTATTAGAGTTTAATCGTTACGTTATTATTTCCTGGGGGTTTTATATTAATTCCTTATATAACCTATCTTATTATAATTATAATATTTAATTTAATTTTAATCCTTTTTTTAAATAATCCTTAATTTTATAAATCTTAATATAATTCCGTAAATAATAAAAAGTATATTATACTTCTTATTTTAATTAATTCCTATAAACTTAAATTTAAAAATAAATTATTTTTTCCGCTTTTATCGTTATTTATACTATCGGTTATTAATTTTTACGGCTTTAACAGTATATTTATATAAGGTAATAAAACGTATTATCTTAATAATTTCGTTTTTAACGTTATTTTTTAAACCTTTATAAAAAATATTAATTAAATTATCGGTTTTTTCGTTTATTTATTTTACCTTAACCATAAAATTCTTAAACGTTATTACGTATTTAAACGTTATTTTTTTTTAGATCGAAAGTTTTTTATATTACGGTTTTTTTTTCGTTTAAATTTCCGAAATTAACCCTTAATCTTTTTCGAAATTAATATAATATTAAAAGAAATCCTAATAATTTATTATTAATCCGACTTTTTATTTTTCAAGTAATTTCGTAAGGTAAACTTGAACGAATCCAAAACGTTTTGCTTAAAGAATGTTATAACCGCAAAAATTATATCGGCCTTATTAATAATTCCTTCGAAACGGAAATAAATACGTACCTGGATAAAAAAACTTTATATATTATTTTTCCGTTATAAAATTCGGATTTTTTAGGTTTAATTTTAATTTTATTAATTTAAATAATATTAACTTAAACCTTAAGGTATTAAATAATCTTTTCGAACTTTTTAATCGCATCCTTATATTATTACGTAATAAATTTTTAAATTTCTGATATATTAACGATATAACGTATTATTTAAAATTTAATTATATTATTAAATAAAAACTTATAACATATAACGGTTAATTAATTTAATTAATTATTAAACCCTTAATTATACGGTTTATATTAATAATAATATTATAAAATTTTAAATAATAAATTTAAAATATAATTACGTTTAATAATAATAAATATAAAATAATTTAAATAATTAAGTTATATTATAAATTAACGTTATTTAAACTATAAAAAAAATAATAAACGTATATATATATTTTTTAGCTTAATTAATTCGACCTGGCTTTATCCTTTTTTTGGTAATTAAGTCCTTTCGAACCTATCAAATTACCTCGAATCGTCGCCCGGCTCGACTGGCTCGACGTGCCAAATCCCCTTGGGTCCAACCAGGCCTCCCGAGCTCATCGAGCCCATTACGTAACCCTGGGGCCCATACCGGAGGTTTGTCCTACAATCTCCGACCGTCTGCCACTAAGCCAAGGCCTCTGGTCATAACAGTAAGCTATGGAAGTTTAAGAAAAATAATTACCCGAAATACGCGTTACTTTAATCAGAAAGGTTTCGATATAAAGAAATATAATAAAAATCTTAAATCGTAAAACCGAATATATAAACGTAACTTATTATTACTATTACAAAGCTATAAAAAGTTAAATATATATTCGTTAAAGGAATTATTTTATAAAGCTAAAAAAATTTATCTATAAAATTATAAAAAAATATAATTTTAAAAAGCCGTTAATTAATCTTTTCTTAAAAGGAAATAAATTTTAAGTAAAATATATAAGTATATATTTATAAGTTTAATAAATGTAATTAATTATAAAAATATAAGGTATATCTCGTTATAAAAGGTAATTAATAATTTAGGAATTCTTATAATAATATATACGTATTTATTTTAGTCAAAAAATCGTTTCGAACTTTATTATTATTACGTCTAAATTTAACCTAAAGCTTAAATAATATAACGATATAAACGCCTTCGTTAATGCGAATTTACCTTATTAAATATTTATAACGTAATAAAATCCTTTTAACCGAAAAGATATTATATAAATTAAAAAAATTACCTTTATTATAACAAAAAGATTTTATTAAAACATTTAAAAAGTTAGGATTTAAACCCGTTTTTTACGAACCTTATTATTTTATTCGTTAAAAAATATTTTTCTTTTTTTTATAAATAATATCGTTATAACCTACCGTAAGAAAAATTAAAACCTTATTAATTAATTAATTAAACAAATACGGTAACGGTATACCTTTATAAAGGGTAAAAGTTTATAATAATTCTTCGGTATCGAAATAATTAAATTTAAATTTAATAAAAAAATTTAATTATCTTAATCCGATTTTGTAAATAAATTAATTAACTTAATTTTTAAAAAAAAATTTAAATAATTTTCCAGATACGTTAATAACGGACGTCGAATTATTACCGAATCTTAATCTGGTTAATCCAAATTCTGTTAACAGATATTTTAAAAAAATCGGTTTTATTTTATACGTAATAATTAATATGCGACTTAATATAACTTTTACGAGATTTTAACTTACCCGATTTAACCTAAATCTTAATAACGTATATTATAAAATTATTAATCGAATCATTTTATACCTAATCGGAACTAAAACGTTAACGTTATAATTCGGAAATAAAAATTCGTTAAATATTTAAAACGACGCCTTTTTCGTAAATAATACGATTAATCGAAAAAAAATTTAAACTTACGTTATAAAGTTATTTAAAAAAATAATAAAATAATAAATAAATAAGCAAAATATAATAATTATTTTTATAACCGAAACGGAATTATTACTTTTTTACGTAAGTTATAAAAAAAGCTTTATTTTGTTTTCGATTAATTAAAAATTTAAAAATCGGCCAAAATATAAGATTATTAAAAATATAATATAATAATTAGCAAATTATACGATTTATTAATACCGATATTATCTTTTTATAAACAAAATTACGGTACGTAAATATATATAATTATTAATTTTATAAAATTATAAAAAAAGATATAATTAAGGTAAAATATACGTTTACGGACGATATATTAGTTAATAAATTAATAAAAATTTTATTACGTAAATCTTTTAAATATTTAAAAAAAAATTAAGATTAATAAATATTATAAAAACCTTAAATAAATAAAAAAAGTTTTTAAAAAAATATTTAAATAAGAAAATAACTAATTAAAAAGATTTAATTACCGGAAGAAAAATAAAATAAATAATTACAGCTTTAGGGAATAATAAAAGGTGATAATTAATACTGTAATTATATTAAGGCGTTAAAGAGATGTGTTAATTAGTAGGAGTACGTTAACATTCCATATACGGAAAGGCTCCCTCTGATCGGACCATATATATTCCGTAGACAGATTACTTTAAAAATGCAGTACGCGTTCTAGAGCGCCTGCAACTAGTTATGTAATGCAACATTATTGATGACCCCTATATCTGACAGGTACCCCTGGGTGGGTAAAAATTTACCTAGGTAGTTAGCAAGGGTACGTAGGTAAAATAAAATCACCTACGTATTAACTACTTGTAGGTACTTAATAAGTAACTATTTACGTATATATTTATAGTATTAATAATATTTTCGATTTAAATAAAGTAATAAAATTAATATTAATTAAAATTAATAATTTTATATATACGAATATATTATATAACGGTAATACGATTAATACGTAAATTAATACGTTTTTAAAAATACCCACGGGTACCTATAGGTGGACGTATTCGTAGGTACCCGCGGATTACCTCACTAAAATCAGGCCCTATTTTGAGGTTGTGGCTGCGCCTGCGGCGTAGCTGTAGCTAGGACTTTTCAAAAACCTGTAGCACTAGGTACCGACCCACAAAAGACCCATAAAAACGACCCACAAAAATATAAACCTTAAAATAAGGTCTGATAATAAGTTATAATTTTTTGGGTTCGTTTTAAGTAATTTTATATAAATTTTCGAAAATTTAATTTAAAAATTAATAAATATAATAATAATAAAAATAAAATAAAAATAATAAAAAGATTTATTATATATAACTTTAAAAAAGTTTTTTAATTATATATATAACTTTTTAATTAGGGTTATTTTAACGGAAATATTAAAAATTTAAATTAAAATTTTCGTTTTAAGTAAACTTTTAATCCGGAACGTTCTTATAGCTACGATAACGCAATTACCGTATGTATCATTTTGCCATGGGCCTTTTAAAGGTAACTTAATATAAAAAAAGTTCGTCTAATTATTTTTTTATCCGTACGGGTTATAATTATTACGTCGTAACCATAAAGGCGTTCTGGTTAATTAAATCCGGGACCTTCGTAAAATTATAACGTAATAACCATAACCCGTACGGCCGAAAAAATTAATATACGGGCTTTTTCCATATAAAATATATTTAAGAAACCCGGTATACGATAATACGACCAGTAATTATACTGTCGCAACCATAAGGCCGTTACTGTTACGACCAGCATTGATATAGCATAGTAGCTAGTTTATTGGCGCTATAAACGAAGATTTTAAGCTGAAGAAAAAAAAAGAAGGAAAGAAACGTAAAGCCGTAAAGTGCGTGAAAATTTACAAATGTCCCCATTTTCTATGTGGCAGGTGGCTAGCCTGGTAGTAATTGTTAGCTTTATATAACGGTTGCCAGTTTTACGGTTTAATCGTAAGGCTACCGTTATATTACCCCTTTTTAAAAACTTATATACGATTAAAGAAAGTATGCGGATTTTTGTTAGTTATAAGTACCGTTTTTTCCTTATTAATCCAATTCTTACTTTCGTAACCTTATTATTATCGGAATAGTTTTCGTTAATTTCGTCGGCAGCTATTACGCGAATTTATTTTTATAAGCGGACCGGTAATTTAGGTATTTTAAAATGTTCCGTATAGAACCGTTTTATTACGATCGGAACGTTTTTAAAATTAATTACGGAATATTATATTTTATCGAAATCGTAACCTTTTTATTTAGCTTAATATTATAACTTTTTATAATATCCGTTAAATTTTAATTATTTAATTTATTTTATTTCGAATTTTAATTTATTATTAATTTTTTTAAATAATGGTAATATTTGGATTTATTAAAGTAACGGATCGTTATCGGTTTTACGTAACCGGTTAACATAAAATAAATTAATTATTTTATAATTCGGCAGTAAATTAAAAATAAAATTATATCCGTATTTTTTAAGATTTTAAAAGGTTTTATTTATTATAAATTTAAACGAATAATTAATATTTACGTTACAAAATTTTTTTTACGGAAAAAGATTTTATCGTTAATTTTAAAATCGGTTAAATAAAGTTTTTTATTAACTTACGTCGCTTAATATTTTTACGTTTTTAACGCGGTTTTTTCGTAAACGTTTAAATATTTTTAATTTATTTAATAATTATTAATATCCGTTAAATTAATTCGATTTTTATTTTTACAGTATTTAAATTTAATAATAATAAATTCCGGATATTTTTATTTAATATAATTTTTAACGGAATTATATTAATTAATAAATACCATAATAAATTATATATAAAATTTAATATTAATATATATATATTTTAATTATTTTAATACTTATCGATATAAAAAGGTAAACGTTAATTTAATTTTTAATTCGTAAATTTAATAATTCTTTTTAAATTTGTAAATATAAAATATTTCTGTAATAATATTTTATATCGATAAATTTATTTAATTTAACCAAAAATTAAAAAACGAATTATTTTATATTATCGTTAATTTAAATAATAAATATTTTTAAAAAACGATATCAATATCGGTAATATTAATTAATTAAAATTTCGGTAATATCCTTTTTTTATTTAATAAAATAATTATAATTCTGCTAAGATTATTAATAAACGTTTATATATAATTATAACCGTAATAATTTTTCGGCATATTTTTTCCGTCGACGACGACGTAATTTTAAATATTATTCGAAATTAAAAAAAAAGTAAAAAAGTTCCGGGATTTTATTTCGAAACGTTTTATTCCGACGGTAATCGTAATAATTCCGGATATATTATCGGATATTTTATTTAAATCGGAATTAAATATATTTCCGTATTAATATTTTAATTATTTTATTTTAATTAAAATATTCGAATATTTTAAGTACGTAAATTTCGTAAATAAATATTATACGAAAAAAAATACGGCCGTTAATTATTTTTTCGGGTATTATTAATCTATCGTTTTTTTTAAAATTTTACGTTTCGTTTTTATAACGAATAAAGTTAATTAAATCGGCTTTTTATAAAATATTTTGGATTCGTATTTTAGCCGGTATTTCGTTAATAATAACGATAAAAAAAATTAATTATTTTAGCGGAATTAAGGTTTAATTTTTTTTTCGAACCTTAACGGTAAATAAATCGACCGTTTTTTGTAATAAGGCGTCTGCGGTAATATTTTTTTTATTAGATCGATATTAAAAGGTAATATTAAATTAAATAAAAAATTAACTTATCGGATTTAACGCATAAAAAACGCGTTTATTTGTAAAATATAATAAGGTTTAATAATCGGTTATAATAAAAAAATTTTATCCTTAAAGTTTAAGGTAATAATATTCGAAAATTTGGATTATAATAGATAACTTTTAATTCTGGATAAAATATACCTTTTTTTATTAAGATTATAATTTTCGAAAAATATTTTATTAATTTTTATTCATTATCGTCCTATTATTACCAAATAATACTTCTGGTTACGTTACGGAATATATTTATTTTTACTTTTATCGGTTAATTAAGTCGAAAAAAAATAAAAATTAAGGTTTCGTAAACGAACCGTTTTATTTTTTTGAAAATTTATTTTTATTCGGATTTTATTACGAAAAAAATATTTTTCTTTAATAAACGGTTTAATAATTCGGTTGTATTATTTTTATAATAATAAAATATTCGTACGTAATTATAAAATCTTATAAATTAACGGATTACGGTACGGTTATTAAAATTTTCGAATTTTTATTTTTAAATTACCTTAATTTTAATTAAATCGATAAAAATATTTATGCCGGTTTTTATAATAATACTAAAATAATTTATTTTTTTAACATTAAACCGGAATTCTTTAATATTTCTTTAAAGGTTAATTTTATATAACTAATAAATAATTTTTTCGTAATATTTTTAATTTTTTTTAAGGCCGGAATAAATTAAAACGTTATTAGCATAAACGTTTACGTAATAATTAAAAAGTTTATGTAATTAAATATTAATAAACGATTATTATTAAATAAAATTTATTTTAAGTTTAAATAAAATTATTTTTTATTAAAACGTTTTTTAATAAATTTTAAATATTATTAAATATTTTAATTTAATAATAATACAAAATTTATAAAACGTTTAAATAATATTAATTTTAATAAAATGTTTAACGTTTTAATAATTAAATATAATACCATTAAATAAAAAGGTTAAAATAAAATAATTTTTTAAATATTAATTTCGTTAATAATAATTAATATAAAACCGGCATTCCGATAAATATATTTTTAAAATAAATAAAATTAAAACGGTATTTTTTTATATATATATTTTAATAAAATTTATTTTTAATAATTTATTTATTATTTTTTTTTCTAGCAATAAATATTAAACGGGCATCCGGTAAATTAAAGGTTTTAAGGTAAATATCGGCCGGTCGAATTCCAAAATTACGTTATGGCCGGATCGGAAATCTAAAAAAATATTAACTTTTTTTTTCGAAAAAAACTTTTTTAAATAAATAAAAAATTTTAATAAAAATTTCCGGATTCGTTTTACGTATTTTAAGTTTTTATTTTCGGAAAAGGAAACTTTTTAACCGTTATATATTTTTTATTTTTATAAAACAGTTAACGTTATAATATTTAATTTTTTATTTTTAAAAAAAATTAAAATAATAAAAATTTAATTTATCGTTCCGTACGAAAGTCGGTTTTTAACTTATTCGTTAATAAAACGATAATTACGTTATTTTAAGTAATTTTTATAACGAAAATAATTAATTTAATATTATATACGTTTAATATATCTTTTTTGTTTAATATATCTTATAAAATAATAAATACGGATATTAAAATAAAATTATTTTCGGATTCCTTTTATAAACGTCGGAAAATTTCATATTATTTATTAATTTTTTTTATAATACGGTTATAATAATTAACGTTTTTTTAAATTTTAAAGTTAATATATCCGTTTAATAATTATCGGGCTAAAAGTTTAATTACTGGTAAAAATTTAATTAAAATTAAAATATCGTTAAATTAAATAATATTTTTATTTTTATAATTTAATAATAAACCCTATATTTTTATTTAATCTAAACGGATAAAAATATTATATTTAATATTTATAATTTAAGAAATTTAATCGGAAAAACCTTATTTATTAATTTCGAATATTATAATTATTTAAATTTTTATTTAGCCGGTAAATTATTTCCGGTAATCTTATAATTAAATTAATTCTTTTAACCGGATAATATAAAATTATAATTTTTTTTTAACAAAAAGAAATTAACAAAAAATCGGATTTATATTCCGGTATTATAAAAAGTAATAATACGTAAATTAATTTTATTTATTTAAATTCGTATAATTTTGGTAAAAATTTTATGTTATTTAAGGTTATTTATTTCCGTTATTATTAATAAAAAAATTATTAAAAAGTTTTTTAATAGTTTTATTTTTTTTCCGATTTATCGGAATTAAATAAATTTTTTATTATTTTTACCGTAATAATTTTTTTCTTATTAAGATAATTATTAACCTTATATCCCGTTTTGCCATAATTAAAATACGTATCAGTTTTTTAATAAATCTTTTTTTCGATTTTTAATAAAAACTTACCTGTATTATTTAAAATTTTCGATTTATTAAAATTTTTATTCGGATGGAATTTTTTATTTTTATTTTTCGGTTTATTATTATTAAGGTTATATAATTAAAGCTTACGTTTTTATTAACGTTTTTCGTAAACGAATTAATTATTATATACGATTATAATAATATAATTATAAAATTTTTCGTAAATAACGTTAAAATTATAATTATTTTTTAAAAAACGTAAATTAAAATTTAAGGAAATATATTTTTATAAAATTTATTTTTAATTATTTTCGGCAATTTTAATTTTTTAAACGAAAACGTTAAATTTAAAAATAAAATCGTAAATATTTTAATTTTTGCCGGGTTTAAAAAAAAAGGTACGGAAAGTTTTTTTAATAACGGAAATTTAATTCGGATTATAGTACGATAATTTTAATATCTGGATTATTTCGGTTACGTAAAAAAAAAATCGTATAATTAATCGGTAACGAATTTTAATTATTTATTCGGTTTTTTTTTAAAAAAGATTTATTAAATAAATTATATAAATTTTTTTCCTTCCGAAAAATTAATTCGTTTATTTTGAATTTATTATAATTTTGCGGATTTAAGTATTAAATTTAATTTTATTACCGTTAAATTTAACCAGATTATTAATATAAATTTTTTTTCGATTATAATTAAAATTTACGTTATTATTTTTTACGAATTTATAAAAAACGGGTTATATTATTATATTAATAAAACGAAACGTATTAATATTACCGAAAACGTTATTAATTATATTTTTTCGATAAAAACGGTTAATATCGTCGGAAGGAATAAAAAAATAATAACTTTATCCGGCTTAAAAACGAACGATTTCGTTACGGAATTTTTAAAATTTTTTCCGAACATTTTAATCGTCGTTAGCTATTTCGTTAATTAGTTATTTATCGGAATTAATTTTTAAATAATTATGATTTAAGTTTTAATTTAGTAAATTTTTTATTTTTAAAAATTCGGTTTCGTTTTTTAATACGTTATTTTTTGCCGTTTTTTTAAAATATTCGTCGTTTTTTATATTTTCGATTTTACCTTTAATTAATTTAAATCGCTTTAAACGTCGATTAATTAATAAGTAATTTTTTTAATAAATATTTAATTTTAATATTAGTTAATTTAAGTTTTAATTTTAGGTCTGGTTTAAAACGCGTTATTTTTCGTCGTAACGTTTCGACGTAAAAAAAATATAATACCTTATTTATTAATCGTTAAACCAGTAAGGAAAGGAAATAGCTTAAAATAATATTACGGCCAGCATTAATATAATATGGTAGCTAATTTATTGGCTTTATGAACGAAAATTTTAAGCTGAAAAAAAAAAAGAAAAAGAAAAAAACGCAAAGCCGCAAAATGCGTAAAGATTTATAAATGTCCCCACTCTCTATGTGGCAGGTGGCTAGCCTGGTGGCAGCTGTCAGCTCCATGTGACGGTTGCCAGTTTCACGGTTTGATCGTAAGGCTGCCGTCACAGTTACGGTCGCCTATTTCCCAGACTTAAACTTAACCATATTAACTGCAATTACCACCCAAAAAAATTAAAAAAATTCTTATATACATATTAATTTATATCTAACGCGTATATAAAGTATCAAACTTATCGGATATATATTAACTACGAAATAATTTCTTTTTATGTAAATTTTTAAAATTTTTAAAAAAATAAAAGGAAAGTTAATAATTTTGATAAATACGCCTAGAACAAAACCCCTATCCGCATAACAACAACTTAGGCCTCGCTAGCTTGTTACGGGAATTTAGGATTTGATTAGTTAATTTTTAGCGTAATACAACAGTACATTAGAAAAAAACCAGCCAGCGAGGCCTGAGCTAGCTGAGGTAACCCGCGGATGGGTATTTTTTCAAAATGTCAAGACCACCCACGGATACCCACCCACGGTCGTGGGTGGGTGGTTGGGTACCCGTGGGTACCCATTGCAAAGCCTGGCCCAGTTCACATACAGATCAATCGTAACCGCTCCCCAAGTAGGAAGTGGCTCATATATACGACCGATCTTTGTGCCAAGTATAAAGACGTATCCGGTAAGATAACGTCTTGCTAATCTAGACAAGCCGATCCCCGTAACTGCTTAGCTCTGCCCTCCGCCGTAGTCGGCCTCCCGCCATTCAGGACCGGGGCCACAGCTACGTCATCGTGGATGGTAAATAATACCCATGCCTAACAACGAAAAGCCCCTCAACAGTTCCGCGCACGCACGGCGTCAACTGATAAACACTTTCGTAGTGCTGACGTTCAACCTGCTCCAGAGCCTCCCGTCCCACCAGGCCGATATGATAGTCAAGGGCCAATACACATGATAAAGCACCAACGCCGGCCACGGGTCCCAGGGATCAAAGGTGCCCTCTTTCCACGCACACGCGTGAACGGCGAAGTCGGCACAACCGACGAGAAGCTCTTGGGGGCTCGAACAGCCCGCCATTACGCGGTAGCCGCGGTGCAGCACGAGGGATACCAAATCGTGTCCTATCCAATACCGCGGCGCGGTTACCCGCGGTGGGACTACCAAAGATTCCTCCACGCACGTCTGGAATGCCCGTGCGCCCTTTTCGTCTGCATTTCCGCCGAGGCTTTCCTCGATCGCGGACATGTAGGCCCGCACCATGGCGGCCATCTCCGGGCCGTGCTGGTTAAATAATACGACTGCTGTGTGTGCTCTGGGATTGCACTCGATGACGTAGAGTTTCCTTTCGAGACCGCGTTCGCTCGATGCGCCGTCTTCGATCATGAAGTCGAAGCTCAAGTGACCCGTCCACGACTCTGGGCTCTGCGACCGAGCGACGAATTGGCGCGTAAACTCCAACATGGCCCTGGACAGTGCGGACGTCGCTGGAAGAGGCTCGTAGTGCATCAGGAACTCGGCGCTAGGACACGCCACGAAGCATCTCACCACTCCGCGGAGGACCAGGGCGTGCGTGCAGTACTCTTCGCCACCCGGGATGAACTGCTGCAGGATCCAGGGCCTGGTGGGGGAGATTGGGAGCCTGGATACCCGGGCTTTCGTGTCCGAGGGCGAGGAAAAGGGGAATAGCGTCATGTCACCGCGATGGACGTCGTCGATGCCAACAGGCTTGAGAATGAACTTCCGATCCGGATCCGACGATAAAGACTTCGAGAGGATCCGCAGTGCGTCGTCCGCGGAGGTTACGTCATGGGTTTCAGGAACCGGCAGGCCCAGCCTCTTAGTCTCGCGGGTGAATGAGTCTTTCTCGTGCAACCTAAGGGTCGTTTGGACATCGAACTGGATACATATGCAGGGCGTTCGCCGCTCGAGGGCCTCTTTGGCTCGGGCGTCCTCTACGGCGCTGGCGACCCCCGAACACGAAACCCAGAGGTCGGCACTCTCCGTCTTGACTATTTCCAGGAGCCGCCGGATATACGCCGAAGCGACGGGCTTAGAATCCGGCTTTGGTAACGGATAGAAGGTCGCCAAGGCCTTGGAGTAACGGCCGGGGCATGGGATGCCGGGGTTCTCAAAGTCGGCACCGATGACGCGGTGTCCGTGCAGGTGGAACGCGCGGGCAAGGGCCAGCCCTTTGGCCATCCCGACACCCGTGACCAGAACGGTCCGCCTCTGGAGGTCGCAGTCCGGGCGGCATGGCTGCCCATGTAGAAGCTCTCCTTCATTTCCCGCCGGCTTGAAGCCCGAGGGAGCTGACCTCCTGCGGCTACCTAGTAGCGCCCCGACGAGAGACAGTGGCAGGCATACAAGACTGAGAAGAACGAGGGCCAGTGTCCTGGCACCTGCGGCTAGGGGTGATTGAGACATCAAGTCCTTGTCCACGCTCGCACCTGAAGAGGACCTTCTTCGGGCCTGTGAGGAAGGTAAAGCGTCTAGCGTGTGGTTCCGCGATGTCGGTCCCTATTTGTGTCTCGACTGCTCTGCTTTATGCAACCAGGGGCGCCGACGCATGGATTTGTGCCCAGCCGTCCCGCACGAATGAAGTCCTGAGAGCTTGATCCTAAAAGTCACTCTCCATATACCGCGCTGGAGCGAAATTATGAAGAATTACTCTATTCACATAAAGAGCTGTTTAGAGAGATGTGTTTAGGGAAGTGGGCGATGGCGTCTGGGGGGAGCAGATGTAATTCGCATAAAGGTAAACATTGATTATTATCCCAAAGCGACGGATGGAATTTATGCGACCTTGCATTCCTATCATGGCGCTATTTCTGCCTTCGGTACATTTCAGCATGTATACGTCAAGATTATGTGAATCTGTCTCACCCCCTACGACAAATCCAAGGGGAGGCCCTAGGCCGGAATAAATTGTCCGCGGTTCTCCCATGAATGAAAGGAATATGCGTCATGATGCCGAGCTCCATTGACCAAAATGCCTGTACCGTAGCGACTGATACGGGAAACCAAACGAGCCAAGTCTTAAGATTTACTCTGCGTGTGGAGCGAGGGGAGCACAGTGCACCCTGCCACGGATCCGCTACGCCTGAACTTCGACGGCTTCCGGATACGCGCTCGGGTTCTCAACAGGGCCGTTGGCGTGTCTATCAACTGTATCGGCCATCCCCTCAAGGTCATCGCCGACGGTCTGACTCTCGGACAGAACACCTGCTTCCTTGGCGGCCTCTTCTATGCTGAGAGTTTCGGTCTCGTTGTCCGCATAGCCGGTGTCGCTGCTGTCTACGTATGCCTCGAGCCCGTCACCTCGGCGTGGATGCGTCTGGGCGATCTCCTTGTGCTTGCGCAGTGCGTCGCTTAACTCCTGTGCGGATATGTCGTTGAGGAAGATGCAGCGCCCCAGAGGACTAGGTACGGCGAGTCTCAGCAGGCCGTCCCGCGTCTTCAGGATGGCCGCCGTGCCCTTGTCCAGGACCTCTTCGTCGAATTGCGGATGATCGATCGACAGGCCGGCTCTGGAGAAGAGGGAGAGCAGTCGCCGGTGTTCTGCGTCGGATAATAAACCTAGCTGGTTTGCTAGCGTAGCCGAATAGGCCATGTCGATCGAGATGGCATGGCCGTGACGGAGCGGCGTCTCCGGGATGAGCTCGTGCATCGGTGACCACCTTTCGAAAGCGAGTTAGAACTGTCCCCGTCCTTGGGGCTTGTTCGCCGCGGAGAACTTACGTGTGACCGTATGCAATCACTCTGTCTAATCCGATCTCGTGAAGGTTGGGCGATTCCAACTTGAGCATCTCGTAGATCCCTTCACGGTTAATCTAAGGAGGTCAGCCGGAGTTAGCCATGAAGCGACGAGCCACTTGCGATATCTGCCGCCTTTCGGACTTCGGCGGGGGAGCCGTCGGCCCTGCCGAACTTAGTGTCGATCAGTTGTTCGCAGAACTTATCCAGAAGATCGAACACTTGAAGATGGGCACATGAAGAAATCTTGATTAGCTCTGCGAACCCGTTTCGAACCTGCGCCCTCGGCAGGGTCCGAAGAAACGTAAAATCTAAGAAGGTGTGCATGGGTGCGTGGTAAGCGCCGAGTCTGTTTTTGTACCGCCCGTAGTTGACGGCGACTTTGATGCTGACGCTGGCGTCTATCAGCCCGATGACGGTAGTTGGAATCCGGATGAAGTTCGTGTTGCGACGATACGCAGCACAAGCGAAACTGAAAATTGCTGTCAGCCCGAGTCCCCTTTAGACCAATCGGTAACCTAAAGATCACGGATCCTTACCCGGCGACGTCCGTGACCAGGCCGCCTCCGACGACCAAGACTGGCTCCTGTAGAGCGAGTTAGTTCAACAGCTCGCTTCGTACAGTGGCCTTCCTGACGTACCTTCCGAATGATACCGAACTCGGTCATGGAATCGCAAATGCTAAGGAAAGTATTGACGGTCTTGGCTTTCTCGCCTATGGAGGTCTTGTGGACCTTCAGGCTTAATCCGTAGTGTTGGAAGTACCTCTCCATCTTCTGGCCGTAGAGGCTGTAGACGTTCTTGTCCATGACAGCGAGCACACGGCCCCATTTCTTGTAGCAGCCCGCGAGGTGGGAATTGGAGATGTCGAAGACACCGTCCACGAACGTGAAATCATACTCAATCTTCTCGTAGCCCTCCACATGAAATCCATGCTTCGTCGCAGAGACGCTGGCCTTCAGGTCCGACATTTTATTCTTGTTTCAATTGATTGGTGTGTATGCGAGGCAGAGAAGCGACGAAATATGCCCCAAGACAGAGCCCAACTTTGGAGCACACTGAAACTTAAATCCCCTTGTCGCAGGCATGGACTGTCATCATCGAATTCAAACCTCTTGCTCTTTACGAAAACAGCTGTGCGATGATCTCAGTAGGATCCAGAATGTTAGCCATTGACCCAATAGACACCCTGTTGGAAAGGCCGGAACCGACCGCTAGTCTTCCTGAACAGCAGCCACCGGCGTGTCTTTACCCGTAGCGACTTGACTGCTTTCGTCTTGGATTAAGACACAAAGGCGGATTAGGCTTCGGCGTAACCCCCCGGCCTACATGACCGCAAGCGGCGGCACCCTCAAGCTGCTCTTGCTGGTGTGGAATCAACCCAGATTGCCGAGTTTCACATAACGGCTCGGCGATGAGCCCCGTTTCTGTGTCTCTGATCACCTGAAACCAGGTCCTCGTTTGCGCCTAGGAATCGATCGTAATGAGAGGCTGCACTTAGATGTTAACGAGAACTCGTCACGATCCCCTACAGAGTCAATGACCTCAAGACTACTACTTGGTGACACAACACATTCTTGAAACCACACGTGGGGCCAGGAACTCAATTCGCTACTGCCGGACAATCACGTGGAAAGAAGTGTGCTGAGGCTGGATTGCTCGATATTTCGAGTTTTGATGCCTTATCATATGTCGCCATAGTCCGTAGTATTAGGATTGCTCTCTCCTACGATTCAAAGCCGGCTCTCTTCTACACACCGCAAGAATGAAGCACGAGACGTTTCAGGGCGAGGTCTATCAGCCACAGGGAGATACCTATGTCAGTCTTGTGTAACTCCCATGCGCGTATGCTAGGCAGAAGCCTGCTAACATTGTAAATGGGCGGCAGTTTAACGATGGACGCGAGATTGCGCTTTTGCATTTCGCTTACAACCATCCCAAGATAGAGCGGATGCGCGGCAACCCGAAAAAGGTACTAGAGGCGATTGACGAGTATGCGAGGACGCAGAAGTATCTCATGAACATCGGCCCCTATAAGTCCCGGACGGTCGTTGACCTGATCATGACAGAGAAGCCGCGAGTCATGGTTGAATTGGGTGGCTACGTCGGCTACTCTGCGATTGCCTTCGCTGCGGCGTTGAGGGCGGCTGGTGGGAAGCAGTACTTCAGTCTGGAGATGAATCCTGAATTTGGTGCGGTGATATCGATGCTGGTGGATTTGGCAGGATTACGTGATATAGTGACGGTCGTCGTTGGCGCTAGTTCCGACTCCTTGAGACGCCTTCACGCCGAAGGCAAGTTGGGGCGTATCGACCTCCTCTTTCTGGACCACTACAAACCAGCCTATACCATGGACCTCAAGCTATGCGAGGAGCTAGGTCTCGTCGGTCCGGGATCCGTATACGCGGCTGATAACGGTCAGTTTCACCGGATAAAGGGGCCCGCAGGGTGAGAATGGCTAACAAGTTCCGGTCCAGTCGTCAAGCCGGGAAATCCCCCTTATTTGGAATACGTCAGGAGCACCGTAGAGCAAAAGCGACGAAGTTCCCGGAACGCAGACGGAGCAACTCCCAAAGGGAATCCGAATCTTGTATACGAAAGCGAGTTCATCGAAGGCTGGGAACCCAGTGGTATGCCAGTTAGTCTCTCTCATCTTGAATTGCTGTTGCAGCGGTGCTCATGCGCGTAGTAGGATGCTCTGGAGGTCACGAGATGCATCCGAGTCGAAGAGTAACGAAAGAGGTTTATTCTCATTGCTCGTTAGAGACTAGAGCGTTATCAAAGTCGGAGAAAAGGGACCATGGTCACGGCACCTCATGGCCGCCAGTGACCATGAATCAGAGTGTGATCTCATGGTAACAACACGCCTACCATAGTTTCCATATAGCTTAATATGCTTAGCAGCTGGTAGTTGACTTGGCTGGGCTCTGAAATGTTCGATAAGCTTGAGGCATTAACTTGGAATTTCCATCCCAGGTGTTTACTTTGACATTAACTTGTGGGAACTTCTCCCACACGTCTTATTCAACGTTTTCGATCACATTATGTGATCACTTACAAGGACGGTACCATGGCGTAATACGTACGGACATCCGTGATATCGGGAGGGCTCAATCCTTCAACGCTTCTCCTGATTCATTGTGTATAGACGACCCCACAATGCCAGAAGCTAAGGGTCTCGTCTTTTGCAACGCTCATCACGCGTTCCAGCTACCTAGCAGATGTCCTTATATTAGCACGCACGCTTCGAAAGCATGGCAGCAGGTACCCTTTAGTCGTCCTTTACACGCGAAGCTCCCGCAACATACCATAGAGGCTTCAGAACCGGAGGCGCCAAAGAGTAATATCATACTTCGACGATGAGATTGTCTACTGCCACCGGGAAATGCCCAAATCAACTTGATAGGCGAGAGATTCGAGGTCACCTGAACGGGGCTCCGCCTCTTTCAGCTCTTCAAGAACGATACGTCTGCTATCTGGACGCCGATATGGCCGTCTTCGGGGATGTGAATTCAGTATTTGAAAGGACGGCAGAACTACCGGCTGACTGGCTGGGAGCCAGCCACGCCTGTGTCTGCAACCGAGACTCGGACCCCTGGGCGCCGGAAGACTGGAGGCCGGAGGATTGAGATTACACACTGATCTCTCACCCGGAGGCGCTCACGAATCCTACGTAACCTGCCGACAGGAGCCCGAGGCCGCACCACCTCCTCAATGGAAGAATGTTTCCTTTTCCAACCATCCCCGAAACTGTGGGAGGAGATGCTCACTTTCAACGCCACGCCGCTGCTATCAACCTTCAAGTTTTCCTGGCCAGGCTTTTTAGCCCACTTCTTCCGACACAGATGGCGCGCTCTTGGCTGGCAGTACAACGCGCTCAAGACGATGCAATACCGGCACACCAATATCTAGCGCGACGGAGTGGTAGTGTGCTTACATTATATAGTCGACAAGCCTTGGGCTAAGCGCGTCGGTAAGGACGGGACTAGCGGATACAAGGCGCGGGACGAGGTCACCCATCGGTGGTGGTGGGATGCGTACGACGCATAGGAAAACGAGAGACTAGGAGATGGCGCGAAAGGACCGGAGACTGTCCGTCTGGTAAAGAAGGGAGTAGCGCCACCGCCAGGAGCTACGCTCGAAGATCATGCGGCCACGGATGTGAAATCGATTTCGAGCGCAGTGCAAGCTTTCACCCACAATCTCGGACGACTACGCTCTAACGCCGTCGCGTAAGAGGTCGACCCTTCGCACCCTGCTGGTAAGCAGAGGTAAAGATTATGCTCTATTATGTATAGTACCCTAAAGACGAGCGTTCAACAGAATACCAGTTATCAAGATCTTCTTATGCACGTCCAACATCAATTTGTGACTCCTACATAAAAGGGGGTTCCTATTTTTGTGCTGTTGCTTGGCGAATCTAGAGTCCGGCTGTTAACTTAAGTGCCAGTTCTTATGAAATCTAATAGTGTCCGGCCATAGTGTGGAGCCTCACATTTTCCCGCACTATTCAGATTCGACAGTTCTACAGTTATATATAAAAACGTGTGTGCGCGTGTGTGTATATGAGAGAGAAAGAGAGTATGTGTGGGTGATCCCTCACCGCTCCCAGGGCGCATACGTGAATAGTACATGCAAGGAATGGTCGGGAATGAATAGTTCTCAACGTCGAAAGTCTGCTTCTCTATAAGCCATATGATCATATGATAATGTAGGCAGTGCCGCAGCCGAGAAAACAGTCCCGTCCATTGTCGGTGTGTGGCAGCGACAAGGGAACGGTTAGAGTGTTGCTAAGTATAATTTCACGGACCTCACGAATTATGTTCCCGCCCGTCAGCGCTGTTCCGTACGTGACTGGAACTATTGCAACTCCGCCCCCGTAGCTACGGGTGCCGCGACTTCGTCGGCAGGATCGGCATCCGCCGGATCTGCCCAGCCTTCGCAGTTGTCATGCACCAGTCTGACAAAGGCAAGGTCGAGGACCAAGGCGACCACGCAGATGCCCACTGCGAAGTATCAAGCCGACCTGTAACCCCTTACGGTGTCGCTACTCCTCTTTCCCATCTGCGACTCAGTGGTCGAGGCGAAGCCGAGCCCCAGGCTGTTGCCGTACAGCAGCAAGGATCTGACCAGTGACCCCGCGATGCCTTGTTGGCTCCGATTGACAGAATTGCTGGCGATGATCTGGGCCGCCGTGTAGACCAGATCGGGGGAAAAGACACTGATGGCGATGCTCGGGAAAACCTGATACCAGTAGGATTGTTGCGCCGGCATCGTGGCAATTGGCCGCCAAGATACGCGTGGCGCCTATTGCCAAGATATACTGGGCGGGCATTCGCGGAACCGGCAAGGCGGCAAGGAACGCGGCGGCGACGCCACAGACGCCGAAGGGCGTCCATCCGATGGCGATCCGCATCGGGGTCCAGTGGCGCACCTCTTGCAACCAGGCGACTGTGTACCATAAGAGAGTGCCCGTAGCCATAAAGTTCAACAGTACCACGGGAATTAAAGGTGTGAAGGACGGGGCCTTGATGCTCAACGGCATGATCGGGTCAGACGCGAAGTAGTGCTCCCAGACGCCGTACCCGACAAAGAGGCCGACGGATGCCACCAGCATGGCTATGATCATGGGATGCGACCACCCGACTGCCGGTGCCTGACTGAGGAGCGGACCCGCCTTTAGCGAGAGGGTATCTAGGGGGAAGACGGGTACAACTTACTTCCACACGACGTTGAAGACTATTAGACCGCCCAAAGACAGGAAGGACCCGGTCCAGTCGATCTTCCCGTTACAGTCTACAGGCACCTCGCAAGGAAGAAGCGCCCACAGTAGCACGGCGGCCGCCAAGCTAACCATCGCACTGAAGGACAGAAGTTCGAGCACCTGCGGCATTTCATGGGACGTGGCCTACACGAAGGTAAACATCCAGACGATAGAGGTGCTCTTGAGGAAACCGCCGACGATCAAGCCACCTAGGTAGCCACCTATCGAAGCCGACGCGCCGAAAAAGGCCGGACTTAGATTCCTTGCGAACCCGGGCGGGTTCGTGATGCCTATCATGGCCACGGCATTAGGCATGTTGAAGGCGCCCCCAATCCCAGACAGCGCGCATGACGTTGAAGGCGATGAAGTCGCCGCAGAATCCGCAGGCGAAATTGAAGACAATCAGAGCCGCGCAGCCCAGTAGGAACGGGTTCTTGTGTCCGTAGACGGCCCCCAAACGGCCGCTGACGAGGACGAGTGTTCCCTGCGTGAGACTTGGAAGTGCCACGTTAGTCGCAAGTGCATTTGCTATATGGCCATCCGAAGGCTAGATCCGGAGAGACGCGGGGGAGTCACTTGCGGGTAAGCAGCGGCAACCCAGTTGGCATGGATGCCCGACACGCCGAGCCTCCTGCTGATATCCAGCCCCCCGGCTACGCCGATTAGGTTCAGATCATCTGCATAATGTTACAGGCGACGATGAGGGGTCGTCACGGCCAGGCGGCGACGACGGTTAGTGAGATTCAGCGGAGCGACGTCGAAGGGCCGCTGCATGGCCTCGGGGGATGAAGTGGTCGCGACTGCACTCGGCCGGGACTCGACGGCGCCCACCGGCTCACATTCCTCCATACGCCGGGATGTCCCGGAGACAACATTTATCTCGGCCGTAGCGGTCTGTGATGTCGGAGACTGTGCATTAGGAATCAGTTCGTGGCGGATTATCGAATGCAGCGACATCCTGAGGACGGGTTAGAGGTATCAAACAGTCAAAGGCGGCAGTGTTGAATAATGTGAATAGCTTCACGCCTGTTATTGTTGTTGATGATGACTAACCCTGCTGGAATTTATCCCTCATATAGATTTGCGGTAGCCCCTATGACACCTATCGGATACATAATTATAGCCAGAACGTCACCCTTTGAGAATCCTTCGCGGATTCCTCCGGGTCTGTCGATATGCGATGAAAGTGGAAGACCACGGGTTTTGTACATACTGTACATACATTGCTTGCTCCGTGGGGTTTCCCCACCGGTCTCCACTTGATCTCGGAGATTCCGTCACCAACCCACCAGTCCTTGTCGGGTTGGGGACTCGGAAACCCCATATTCAACGAGCAGCCCTCCAAGCTCCGGCCAACGTGTCGGGTATCCAGCATTAAGTAGGCAAGGCGGTAGTACGAATAATCGATGCTTTCAATGGTTGTACTCGAGGGTCCTCAGTATATCAATTCGTCCATACTACAGCCTTTATTCATAGGCGGTAAGGTAGAGCCGCGAACGCCCTCCACTGAGCAGGTTCCGAAGCTCATGGAGCGTCTCGATCCTTCCCGGTTTTGGGTAGCCATGCCTAAACCAATTCCCTGTTTCAGAATACAAGAAAGATCAGCAAGTGAAAATGTACGCAAATCATTTTAGGGACCTGACTTACCTAATTGCCAAGACATGCGCAGCTGTGACATCATCCGTGGATTCACCTGTTTGCTATTTCCTAGACTCAGCATGGCTGAGCTATATGACGTCTAGACTACCAAGGTAAGTAGCACATACCTAAGTGCCTACCTATGACTGGCTGCTTCCTTCCTATAAGTACTTGGGTAAACACGTAGAAAAGGGTCTTCCCTCTTCCCCCCGCATCAAGTTCAAACAAGCACCCAAGCATACTACCATACGATATCACATCGCACCCTACGACGTCTTTCTCCTCGACGTCCAAAAACATCCTAGATTTTATCGTTATCACATACAAACAATCCGGTAACCGATCACGATGGACTTCATCAACAAAGTCACCGGCGGATCCAACACCCAGGACAAGACACAACAGCAGGGCCAGAGCGGCCAGCAGCAGGAGAGCGGCGGCATCATGGGCAAGCTCAACAGCATGGCCGGTGGCGGAAAGCAAAGCGAGAAGAACGAAGACACTCTAGACAAAGGTTGGTTTGACTGTCTTCATCAACCCATAATACTCCTCGTGACCCCTACGTTGCTGACATTCATCGGTAAATTCAGGAGTGGACTTCGTGCAACAGCACGTTTTCGGACAGGGAGATCAGAGCAACGAGAGCGCCGCCGAGCAGGCCAAGGACGAGCAGATCTCGGACTTCATCCGCGGTCAATACAAGAGTACGACGGGAAGTGATGTCCCCGTCAAGGATAAGGACAGGTTTTGATTCCATGAGAGATCACCTAGTTTTCCAGCAAGAGGCCATTCTGCGGGAATCCAGGGAGCAAGGTTGTAGAATAACATCAGTAGCTTGCTAGGATGATTGATTTTATGATCTGGCCTTCTTTCTCCTGTGATGGTTCTGATTTAACCTAGAAATAGTGAGATAGGATGCCTATTGCTTAACGGATCGACTATGAGCCTTCTATTCCCCCGAAACTGACCGCAGCCGCTAGGTTACCCTATCGACGATGTGGGACAACACGGGGCAATGCTATCTGCATCACGTTGACGAGTTCTTAGCCGTTAACAGGGTGAAGCAAATACGAGGAGCTTCAACGGAGTCATCCGCCCAGTTACCATACCTCTCGACAGAGCCCTGCAGCACCCACTCATATTCTTCGACAGCCATGACGATAATACCCTTGCGCCCCTGATCAAGACTGTCCAGCGCGGCTGTGTTGTCGCTGCCGAGGCTGAAGCGGAAACCATCGTTGTTGGCCCCGATCCTATCCGGATTGTCGCTCTTGGGCAGGGGAATCCATTTCTTCTCCAGGCTGTACCTTATAAGGACGTGGTTCGGCGAGACGCCGTGCTTGTCAGTGCCAACGACTGGCGTCTCGTCGTCGGTTTTGGTGTTTCGGACTACAGGGCTATACGCCTCGATGGCGATACCGTTCTTATGACAGTAATCCACGATGCCTCTCTGGTGATTCAACGGGTGTAGCTCGGACATGTGCATTAGCCGGGCCCCATTCTTTCGGGTAAAGGATTTACCTTGCGAACTTACCTCGATCTGGTTGGCGTGCAGAGGCCAGGTCTTAGCGAACTCCTTCAGCTCCTCGATATGCCTGATACCGAAGTTGCTACGATACTCTTCGTATTCTCCTCCTAGTACAGCCGCTCCAGGGCCTGCCACAGCTGCTTACATTTCTCCCTGCCGCAATTTGGACTATGGATGAGGAATAGATTGACGCGTTCCCATCACCGGACGCGCCTAGCCCCTCAGGCTCCCGACGCACCTGTCGTAGTCGTCCTCTACGGAATCTCCGGGGCCTAGGATCTTGGTGGTAAGGAAGACGGCACTGCGCGGTATGCCGAAAATCTCGACGGCATCGCCCGCCTCGCTCTCGTTGCCGTAGTACTGGGCTGTGCCGATGTGCCTGTATCCATATTGCAGGGCCCTGAGGCACGACTGTATGCATAGGTCGATTAGTGACCTGTAAACGCCGAAGCCCAGGTATGGGATGCTCAGAGAGTTGGACAGAGCGAGCGTATCGCTTATATATATTCTCCCTCCAGTCATCCTAGTTACATCACGCCACGGCGATGCCTCATCGTGCAGATCATATGTGATCCTTTCTAGCGAAGAACTATGACTTGAGTAGAAATTGCATCTGCTGAGAGAGTCAAGCGTCCCAACTCGTGGCTCTGTGTTGAGATACCCAAACCCTGAGACCTTCATGCTCTGCCCTGGAACGTGTCTCGATGGGCGATCTAGACTTGAATTATTTCACATGCACGCGCAAGCGGCGCTATGGAAAAGGGAACTCCGAGGAGAACAGCCGGCCCAGTTCGACACATCATGGAGCTCATCATGGAGCTCCTGGACGAACAGGCTAAGCACCTCCCTGACAGGTCCGCCGTCGGATTTGCCATCTTCCCCTCTCAGGATTCCAAGCAAGGTCAGTCGCTGGTGTTCTAATCGATATTGACGGGATACACGCCCACAAACACGCAGGCAGATGACCTGATCAGGTCAGCTTTCAAGAGCTCCGCGACATGTCAGTCGCCGCGGATGATACCCTGGCTCGAATCATAGAGTCTTCCACCGGCGAGCCATCAGGGCTTAGGGTCCGCCTAATGTGCATGAGCAGCCCAGACACCGTTCTTACGTTGCTGGGCCTGCAGCGATTAAAGATACAATGGCTTCCTGTTAGCGTAAGCGGCCAGTACCTGTTCGCCCTAGTTTTAATCTGACTTGGGGAACGAGCTGGTTGACTTGAGCAGGCCACAACTGGACCCGGCTGCGATTTATCGCCTCTGTCGTACGTGCAGCTCCAGAATCATCTCCATTGACGACTCCCGCAAGCACGGGACTGCAGGGCTTAGGGACTGCATCAGGGTCGAAACCATGCGCCCCCCTTACTGCAAATTAGGCAAGGGCATAGTAGTCCCCAGCGTCGTCCTCACCAAGCCTCGGAAATCTGACGTCGCATACCTGCGTCACATACCTGCGTCACATTTCGGGCATATCTGGCGGATTACCGAAGCTGATTTTCCAGAGTAACTGGGGAGAGGTCGGGGCGCTACCAAGACTCACAACTGGAGACGACATCATCGCGATTTTCACGACAATGCCCCGGTAACATGGTGGCCTTGCCGACTGCTTTGGCGCATAGACGTTCAGTGCTATGGTCTGGTTCTTTCCGGAGGGCCATTCTCCCATCACAGGGACCAACGTGGTGAACGCCGTGGAACATGCCTGCGAGAAAAGCTCGGTCCCCGTGCGATACTTCTCGTCCGTTCCGTACGTGCCTGAACTGCTCGCATCGGAAGACGATGGGTGTTCGGCTGCTGCAGAGCATGGATCTGGTAGGCGTGGGCGGCGCGGCATGGCCTGCTGCAGTCGGTGAGGAGCTCGTTGCAAGGGACATCAGACTCTTATCGCGAATGGGCAGCGCAGATGTGGATATCTAATGTCTCACATCGTGACTAACGGACTAAAAAGGGATGGCAGTATCTTCGTCCCCTTGGCATTCCAGATCCCCTGGGGTTCGAATGGGGTTCGAACCTAGGGGGAATGGTCTGTCAGGCTTGTTATGGGGTCGGAGTGACTACTCCTGGCGGTAACAAATCGCGACGACGGCTCGTACGCGAGATCAGAGTTACTTGAACCGCATCCCACGATACCTACCGCGTGGCGTTATCATAGTAGGGCAGACGCTTAGATCGCCCTGTCCAACAGCAAGAAGTTTGACCCTTCACCGATCGAGGGTGCAATTCTAACCCCGACGAGCATACTCCGGGACGTCCTCATCCTGGTGCCGGTAAGAGCCAGCCTGGATCTGTCCTCTTTACCTCTCCGGAATGCGACTCGAGTATGGACGTGATTGAGCACGCCAACCGAGGTATTCCAAGTCAACCCCGTCCGTCGAGGTCAACGTTAGTGGTTGTCCGGACGGCGGAAAGACAAGAACCTGTCGAGAAGAGCAGCAAAGGCACTCTTCTACGTCGGCAGGCCCAGGAACGCTACGTAGAGCTAATCGAGTCTGTCTACACAGAAAGATACGCGTTAGCTAATTCTGAACAGATTGCGGATGATGAGCTCCCCTCTGCGATGGCCAGAGATTTCCGCATCGTAGGGCATGGGATGAATCTCGGCAAGGACCTCTACCGACAATGCGTCGGTTCCATCTCCTGCATTCAGATGGGAAGGCTTATCGACATCACGTTGCTACCCAAAAGTTCCCCGCCGTTACCTATTAACGTCGTCTACACTTTGGGACAATCGACGCCTTGGCGAGGAACATCGTGAGACTTCCTGGCGGCGAACAAACACAGGGGTTCTGTGATGATAACTCGCAACTAAGTCCGATACGGACCCTTATCAACAAGTATAGTGGCTCCCATGTCCAGGCAGCTGTCCTCAAGTGAAAAGTGGTACCGTAGTTGTACTCACAGGGGCAACCGGATCGCTCGGCGCACATATCCTCCATGCGCTACTGTTGAATTCCGGAGTCCGTAAAGTGGAGTGGCTTCTCAGAGCAGAAACGGCATCTGCAGCGCATAAGCGCCCCTCAGAAGCTCTCTTGAAGCGCGGTCTACCGGAGCTAGAACGCCCCGGGGGATACCCCGGTTTCGATGGATACGCCGTCTGCCTGCCTTGCATTCTACCAGATGCGAACCTCGATCTCTCAGGGGGTATAAGGGAAAGGATTCTTGCAGAGGCAACGGTTTTTATCCACGCTGCTTGGGCGGTGGACTTCAGTATTCGGTTATCCTCCTTCGAAGATCACTTTCGCGGAACAACACAACCTAATAAGGTATGCCGTGCGAGCAGCCGCGCGGTTCTTGTTTCATCTGCTCGACGGCAGCCGTCTCAAACATATCAGCCGGTCGAGTACCCGAGAGGGTGTCGTCCAACCCGTCGGACTCTGCGGCATTGGGATACGCTCAATCCAAATGGGTGACCGAGAAGATCTGCTGCGCGGCATTCAACACCTACTCTAGGACGAAGTTGGAGCGGCGCGTGTTCTCGAAGACCGCCCAGCTCCATCATCCGAGTCGGACAGCTTCATAGCAATGAAGCAGGGATTGGAATGCGGGTGAAGATTATCCTCTCACGCTCTCGACGGGGTGGATGACTGGCTGCCTGCCTGACTTCGGAAGCGCACCGCTCAGATGGTTGCCGGTGAACGTCGCCGCCGACCCAGTCCTTCAGGTTGTCTTACCCGGCCACTCCGCAGGAAGGCCACGGGAGCAGACCGCAAAGCCGTCAGAGGAGCCGTTGACAACAGTGCCGGTATATCACGTGTTGAATCTGCATACGGTGCCCACCTGACATGAAGTATTACGGCGGATCACAGAGGAACTCGGCCCTGTTGGATTCGATATGGTGCCGCCATCTCAATTGGCTTCTGCGCCTGGAGTCAGTGCTGGATAATGAGGGGCGACAACATCCTTCGCAGAGTTTACTGGGACTCTGGAAGACCAAACCGTCCGGAGCGATGAAGGCCAACTTCAAGAGCCAGGGACCAGATATTCATGAAAACGTTGCAAACCCTCCCACCTTCGATCTTGCTCATACAAAGAGGGTGTCGAGACCTATGAGCCATGTCGAATCGTTAGATCGCGAGTCGGTTTTGCGGATGTGGAAATGGATATCGGACAATGTTGGGCGCCGAATAAGGTAGTTGAATGGTCATGTCCAGGGGCTGCGCTATCAGAAGGCCAGCAATCTTGACTAGGTACCTATAAGATCCTACCCTGGCCGGACCTTGTTCTCGTCACTCACCTATCTGCCTTGGTAACGTTGGAGATTTAAAAATGCAGAGCACAGCTCGCTGCCTTGTATCTATACACCTGCAAACATTATATATGCGGGCTATAAACGGACTTCGACGCCGTTCAATTAACCTGCGTCTAACCAACATCAGATGATACGTGAATATCTATAGAGATTGGTGGCTACCCTCGCAGCGTTTGACACAGCCAGTCAGCTGAAGCTCTCCAAGGCGGGGTATGTGGGGTCACTAGTGGGAGGCCGCTAGCCTGTACCCTGGCACCCCTACCTCTCTTAGCTTGACGCCCCATATATTAGACTATTAGCGTAAATCGACGCGTGACAGTGGTGGCAGCTAGGCCTCCAGCTATGGAGTGCCCAGCTAAGCTCCAGCCAGCTCAGCATCTCGCTTTACAATGTGTTTCTCATCCATGATTCGTGCTACATACGTGCTTATATACGCCTATCGATTATTTCTGAATTCCCTCACTTAAGACATTCTCCAGTTCTGGCTAGTCCCGTCAGTGACATGTCAATCATAGTGGAGACTTGATGGCATATTTCCAAGTATTGCGGAGTTGGATGTGAACAAAATATGTAAGTACCTATAAGTAATTAATATCTAGGCTCTTCAAGAGCCTTCATCGGGTAGACATATGTACCTATATGTATTTCGTAGGCTATGTGTAGCTACTTGTCACATGAAACCCGTACCGGCGTACTGTAAATCCCATCTAGTCTACGGCTGAAGCATGCGGAGCCTCTAATGTGACCTGTAGGTAAGGGCGCTTCGCACACACATGCATGTACGTAGTTCGGGCAATACGACCTAGGCTCACTGCTGTAAGGCTTTAGGTAACACGCAAACGCACTGGCAAATGCTCATCAATGGTTGCCGCACTTCCAAGGCAGAGAACTAGAATCCCACAAGGAAGCCCCATCGGTATCCGCCGGGCAACACGCTACGTGTACCTAATAGATACCTTACGTTTCTATCGGCTTTGTTTCTCACCTCAGTTAGCCGTTTCTCGGGCTTTCAATGTTATTCCTGAAGTACCTCTATATATGTAGACAATATACATACATACATACATACATTCATACTAGGCACCTTGCAACAGTCTACATACTCCGAGTTGCTGTGACAGAGGCTTCAAGGTTACCCAATCCATGCACCTAGTTCAGGTAGGTACACAAGATGCCTTGAGCTCGCCAGTTCCTGCTTATATACATGCATACCCACAAGTGGAATGGCTGCGTATGACATACATACATACATACATACATCTCGAGGCATGTACCCCGAAGGACTTTAGTCTAGTCCGTAGAGCAACTTACATCGCCCACCCCGAGTATCTGCGTTGCCCCTCACTCACCTTATCCTCGCGACCTCAGACCAACAGTCTTTTCTGGGATCACTCACACTCGACCCTACCAAGAAATTCAACCTACCCAAGCCAGCATTTCCGGCGGACGTATGACTGTCCATTCGTATTCTGTTCATGCTCTCCTGCCGAGAGTTCAAGGCGACCTCCACTTAGGAATATTCCAAACCCTCCAGACAAATACTGTGGCTCGCTTCCCAAAGAGACCACGTGAAGTCCGAGAGACTCGTTGACCTGGACTCGCCATTCCAGGACGACATCGAGAGCTACACTCGTCCCTACGACACAACCTACGGACTCTACGTTATCTTTATAAGGTTATACACTTGTAGTACTCATGCCGCGCCTACATGGTAGCTGGTACTACTGAGTAGTAGGAAAGGTTGTTAGCGATTCCAGACCTCACGCTTGTTCACTAGAACAGTCACACATGATGACCTCTTGATTTAAGAAGTTAACTCCGTAACTCACCAACTCCGTCCTTTATCTTCCATCAACAACGCCCGCTCGGATGGTCTACACTCTCTAGACGAAAGATAACCAAGGAACGACTGAAAACGGGTCTGAACTGGGTAGCTGCGACTAGAGCGATCTACTATTTCTACTTTTACATCCGACTCACGACCTCTCTTAACACACACACTTTATACCCCGGATTCCGCACCGCAGCCTCGGTGGTCACGGCCGTCATCCTGTATCTTCTCTCTTTTCTTCCTTTGTCCCTCCTTGTCGCAATTCAGATCGGCGCCAACATGACCAAAGGCTTGGAGGCGACCTGGAAAAACATCAAGGGCATCGGGCGCCACCTTGGAAACCAGGAGCCCGGTGACCCAGACCACGAGCAGGACGGCAACTCTCCTTTTCACTCCGGTCCTTCTATTTCTAAGTCCCGCCGGGCGAATGCCAACCAGAGTCTGAATTCTCCAAAGCTCCCGCGTCAAATGTTCTCACCAGCAGATCATGTAGTCGGTCCCGGACCGAACCCTACGTCTCCGCAGTTCTATACTAACTCTTGTCAGGGTGCCGCCACACATTGGCCGGGGAAGCCACTCTTCCGAAAAGGGGCATCATGCGTTACTAGCGGGGCTTCGGCAGGCGTACCTCACCTCTCCGGCAGCCAGTTAAACCCCATGGATCTTACGGTCCCGAAACATGGACAGGGTGAAGGCACTGCCCGGTCTAGATCATCAGCTGTTAGCAGTAGTACTGCTAGCACGGCTGCCGTACTACTGTCTGGACCATATGGGTTTAGTACGCTTTCTGCGGCAATATCACCCATGTCGCCTTCTCTTCCGCCGTTGCAAGCCCAGATTGGCAACTTTACTGCATCGCAGCAGGACGGCTCCTTTGCTCAGCACCGGGTCGGAAAAGCCGCCGCCGAAAACATCCGCAGCTCCTATGACAAGACGGGCTGTTTTCAAGTGCACACGTCCTTTCCCCCCTTTTTCAAGGAGAACTCCCAGCCGTTCAGAGAACCCAGGCGTGTCGACGCCGCAGCCGATGAAGCAATAGGTTCGGATACCCCGATGCATCCGAACAAGGAGAGAATCGGAAAGGGGTATCCCTACCCCGATCACTTCCCCGATCCCGGATTTGGGCTCTTCAAGAAAACCGAGGAATGCCCTACGTTTATCCACCCATTGGCGAAGCCTCTCTTCGACGCGGACGATGCGGTTGGCGTGGACGACTATGGCTATGACTACCCAACCGAACTCTTTGGAAGCCCCGCGCATTTTCCTCGGGGTTCTCTTCTTACGTCTCAGCATAAAGCGTCGTTATCGAACGCGGATCGGCCTACCGAAACCGGGACGACACCCATGGAATTAGACATTACTGACGACTCTAGCGCGTCATCTTCCGAGCAGGAGCTGTCTCCGGCGGAGAGCGTGGCGGTCCAAGAAAGGCTGTTCCGGCTGCAGTGGTTTGTCAAAGCTGTGACTTCCACCAAGTGTGCTGCCTGCTCTAGGAAGGTCTCTATACAATCGAGTGAGATCATTAAGCTCACGAACTCGTGGTTTTCATCAGGAGGTAAGTGTTTCCTTATTCAATATCCGGCTTCGGGGCACAACATTGTCGTGGCGTGGCCCGAGGGAAGCCGAGCTGTCCGCCCTTATCCTTTGCTCTGTGATTGGAGGTAGTGGACACATCATGACGCTTATCATCTTATAGGGGCGATCATGTGTGGCCTGTCCTGCAAGACCGGATCGTGCAAGAAGACAATATGTCCGCACTGCGGTGTAGCACTATCTAGCCTCACGAATGTGTCCATCAAAAGCGCGGGAACACCGGTTACCGTCAGCTGCTGTAAGTGCCCCGGAGGACGCCTGTTCGCAATATGGGCGCTTTGTTGTGGCTGGCGTGACAGGCCGTCTCAGGTTAAGCGCAACGGAAGCGTAGTAGGGAGGATTCGGAGCCATCTCAAGCCTTCCGGCACCGTGTCTGGCCCTGCGTCCGGCTGCGTACAACCGACGCCGGGCACCCCAGCTTTTGCCAGAGGTGTCGGATACGGCGGCACCGGGTGGGATATGGTCCCTTTCCACCACCATGGAAAACATGTAAGTCTGACATTTCATCCTCGGTGCGACAAGTGGACCGACATTGGTTTGCTAATCGCAAGGGAATTTGATGTGCTGATGCTCAGGTAGGCCCACAGCCAATCACGCCCGAGCCGATCGGCTGGCGGCTCCGCTGCGCCCAAGAAAGCAGCGGACGAGGGAGACGGACTCCTTGAAAGCTACTTCAGGCTGGTAACAGTGCTCCTACCATCTCAGAAGCAAACCGGTACCTCTCATGTTGCGCCTCCCGACTTTCTGGCGTCCATCCTCTCGCGGAGTCCTTTAATGTCACGCGCTGCCGAGATGCTCGGGACCAACTCGATCGAAGAGACTTCGCGGCATGCTTCTTTGTACGATGCAATGGTGGACTTTATCAATGCCCTCGGTAACCACGCTGCAACGGTTGGTCTTGTTTACGAAGACCGCCCCATATACGCGGAAGGCGGGCGCCTGCTCCAAGTCTCCTTCGGCTCCGAGAAAGACAAGGAAACGGTTGCGTCAAAGGTCGCGGTTAAAGACACGGGCACGGCTCTCGTGACGCTGCTGGGGGCTCTGGCGGAGCAGGCCAAATCGGTGCTTCAGCATTCGAAGAAGAATCCCAAGGATTTCTCTGATGAGAATGGACAGAACTTATTAACGCTAAGTAAGAAGCTGTGCGACTCCGCAGACCTACACAATAAGAATAAACAGCGGTTTCGAAATGAGATGGACATCAGCGGCGGAGGCGGCGCTGCGGATGTGAACCTGACCGAGTGGCATCGAGAGAACTGCGTCCAGGACGCCCCGGACGAGATGCTCCTAGCCGACTTTTCGTTCGCGGCGTTGGTGGGGACGACAGCCAAGAAGCAGCCGCCGGTTGGCCGGATGAGGAGGCTGATCACGGAGATCTCGAACCTCCGGGCGTCCCTCCCCGAAGGCATCTTCGTCCGCCACGGAAGTTCGCGCCTCGACATGATGAAGGTCTTGATCGTCGGCCCCCGAGGAACACCTTACGAATACGGATTCTTCGAGTTCGACCTGTTCTGCACTATGGACTACCCCAACGTGCCGCCCATGATGCGCTTCACTACCACCAACCAAGGTAGGACGCGCTTCAATCCAAACCTTTACGAGGACGGGAAAAGTAAGTCCGTCGCGCTCTATTTCGACCAACCGGATAATGGTGGGCGAATCGCTTGCTGACGTCGGTTATAGTTTGTCTCTCCCTCCTTGGCACGTGGTCGGGGGAGCAATGGAACCGGGAGAAGTCGCGGATCCTGCAGCTGCTCGTGAGTATCCAGTCCATGATCCTCTGCGAGCAGCCCTGGTACAACGAGCCGGGGCGGGAACGGTTCCCGAACGCCGCGATGTCCAACCAGTACAACGATGAGGTGCGGAGCTGGACGCTGCAGTATGCCATCCTACCGTGGGCCACGGCGATGGGGGCCCAAGGTGATGGGGAGGCCACTACCGTGGCGGGGCGGACGCGCAGCGCGGCTGCCGCCGTCCCACGCGTGGCGCCGCACTGGCGCAAGACGGCTCAGCTCTACCTACGCGTGCACGCCCGGGACATCATCGACGCGGCACAGACGGCGCTGGACCGGCAGTCGAGACTCGATTCTACCCTGGCCCTAATGCAAGCGGTGCTGGAAGCGAAGAGGGTTTTCAGAAATCAGGGGTATTTGCCTTAGAACGGCCACTCGCGAATAGCGGCGGCCAAGTGGAGATGCTGCGGCCATAGCGGCCTCCGGCGGTTTCGGAAGGGAAGCGGGAATGAGCGTTTGTGTCGCCCCAGACCGGTACGGAAAATAGGTCTAAAGGGGCGAAGGGATGAGGCAGAATACTCAACAACCATTAGAAAACCCTTTTATAGTGATCGATGTTGCGCTTTGAGCTCGTCGAGAATAGATACCAGTATGCAAATGGTTCTTGGGCAGTGTTTGGAATCAGTATATTTATTAACAGACCAAGGCAGAGAAGTAGGATTAAGAGCTCCAGTCAACGGGCGTGGCGTGCATACATAAGTAGATGCAAGGCTAGGTTTACAGCTCTTTCGTAAGTAGCCAGCGAAAAGGGTTGATAACCGAAGCAGATTCAGCATTCCTGCACATAATGATTGGAACTTTATACAATATTCCTCCTAGGTGACACTCATGAAATCCCTTGGGATATAGATCAAGTGGACAGAGGAAGTTCCAAGCCGCAAAGCTTAAGCCTCCCCGTAGGCGCTTAGACGACAATGGACGCTGGTGGTGCCTCAAAAATAGGGGGCATAGTGGTGTAAGTTTTGAGCATTCGCTCTGTTCCCTCATTGTTATGCTGCTGAGATACCAAGTACATCCAACATAGCCCATCAGATCCGTCCCGTCGCCCTTTTTCACCACCTCTGTATTACAGCCGAACCTCGACCTCCGTCCCGCTCTTCGCGCTCTCCTTGGCCGCCTCGATGATCTTCAGCACGTCCCTCGCCTGGGACGCTGGCACGGGGACGTCCTCCTCCTTGCCGCTCCGCAGCGCCTCGCCGAAGAGCTCGTAGATCCTGCCGTACGTCTGGGGCTCGACGGTCGGGCAGTCGCTCTCGGAGATGTTGCCGTCCCGGCCGACGACCGCCAGCCTGCCGCTCCACTCGGCGCCCTCGCGGCCGTACCGGGCGTCGCCGGGGCGGGGCCCGTCGGCCGCCCGCAGCTGGCCCTCCTGTGGGTCCATGCCAAACTTCCGATAGCTGCCGCGGGAGCCGCGGACCCAGAAGCGCGGCTGCCGGGCCTCGGCGCTGAGCACGCCAATGCGCACGTTGACGACGAGCCCGCTGTCGTAGTACAGGTGCGCGGTCACGCTGTCGATGTCGAGCTCGTCGTTGTTCGCGGCCGGTCCGGACAGCGCGCCGTCACGCTGGCTCGCGAACTTGGCGAACACACTGCGCGGCGGGCCGAACAGCGCGTACGCCTGGTCGATTAGGTGGGTGCCTAGGTCGTAGATGGCGGTGCCGCCTCCCTCGAGGCCCAGGGAGGTCTTCCAGCTGGTTGGCGAGGGCTTCTCGGGCCGGTACAGGTCGAAGTGGGTGTCGAGCTCGACGACGCGCCCCAGTGTGCCCTCCGAGACCAGCTTGCGCACCGTCAGGAAGTCGCCGTCCCAGCGGCGGTTCTGGTAGACGCAGAGCAGGCGCCCCTTCTCCCTGGCAAGGTGGAGCAGCATGTCGGCCTCGGCGCTGCTCGGCACGAAGGGCTTCTCGACCATCACGTGCCTCCCCGCCTCGAGGGCCTGGCGGACGAACGGGAAATGCGTCTCGGGCGGCGTGGTCACGACGACGACGTCTAGCGATGAATCCGCGAGGAAGTCGTCGAGGGACGTGAAGTGCTTCAGTTGCGGGTAGTCATTGGGCGCCGAGGATTCGGGCGTGGGCTTGCGCTGTAGGATGGAGTGGAGGTTGAAGGCGGGCGTGGTGGTGATGAAGGGGATGTTGAATACCTTGGCGGACAAGCTGCACAGCAACGATTAGCAACATGCCTGTTAACGCGCGGCAAGGTAAACACATCCAGCGTATAAGATAGAGGCCTCGGACCTGCATTATGAATAGAGGGGGCTACTCACCCGTAGCCAATGACGCCCACGTTGAATTTCTTAGATTCCGCCATGCCGCCGTCTGTTGCTGTGCTCAAGGGATCCGTGTAGGAAATCCAGTAGATGAGCTAAGAGGGAAAGAGTAGAAGTGAAGAGTCCGACGAGGGGAATGGAACTGAATATGATACATTTATACACTACATGATCTCACTAAACAAGGCTTTATTAGTCAAGTCAGCTACAAGACCTTCTCCTTGAAGAACAGACTGGAATGCTACAGACGTCTAGGTGGGTTACATGGAAGTGACGCGGGGTCGTATATCGTCAGATCTGTATACTTACTCGTATACTTCTTACGTACCACCATCGGTTGGTTACTCTTCTTGCGGGTCATACCGACTAGCTCCCCTTTTAAGAAGTGCTGAGTAAGGTCTCATATTTGGGTAGGAGCGTCTCAACCAGCCATCACAATTTCCCCTGTTTGGACAATGAATTGCGACTTTCACAGTACCATGGATGGCATGTCATGAGATGAGTTTGTTTCTCTCTAAAACTGCCGAGCCTCTACTGCTGTAGGTTCTGTCGCCAAGCCCCTCCTTGGGTGGTGCAACTCTTATAGCTGCCCGAATCGGATTAGCGAAAGGTCCCCGTTAGGCTGTTAAGGGGAAACTTCGGCTTAAAGTCCAAAATATAATCTGGAGTAATCGCGCACATTGCGATTGGTCGACCACTTAAGTAGGTACGTACTCAGCTTGAAGAAATCGATAGGAGTTAAGATAAAGCTTAATCGTTACTCTCATCCCACTTCTCCCGCTTCGAGTCCCTTGAACCTAACGTTACGGAATAGTTACTCGAAGAAACAACCATCTCAACCAGGTCTTTGACGGCCTCTTGCATAGCCATTCGGTCAAGACTCCCTTGTTGAGAGAGAATGGGGTGATGACTTGGAATATCTTTTAGCACCCTCCCACCTTATGTCATGTCGCAGCTTGGCCATCGCTTTTATGTCGGTCGTCTCCTTGTCCCATAGCAAGCAACCACATATGTTATTTGACTCCTCTCGACAAGTTCTCGAGACATGATGCCGCCACGCTTTTTAGGAGCCAGCCTTCGGTTGTGTAGACCCGGGCGACAACGACCCGGTAGTCAGCTCTACCTCCCAGTCGTAGTCCAATGCCGAGCGGGGCGTTCGTTCGTGATGACACCCTGCCGGCGCAAGCTCCTCGACGTCGCATCCCTCCCCAACCGCATCCTCCCGCAGTACAAAGAGAACCCCTCGGGTCTGCTATCCCTGCAATGGCCCAAGCCGCCGCGGAACATCCTGATTCTGCCTAAGCTGCTGGCGCCGCACGTGACCGAGTCGGCCGTCTCGTTCGCGAGGCACATCCAGGGAGAGTACCCGAACCTGCGGCTGATCTTCGAGCGGAGCGTGGCCGAGAGCATCCACGAGGGACTGCCTTTTCCGATTTACACGTCGGACCCGGCCAACTTTCCCAACAAGATCGACCTGGTGGCGACGCTGGGCGGCGACGGCACCATCCTGCGCGCCGCCAGCCTCTTCAGCCTGCACGAGTTCGTCCCGCCCATCCTGGCCTTCAGCATGGGCTCGCTCGGGTTCCTGGGCGAGTGGAAGTTCGACGAGTACAAGCGCGCCTGGCGCGAGGTCTACATGAGCGGGAGCCGCGTCGCCGTGTCCGACCTGCAAGGCCCCCACACGCAGGCCGCCGCGGAAGGGCGCGTGGATGGCGGGGGTGAACAGATCAACGACGCCTGGGGCAACGTGCGCGGGAAGAGCATGGGCAGCAACCGGTCGGCGCGGGTCCTCCTGCGCAACCGCCTCAGGGTGGGCATCTACGACGCGTCGGGGGTCAACGTCAACGAGCACCTGATACCGACGTCGACAGCCGACCTACACCAGCCCCTACCGCCCCTACCGCCGGAGGATGCGAAGAGTACTAAGAGACGCCCTTCCACCAGCCAGGGTCCCGCATTCCACGCCATCAACGAGCTCGTGATACACCGCGGCCCGAGCCCGCACCTGGCGCACATCGACGTGTTCGTCAACGGACACCACCTGACGGAGGCGGTAGCGGACGGGCTGCTGGTGGGCACGCCAACCGGCAGCACGGCGTACTCTCTGTCGGCGGGCGGCAGCATCATGCACCCGCTGGTGAAGGCGCTGCTCATAACGCCCATCTGCGCGCGCAGCCTGAGCTTCCGGCCGCTGGGCCTGCCGCTGACGAGCCGCGTGTCGCTGCGGCTGAGCGACAAGAACCGCGGGCGCGACCTCGAGGTCAGCGTCGACGGCAAGCGGCGCGCGTGCATACGCCCGGGCATGGAGATCCGCGTCGAGGGCGAGGTCATCGCGCCTGTCGGCGACGGCGTCTGGGCCGGCGGCGTGCCCTGCGTCATCCGGTCCCCCAGGAAGGGCGATGGCGAGAAGAGTGGGCAGAGCGTCACCGAGGACGATGACGGATGGGTAGGCGGCTTAAATGGGCTGCTCAAGTTCAACTATCCTTTCGGGGAGGAGCATTAGTGGGCAGAGGTGGTAGGGTAGCTAACAGGCGTAACGGGTGAGCATATCGTGGCGTTTTTGGTTTCGGGGTTTGATGGACGGACGGATGGATGGATAGGTAGATGTTGTATGATGGATATATCCCTTTTGCGTTCGTTGGAGGAAATGGGTAATTTCAGTCTGGCTTAGATACTTACTCTACAGTATCCTGCACTGTCTATCATTCCGCAAATAGATGCATAACAATCAAAGAGTCGCGTAAAAATGCCGAGTCGAAAACACACCTCACTTGTCGAGACAGATTTACTAACTGTTGCCGCAGTGATGCTCCCACGGCAGCTTCTCAAACCGAGCTACGGGTCCCACGAGCACAAAGATCTAGAACGCATAGGTTATCCGTACAGCCTCCACTGGCGGAGATGTCTTTTGCAATTGGACCTACCTCCCTCGCTCCCCATGGAAAAGAAATATTTTCGCTCGTTCATTGCCCGCAAACCAACGGAACTCTTGTGTCCAAAACGCCTGCCACATATGCACGTACAGAAGCGTCTTCACATATGCCATCTCATGGTATCATCCAACCAACCAAGCCAAGCCAAATCGACCCAAACCCACCAATCGCTCGTCGTAAGTGTCTTAACCATATCTGAATCAGCCCGTACCACTCCCAACATGTGCGCTTCCAGTCGGGCCCGTACCAGTTGTCCTTACCAATGAATCTGAGCCGAAACGCCGCAGTGACGCCGCGATACGGCAAGAGACGAGAAAGAAATCCTCCGGCATGCTTCTCTGACCAACTCTATTACCTGGAACTCGCTTACGCGCGGCCGCGGGCAAGGTGACGGAACGTCTTCAGCATCACATTGAACGTCAACCCAAAAGCGCCTAGCATGGTGAAAATCTTGACGAACTCCCACCAGTACCTCGTGCGGACCTCCGTCTCGATGTAGCCCTCGATCTTGGCACCCGCGCCGTTGGCCGGGAACCGGCCCGTCGACACGTACTGCTCCATGAGGGCGTCCTTCTCGTACCACCTCTCGCGCAGCCAGCGGTCGAACTCCTCGGCGCTGTGGAGGGGCATGTCGGCGAGAGCGAAGCGCCGCCAGTAAAAATTGACAGACTTCGGCGGCCTGCCCTGGAAGTAAGTGCTCGAGAGCGTAAAGTAGTTTTCTCCGTATTGTCCTCGACTGTAAGACGGTTAGCGGACCGCCCGGGAGCGGTGTGATAGAACAGATCGGAAAAGGGTAAAGACTCACGGGACGCCTTCGTATGCTACGGTGCAGTCGTACACGTAGTCCACCGTCCCCTTCAGCTCGTTGAGACAGAAGAACATGCCCGTGCTCCGCGGTAGCATCAGATGTTCCGGATCCTTGAGCCCCGTCTTAGCCGCCCACGCCGCCGACTTCTGCCTTCCGTTGCCCGACAGGTTGGTGCCCTCGGGGAACAGAAGAAGCCACATGGGGTTGAGATAACTCTTTCCGTCGGGATTCGTGTGCTGTGTCTTTAGCTTGCCGAGTCTATGCGCCATGCGCGGCCGGTCGACGGCCATCTTGCGGGACATGAAGATGAAGCTGTAAAACATGCATCCGGGTCCGATTATAGGGATGTACTTGATCGACTCCTTCAGGATGATGTAGATATGGCCGTGCATTTGACGGATATTAGTGTAGCCAACCCACCAGAGATATAGCCAGTCCGTATATATCTGTCGTATGAGGTAACGTCAGTCTAACTCTCCAGAGTTCCCACGGCTACGGTAGGGCTGGTAACACACGAACCTGGTGATTCGCGATCATGACCAGACGCTCCGGGAAGTCGCACTGGACTCGCCCGTCGGACGTGACACTAAGCTGGTCGGCTACAGAAGCGTCTCCGCTGATGCGAATGAGCGTCGGCGCCCACCAGTAGGTCATGGTCGTAGTCAAGAGCCCGAAGGAGGCCTTGCATAATGACATGTAAGCATAATACGGATCCTTATTTATGAAATATAACGGAGCGCCAATAATCTGGGTAGCATGAATCCTATACACGTTTCCTAGTTAGATGTGTACGTCCTCTACGACGCCCAAGGACAGGTTCACTGCGAGGGTGGGTGGGTGACACGCACACTAGACAGCCGGTTATGAAGTATATAGTAAAGCTCAAGGCGCGGAGGAAGGCCATCGCTCGCCCATACTTGGCCTTGCCGGAGGGATGTGAGAGTGCTTCATCTTTTTTCGGTGGATGGTTATCCGCAGCCGTCGTCGCTTTGTCCGGGATCTCGGCAACGTGGTTCAGCGCCACCCGCTGGCGCAGTTCAGATGTCGTCATCATGTATAGAGAAACACGGCGCTCTGCTGCCGTTGATGGTAGGTATCGTCGGAGCAGTTGCGTAGAGAAACGCGGGGAAGACGAGGGCGACTAGAGCTGCTGTTTCAGCGTCCGGCTCGATCGGGGAGGAAAGGTGACCGGACGCTGTTGGGATTTGGAGGCAGTTGCAGGGACGGGTTACGAGGTTGTCACTATCGGAGCCTTGTCGGGATCGGATCGGAAGAAAGAAGGCGCCCGACGGGTTAGCATAAAAGGAGCGCTTGAAGCAAAGAGACGGGGACTAGAACTGCTTGGTATGCTAGCAACGAATGAGCGGACTATAATCGTACGGGGAGGTGACAGGCTCCGGCCCACACAAGTTGGTCAGATGTTGAGTAGCTTATTAGTAGTATGGTATTCGTACTTGGCAAGGCCGATAAGAACATGTGGAAGCAAGCGGGTGCCTGAAAAGACCGAGGGTCCCGCGTTAACCATGCAGCATAGCCGGTAGATGTTATACGATGTAGTAAAAAGAGGGACCTCGCAACAAGGACAAGGCGAAAACAAGACCCGTGTGTTACAATACGACGGTGACCATGAGCCTGATTCAGACGTAGCTTACGTAGGTTATTGTAGCAAAAGAGCAGCAGGAGACATGGAAATATATCATAGCCTTCATGTGACGAAATGATAGGTTCGGGATATAGCGTTACTACTTACCCTTATGCAGTTAAGTTTCTTCTGAACATTGGAGTACAAAAAAGAGTTAGTAAGTCGCTTAACTCTGCAAATGGCGCGGCTTCATATGCAAGCTGACTCGACCAGCCTCGGTATTATGTCAGCGCTTCGTTCTTCGTACTTGAGATATATCGAGTGACCTAAAGCCTCGGCTGGTTCGTGTCCTATGGGACACAGAGAGGTAAGGCATCGATGTTTCTGAAGTTAGGGCTGTATGGAAGATACCGTAGCGAGCCCCAGACGACCGGAAACTTTGCCAAAGCGCCAGGCCCAGGCTATTCCCTGGGGTCTAGATCTTAAACTTCACCATTTCCCGAGTCTACCTACACGCGATACGGCGTAGCCGGCCCACTCCGGCGAAATAGGGACAGGAACAGGAATAGGAATTAGAGATCTGCGCCAAGCGAACAACAGGCAGGTGAGATGAAAAAACCCGGGCGACAAGGTTCGCATTAGGAAGCCGTTACATACCGTATTGATTCATGGTGCATTATCGAATATCAAATGAACGAAGGTTACAGGGGCTGGAAGATGCGTTCGGTTCAACTTCAGTGCTAACCCTAACAGTCTTCGAAATGGAATCCATATCGCAGCCATAGTGTGGCTTTGTTGACCCGCCAAGAGACAGCAGCCCATGGTCGTGGCTCAGTCACCTCTAATGTATATCGAGCTCATGATTCGCTACACCGAGGTGCGCACGCATACGGGATACTCGACGCTACCGTCCATGAAATTCCCGGAACTTCCCCCGGAGCTTTTAACATCCTTTATACATAAAATTAAATCACGCAGTGCTTTTCAAACATATCCATATAGCCAAAACCGTGTTGAGATAAATGAGGCTTCGAATTTTGGCAAGGAGGCACGAGTTGTAGGGGTACTAAAAAATCACTATGGGGCTTCGCTCGCTATCCTATCCGCCGAAGCCCGCCGCCGACGGGGACACCGCGCTAAAGCCGGTACACGTGCTGATCTACTTCATCACGGGCAACCCGGGGCTGATAGACTACTACGCGCCGTTCCTGTCGCACCTGCGGGAGCTCCTGGACGATTCCGCGTCCCTCGCGGCGTGCCGCTTCCACATATACGGCCAGGACCTCGCGGGCTTCGGCGACGACGACCATGAGCAGCCATTCGACGCGTCCGCGGGGCGGTGGCCATTCTCGCTCGAGCACCAGATCCGGTTGGCAGCGCGTACCGTGCGGTCGATGCGCATCGAGGAGGAGGGCCCGCGGCAAGGGGATCCCTACGACCGCGTGCTGCTGATGGGCCACTCAGTGGGGGCATACATCGCTCTGCAGCTGTGTCACCGGGCGCTGCGGGAGGGGCGGGAGCGGGAGTCGAAGCCAGAGCCGGACGCAGGTGGGACGCTTTCACCGCGCTTCGACTCAGCCGTCCTTCTATTCCCGACCCTCGAGCACATCGCGCGCTCTCCGGCGGGGTGGAAGCTGGGCCTGCTGCGGTGGACGCCGCTGCTCGAGGCCAACGCGCACCGGCTGGCGCGGCTGATCCTGTGGCCGTGGCCGCGGGCGGCCGTGTCGTGGTTTGTACGCCGCGTCATGGGGTTTCTGTATCAAGCGGCCGACGTGACGACGCGGTGGCTCAAGAGCCGCGACGGCGTGTGGCAGGCGCTGCACATGGGGCTCGACGAGATGCGGACCATCGGGGAGGGCGCGTGGGACGAGGAGCTGTGGGGGATCGAGCGCGAGGCCGAGGCGCGGGATGAGGCTCAGCAACAGGAGTGGGAGCAGGAACCGCAGCATCACGCCGACAAGCCGGCGCCGGCACCGACGCCGAGATTCTACTTCTTCTTCGGGAAGCACGACCACTGGGTCGCGAACCACTACCGGGATCTCTTCATCGAGAAGAGGAGGAAGCAGGTCGAGAGGACGAGGCTGATAGTGGACGAGGGGGGTCTACCTCACGCCTTCTGTATACGCCATAGCGAGACCGTGGCGGAAAAGGTCTGTACGTGGATTCAGGAGATGTATGGCAGCCCATAAAAGATAGGCCGGTTAGGTGTTTAGCGCTCAGGGAACTTGTCATCAAGATTACCTCTTTAATATAATGCCTTATAGGCTTCCGAATTAGTATCCCGAGTAAGACCTGTTGGTTGCGGGCTAAATGCTAATATTGACTCCTATCATCCTCTGTCATGACGAGGCATCCGGCCTAAGCTTCATGCCACGTCGTCTCCTCGAGGCTGGACGCCAAAGACGTTCGCTTTCCGTACTCCAAGAGTCACCGCTGCTACTGGTTAGGTAATCTATCTGTGTCCTGCATTCAGATCCATTCCGCCCAGAGAACAACCCAGGATTCTGCGGCAACTGGAAGTGTACCACATCCACTGTATCGGTGCGATCAGACACAACTTAGAAGACGACGTACGATATAAAAGCCCCAGACCAACCAACCTCCATAATCTCAAACAGACGGACCAGCGGCGCCTCCATGACAAATAAGGCCGGTAACCGCCGTGCGATGCAAATGAAACCTGTATAGGCATAACCGATCAGGCCATAAAGCCGACTTTCACACCACGATCGATAGCAGATATAGATATCGTGTGACGTGCCTCACTTCTGCAAACATCATAGTTGGCAGCCTGGTAAGATACTGTTGACACTCGAATGGAGTCGAAGGATCATGATGCTACGAAGGAATCACAATAAATATTGACAACGGCCCACAGGTTCCGAGCTATCAAACACCGCAATGAAAGCAAATATTCTACAAGGGTAAACACATTCGATCCTCTAAAGATACGGAACTGTGCATTCAATATCTTACTTGCCACATGGAATTCTTCCCTGGTATACAATGGCCACTGTCAACTCGAAGTCTCAAAACAGAGTTGCCTCGGTTATCATCAGATCTATACTTGATTGCCATGTATTAAATCCAAGTCCTCCACTCTCCAAATCGGTCAGGGTTCAGATTATAGCAGAACCATACCGGCACCAATACCCATGGCAAGCAGGCCGTATATGGCGGCCGCCATGCTCATGCGGGCGTTTCCAACGGCAGCGCTCTCGCCGTCGGAGCCGGAGTCGGAGCCTGAGCCTGAGCCGGAGGTCTCATCAGATGTCACTGCTACAGCGGTTGCGGCGAACGCAACTTGGGAGCTAGCGCTGGAGAGGGCGTCCGAGCACTTGGTCTCGGTCATGGGAGATACCTTTAATCGCAATTAGCAATAGGTCAATCATCCCGAACATGGGGAGAGATAAGCCAGCGGGAGAAAGGCGGATAGCGGGTAATCTTGGCGGGGAAAACTTACCACCTGAGCCTGGCCGTCGAAATCGCAGGAGTTGGAAGAACGGCCCTGGTTCTTGTAGTAGGCATCCAAGACGTGACCGAGCTGCTCACGAGGGTTGCACATGACGTAGGGACCATAGACGCCGGCGGCGGTGTCGCCCTTGATACCAGCGCACGCCGTCTCGTCCTGGCCGCAGATGTAGCCGAAGATCGCACCGAAGTCCTCTTCCTCGAGATCATCAGCGGGCGCACACTCCAGGCTGTTGTACATGCAGTTGCACAGGGAAGCGTCAGGGGTCGGGGGAAGAACATCGGCGACCTCCCAGTCCTCGGCGAGAGGGGGGCAGGCGGCAGGCGAGTTGGTGGGCTCGTAGTTGTCCATCTGGACGCCAGTAGGCTCAACCTCCTTCATGACCTTCTCCAGGCGATCGTAATTCTTCATTGTCTCGGCCTTGCCGTCCTTAATCTTAACAAGACCTGCATAATAATGTCAGAGATAAACCCCACACGGCTCTTAGAGCAAATGGGGCTCAAGGGTGACCTTACCGTAGTCGTTCTCTTCTTGGTGGAACATGTACACAATACCGCCGCTGAAGACACCAGTCATCTTATCGGAATAAAGAGCAAGAGTGTCATCCCAGAGACGACCCTCGGCACCTCCGACGGTGTTGCAACCGTACTCGGCCAGGAAGATGGGAACGGAGTAGTTGCTGAAGAAGTCGACCTGGACATCGTAGCCGGATTTCTCGAATGTGCTCTTACCACACCACGAGTAAATATTGTAGCCCCAGAAGTCGATGGCCTCTTCCTCGGGACCGCAGTTGAAGTACTGGGCCATGTGGACACGGATCTCGGCATCGTCGTTAGCAGCGTAGCCGACACCCATCCATCGGTGGCCATCGGCGATCTTCTTGGCGATATGCTTCTTGGTGTCACGAGTGGCAGCCTTGACGTAGGCCGAAGCCGGAGTGTTCGTGGCATTGTTGGTGACTTCGTTTCCCTGCAGGCACTGACATTAGCAACCATGTACTCTCTCTTTGATAACCGCAAAGACAGGACGCTAGTGTCAATTGTGGACAAACGATGAGGTTACGCCCTGCAGACATATCCGACTACGGATAAACCTGGAGCAAAGCAACCGTCCCCAGACACAGAACGGAAAGACAAGAGGTATCTACATACGGAGAAGAAACCGATGACGTTGTCATACTTCGCAAGCTCGTCGATGACGGCCTTGTAGCGATCGAAGAGCTCGACATTCCAAGCAGGAGCATCACGGTTGATGGACAGCGCAGGCTCGCCGAGGTCGGCAATGACATAGATGCCAGCCTTCTCAAGCATGGCCATGCATTCGCTGTGGTCCTTCTTGGGGTTGATGGCGTAGGTTCGGATGGTGTTAGTTCCGAGAGCAGCAAGGAGCGGGACGTCACGCTTGCAGACCTCGGGATCAGCCAAGGGGTCGATGTACTTGGCGTCCTTGTCAACCTGGCCGCCGGGACCACCGCCTGCCTCTTGCTGGTAGGCGACACCCTTCATGAAGAACTGGGTTCCGTTCTCGTAGAAGAATTTGCTTCCCTTCATGATGATGGGGTCGATGGCGGCGGCATTGCTCGCCAGAAGGAGCGACGTGACGGCTGAGCGTACGAAGCCCATTTTGATTGATTTGTTCGTTTTGTTGGTCAACCAATATAACAGTATCAAGATGGGTCAATGATGTTGATGTTAATGGTGCTTGGCGGCGTGGTATCCAGCTCTTACAGTCGTTGTTTTATGGATTCTCGTTCCTTTCTTATGCTTTGTCCGTCTCAAATAGTATTAACAGGTGGCGCAACTGCCTCGTAGTGAGCGACTTGAAATAAACAAGTACAATCAATGTCGTGTGTTATGTCAAAGTCAAATGAGTGTGGGTGGTTGTGTATGTGGGTGTAAAGAGTGAAGGGCCTGCTCTAATGGTCCAATTCCCGTCTTTGCTCCCAATGCAAATGCAAACCAACAATTAAAGAATACGCAGACAACACGTCCAAATGAAAAAAGCGTGAAAGAGTGACGAGATTCCGAGAGAGAGAAAGAGTGTGAGAGAAGAAGAGGGAAGGACGAAATAAAATACGAGCCTGGCCCCTGAGACGTTGGTGAGAAAGATCATTCCATTGAAAACAGGGGCGAAGGAATCGTACTGTGTAAACACCCCGGTGTCCGCCAGGTACTGATGCCGTTTTAGAGGCCACAGATCGGTTCCCATTCGTCCATGCGGGGTCCACAAGGTATGGGGCGAGATTAGATCAATACGCTAAAGCAGCCTAACACGGTATAGCGCACAAGATGCGCAGCCCCTATGCGCCGTAGCCCCTGATCTGATTCATGGTTCACGTCGATATCTTCACTGTCATTGGTTTATTATGCTAAGCTCCTGCCCCTTTAGCGCATCTTGAACCTCTAACTACTGTAATTGGGCCCCATCTTCTCCCAGCGGCTCTTACTATAGTAGCGATTGACAGCCCCAATGTCGTACGAAGTACGTCGTAAAGGACGAGGATGCAGAGACATGAATAGCTTTTAGGGTTCACATACATACAACCCTCCTTTGGAAGAAAAGGTTGTGGCCAGCAATAGCAGACTGCGCGATTGCAACTCGTGATATCCTCGCTCATGAACAAATACCAGGTCTCGTCTCGACCTACTACTATCTTTACCAGGGTGCATGCAATATGGGGTTGTACTTCGTATCATATTTGAGCCCTCTCCTTCTCCCGGACCTCATTTCATTCCGGTGGGACCACATACGGAAACCCGCCCCATGAGGCTAATAATAAGAAGGGTCCTCTTACCAGCGATACATTGCATCCAGGCCTGAGTTCATGCCCGCTACTACTTTAGAGCAATCCGAGGCTTCCTTTTGAGCCCTGGTTATCAAGGTGCGATCGGGAAGGTGGCAAGGTGGTAGTGATAAGATCTATCGACATATGGACTGACGGCCCATACAGCAACCTCTGAGCGTGTCAATTTTTGCTTACTGCAATCATGAGTGGCAATTCGTATTAAGCGTGGGTAAAGATGTTTTTCTAGAATGCCGATTCTGGGCTGGCATCCTCTTCCCTGCCCTTGTCAGTCCCGGTGGGTTTGCCGGCTTCCACTCCCCCTGCGAGCTCCGGTTCCAAGCGATGGCACAAGCAATATTCGGTATTCCTCACAAAGGCGGTCCGTCAAATCCAGTGTCCGATTCGGCGACGTCCTCATGAGGCTCCTGTGTCCTGGCTCTCAGTGGCGATCCTATGAATCGCCTGTGATGTCAAGTAGGGCAGGTGAGCTTATTCGCTGACGACGGCCGACTTCGTGTAAACTTCCAGCCCTTTCCACCCATGACCAAGACCTCCAACAAGGAACCAAGACGTCCAATGACAGCCAAGACTCTGGGCGCAATAAGTCAGTGAAGTTACTCTTCCCGGCTTGCTTGGTGTATTACACGCTCACCGATCTCTTGGTATCCTCATTTCAACCAAGCAGCCGACGGAGTGTGGCAGTGTAGAGGACAAGACCTGTTCTATCCTTCGTTCGCTCCCGTTTGGCCGTCCGGGATCTCGAGTTGGTGGAGACAACCGTCGACCACACATGAAGAATGCCAACCATCACAGCCAGCCTGTCAACGCATCCTGTAGCTGCAGGCTGATACAGGTGGCAGGGGTATATTTAGTTAGCTACCTAACCCGCCGACTATTTCCCAAATACGGTTACCATGTATCTCCCCATACATTTATATGGGAAATAACATGAAGTCAACATCATTAACAACCACAGTTGTCGTAAGCTTCACCACCCTTACTATTTTATAGTAACTAACGCAATTATAACGCAGTTAAATCTATTTACGTGTTTTCCTAATAGATGTTAAAGCCTAGCTTAAATATGTTAAAAACCAAACGCCTTCTGTTTTCCTCGCAGCTGCTTTAAAGCTGTCGAACACCTTAAACAAATGGCTAGGGAATTTTGTGGGGCGGTGGAGGTAACTAACTAAATATACCCCTGCGACCTGTATTACTGATACCTTAGCTGCTTCGGCGCTCCGTTGTCATTTCTAAGTACGCTTACATACCGATTGGTGCATTTTCAGGGTGAGACCAAGTTTGTTAGATGGATATCTGATCAATACCCAGGGGGTGGAATCATTGACTTGTATGTGACAATTTCTTCATATTGTGGAGATTTATGTGTGTTGAGCTAAGAGAACGACTATCCTGTATTAAATGTGGTGTCATAGAAAGTAAAACATTGTCGACCCTACCCGGAGCTCGTCATCTCTACGGCCTTGAGGCCTAGGCAATTACCCTCCTTTCTGGAGGAGCGTCGGACCTCACTTCAACAGCAGCCAACGGATGGAAGTCCGAAGTCTTAAGACCCGGTAGGAAGGCCGCACTTCTTCGCGCAGCTGTCGATGAGCTCGGCGAAAGCTGCGGGGATCTTGTCCCTGAGCTGGTCGATCCTGGCCGCGTCAAGCAGCTCCAGGTCACCGCCGGCTGCAGCGATGATGACGTCGTCAGGCAACGCGGAGAAGAAGTTCCTGGCGATCTGAGTGCGGCCGGGGTCCGAGTTATCGAAGGCGGCGGTGAACACCGCCGGCTCACAGGTGGGGTTGAACTGGAAGTGGACCTCGCCCTGGGGGAAGAGGAACGACCGGAAGTTGCTCAGCGTGGCATTGACCTGCGGGATCGGACCCATGGGGTTCGTGCCGTTGAGGTTCCCGGCCCCGCCCGGGTTCGTCTCGAGGATCAGGCCGCCGATGAGCTCACCCTGGACCACCGTGAGGAGCTCGTTGGCACGCGGGTGCAGATGCGGCGTGTTCAGGCCGCAGGGGTTGACCCAGCCGACGGCGCTGGCCACCTTGGTGCCGATGAGGGCCGGGAAGTTGTCCACAGTGGCGAGCGCGATCGTGCCGCCGGTGGGGGGCAGGACGGTGTTGTTGACGAATGTAAAGGTGTAGTTGCTGGCATCGGGCGGGTTTGGCAGCAGGATAGCCTGGCGGTCTGCTTGGGACGGGGCCAGGAGGAGGGCCTGCTGCAGGGCTCGGATTTCCTCCGGTGAAGGCGTCGAGGCCGGAGGGGGAGGGGTCGCAGAGCTCGCTCGTCCCACGAGGGGAGAGGCGGCTGCCGTCATTAGGAGACCGGCCGCGAAGACCGAAGCAAGGGCGTTTTGAAACATCTTGGTGCTGTGGTTGTTGGTTTTCTGAGCTGATGGATCGTATAGCCGAGGTCCGGAGCGTTCAGGAATGCTGTGTCAGTGGAGATTCTGAAGAGACCTGTTGAGGGTGTGACGCGGCTTTTTATAATCCGGCAACATCAGTCATTATTCATGACGACCTCGCTTCCGAGTAGATGTTCGTGGTTATTTAGCGCTCCGGCTCGACCGTCCCTGCGGCAGCCAGCCCCCTTGACGAGTCGATAATTCCTCGTCAGGATGCTTCTCGAGTAGCTGGTTGCAACATGATGGTGGCCGCGGTAACCCGAGCTCACCGACGCCATTCCCCTTCCGGATGTTGACATTACAGCATTACTCCATGAGTGGGAAGCGTGACCGAGAGGTAACCCTTATCGAAGGCTGATGAGTGAGCGACAACGCATGTGGTTGCCGGCTCCATGGGGCTACCGGCGCTCCTCCGGAATTCGCCAGCGCACAACTCGCGAAGTCTAGCAGGCGCCACAAAAGGCCGGGACTGGTCGTATGTATTCCACGGTCCCTTCGTGATAAATTCATAGGGGTTGCTCTTCGATGGTTCCTCGCTTTTGGAAGCTGTTCATGTGCTTAGAACCACGGAATCTCTTGGGGGTTTGCAGCCTGATTGGATTTACTCTTAATTTATTCCATAAACACTCTAGTTCACATGACTTAATAAGTCTTGGATTAAGGCGACTAGACTTACATCGCTCCCGTGCCTTGCAGATGCCGAGAACCCATGCAGCCCAGGGTTGCTTACACACATAGCGGCGCTGTGCTTAGTGGCGCGTAAGCAGTTCATGACCATCCCCAATGTCGCGGGGACGAATGGGTTGAAGTCCAATGTCGTCATTGGTCCTTTCCTACGCCGTACTACCATCGCTATTCGGGATTTCGGAGATACTACTGGCTGACATTGGCAACCGGCCAAAGAGGTGGTGCCGGGAAAAGACACCACGATACTATTCCCGGCGTCTGACTTTTGAGCCTCATATACTCCATAGACACCATCACTATTAGGTTTAAGTGGTAAGACGGAGGACTATGGGCTATCATTTCAACAGGGCAATTGTACGCGAGACAGCGGTGAATTGTAGAGCGTAGTACTAGGGCCAGTAAGCATCCTAATCAGGTATGCATATGGCCGCCGATGAGGCTGGCAGGTGACGCGGTTTGTTAACAATCCTCGCTGAAATGGGCCGAAACGCTTTTGGCAGCAGTCACTCTGAGCTACCGTGATGTTCAGCCATCCCTAGGATTTGTCTCCTGTGATGCTCCAGGGTGCCGACGTTCATTTAAAGCCGGTACTAAGCCGAGGAACGATAGTATAGCTGTCACGGAAAAGGGCCCCCCTATAGAGCCCATTAGAGCCTCAGGGATCATTCGGAACAACGCTGATCCTTTTCGAAGCCCTATATCAGTGGATCACCCACAACTAGTGGGATCACCGTTTCTAGCTTTCTAGATCATCAATTATCAATATATGCTCAAGAGCTGTGCAGCTGCTCCCTAGTAAGTGCGACAATACCTATAGTCATACTACCTGATGTTGTAGTTGACATCTATTATATAGTGGCTGCTGAAGATCTATTCGGATTCGAGAACAATTCTTATATCCAGCCATCTTCTCCCGTGCTCACTACCGGTTTTCTAACGGCTGTGTTATTAGTTCATCATTCAAGGTGAGGAGTATAGAAGGCTCGAAACCGAGTCCTCGCCTCACCCGAAGAAACCCAACTCCTCTCCTGCCAATTCCCGGACTTGAAGCATACTTGTTCCCGGAAGTCATCTGGTGGCGTAGTTTCCAAATCCCCATGCCTCACATGTCGCATGACATATTCCACATCGTCCAAGGCTAGAAGCAAATCCTTGGGTCTGGGGTCTCTCTACCCACTGTGACTCGCCAACAGTTTATCCGAACTATGTGGCAACTCTAATCCTTTTGTTTTTGCCATATTCTGTAGGCAGTAAGTTTTGTTAGCTCGGCTTGTAACCAAGAGAGAGGGGGACTAATGATATAAGTGAAATATAAGATTTTCTGACGTCTATAAAATACAAGTTTCCGCATCTGGGCTGGCCACATAGGAGTCGATCAATAACAACACTAACTTCGGCCGCAGCCGCCTTCACATAGATATCACGCGAATTCGATGGTGTGTTCGTTTGACGGAAGCATGCGGCCTAGACCAGGGACGCTCCATGATCATTCTTAAAAATATATTCCTATTTCCTACACGCATTTCTACCGAATCTGTTCTGTCGTGGATGGATTCCACAGTTATATATACCCTCAGCCACAAACTCACTCTTTTGCGGTCTCTACCTAAAAGTCCTATTCTAGACGTTTTTTAGTTTTCGAAGCAATCTCACATGTGCGTCTGCGGCTTTTATGGGTCAAATGCTGGCTGCCATAACGGAGATGAACATGCTCAGATCCTCACTTCGTTTGGAGCGACGTCGAAATCTGTTGGCTGGTGCCATAGCAATGACGTCCACCGCCGCGACTGCGGCGTCTGCACATGTGGGAAAAGGCTGCCTATGGTGCCATCCCGTATTGTAGGCTGTCAAGGACTGCCCCCCACTCATGGTTGGGATACGGCGCGAAGTCCTTGTCGATGCGGCTCCGCATCGAGATGGCACGTGGCTGTGCTCCTGAGACGTAGTTCATCCGCCATCCGATAGGCTAGGCACTATGTATACTAAGCTGTATCGTATGAAATGTGATTACCGGTGAAGGGGGCCCAGACAAATCACCTCCTCGGAAGCTTGATAACTGAACCTCAAACGACGGGAGCGCCATCGGACCCTATCGACACCACTGCTGCTGAATTGGATGCACACGTTTCTCATTACACGCAATGCTAGCGCGGTAATCTGTCGTAACTGAGAGCTGGAGCACCTTCGTTAGGTAACGGATCTCGAGGTGATAGACCTCTTTCCCAAGCCGAAATGGTAGGTTTCCTTCCGCCAAATGGTCACGTAGCCAGCCAGCGTATTTGTACGAGTTAGGTGTGTCTCGTGCGTGCAGATGAGAGTATTCGAGGTTAGGTGACTCAGACTTAATCAGCTTAGGGGGCTGAAGCTCCGCCCTGGCGGAATCATACCTAGATGAGCTATGGTCTGTGGTGTTCAGGTACTCAAGATCTATTCTGATGAATTGGAAATACCTGGAAAAAGAGCCTGGGGATCATGCATAGCGGAATGATGCTGATGTGGCTGTTAGGGCTCAGGAGAACAAAATGTAAGGTGTTTCATGCGATGTTTTCCTAAAAACGACGAATGGCAAGGGCCGTTACGTCGATGTGCGGATTGCGACCCCTTTATGAAGTCGAGACTGGGCAAGTACAAACACACTTCCTCCATTCACAAAAACTCATATCAACACTGATTTCAGCACAGAAGGTTGTGTTTGGAACCCCGGCAACCGGGACAGAGCCCTGCAGGTCTTGTCTTCACTAGGCTTTCATTGTTATCTAGGCAGTGCCCCTCAATCCTCGGATACACTTCCCGACAAACTCAATGATCTCCTGATTAAACCTCTCCGGTTCTTCGTAGAACAACCAGTGGCCCGAGTCAAATATCGACATCGTAGCTACCCCTGCACTATCCTTCTCTACCCTCCTAACCGTCTCCCGTATGCCGTCAAGCGGGAAGCACCCAGTCCTGCGCCCAGCCATGACTAGCGTGGGCGCCGTAATAGCTTCGATCGCCTCGCGGTGATCATACCGCGTATGGTCGGCTAGCAGTCTCGCGAGCCACTTCGGATCGCAGAGCGCGCTGATCTCCGTGAAGAACCGTTCGTCCCGCTCCCGTTGCTCCGGCGTCACGTTGTCACCGGGTTCCGGCGCAAACCGGTACCCGAGACAGTCGGCAACAAGCCCGGCATGCGCCGCGCTCGGATCACGGATCCATGTCTGCTGCGCGGCTAGCATCGTCGCCTCGTCGTAGCAGCCCAGGTGCGCGCACGAGGCATCCCAACCGTCAAAGGGCGACCGGTCCTGCAGCGGGGCTTGGTCGACGAACACGAAACCGGCAAAGTCGCCATCGCCGAAGAGCTCCACGTACGTCCAAAGAACAGCAGCGCCGATCGAGCAGCCCACCGGGACGAACCGGACATCGCTGGGAAGGCCACCGGATGCGACGGAATAAGCGCGGAAGAGGTGCGCGATGAGGTCCCGCAGATCGGCTGCCAAGCGCGCGACATGGTACCCGCCGCGCGTGTGCTCGGAGCGGCCGTGCCCGCGCATGTCCGGCGCCACGACCCAGTACTCGGCGCCGAGAGCGGAGAAATTCTGTTCAAAGTAGGCACTCGAGCCGCTGAATCCGTGCATCAGAAGGACGCAAGTCTTCAGCCGGTGATCATTTGCTGATGTGCCTTCTGGCCCGAGCGGGAGCGACGTTTGGTAGGCGAGCCTACAGCCGTCATTTGCGTCACAGTATGAGTATTGCATCCTGTGTTGATATTTCAATTTTATGGTCAACCCCAAGTGCAACATTAGAGCGGCGACGAGACAGATTAGAAAGCGAGGAGTCTTGGGTTGTAGTTCGTTTCCATAGCTGATTCTTCAATTAGTTGCATATAACGATATAAAACACCGTCTGTCGCACTGTGCCTGGGTACTGTCACGCCTCCTTTTATCGAAGCGCCAGGATCTATCTGGGATATATCTCACGGTGGCCCGCCTTCTATCGTTCTCGACTCTTCTAGATACGAAGCCCTCCGAGGAGCCTGTTCGTCACCATCATATCATGTCTACGAGAAGTGCTCAAGATATCATTCACCAGGGCCTCGTATAGGCAGTCACCTACAAGGGGGTCGGCCGAGGTAGCCTCACGCCCAGCCTTCGCGTAAACTAAGCACTCGTGTGAGCTACCTTTTCCTCATGTGTTGAGGCCTTTTTGGACGATAAACACGAAGCCACAGGTACCCGTACTCTCGCGCTGCATCATTCTCGCCGGCGGAAGTAAAGTGCACGCTTATGTCTAGCAATGAGAACTTGTCCCTGAGACCAAGGCAGACTTCGCTCCATCAAGTATATTGTATTACCCTTACACGGCTTGGGGGAGATACGCCTGATATTATGTTAATGTGTCCCCGTGTCTGTAGGTGCAAGGTTTGCTGAGTGATTTGCTAAGGTATCTAGAATAAGACTGGTTTTCCAGCCTAGCACGCCGTGATGGACAGCGGTTACCCGTCGCACCCCTGCCTTTGATTTGGCAAGACTATGACCGTCGACACTTATTAATTTCGCCACGCATGATGAGAGCACGGTAGTAAGGATGTAATACGTAGAATTCGCTGTAGGCGCGGAATTCTTCTTTCACACGGACGAACAGACAACAGGTGCTGACAAGACTGCAAGCTTGGTCTAAAGTCTGACTAGACGCAGTCTATTGATGATTCGGGTAGCTGCCACCCATCCTAATCGACACCGTCTTCCAACAGTCCCAGAACTGGCATTCTGTGGTGATGCGGACTTCGAGCTTGGGTGAACGCGCACCCCCAAGATATCAAACGAAGCCCGCGTGTTGCCGTACAGTCACCGGAAGGGATCCCGGGTGAGCCAGGCTCATAGAGAGATGCCAAGCTGCTGATGACTGGAACCTAGGCCGAGATTCGACGCAAGCAGGAATGGTGCCGTCCTAGACGATCTCCCGGCTTCGAGTGGCCCGATGTAGGTGGGCAGTAAGCGGGTGTCAGAATTCCAGACACCGCCGACGCTAAATACAATCCCCAAGGATCGACAGGCTTCCGTGTAGATCACCACGGGGAGGGCTGCTCTAAATCTCGAGTTCGATAGTATATCGTAAGGAGGAGGGATGGATACCCGCAGGGAGTCGAAGCGCTGGGAGCCCAGCATTCCCCTCGCCAATATTACCCTAACTCGAGCGGGGCCGCTTGCTCGCGTGAGTTACTAGCCAGTAGGAGCATTCCCAGATCCTTTCTGTGCCCGAACCTCCAACGACCGCATTCGGATGGAGGGGTGCTCCTTGGCCTCGCTGCCGACTTTCTGGTAAGAAAGCTCGATGATCTTGCCTTAGTCGCCAATATGTGTTGAAGTGAGGGTCAAGGCATTGATACGAAGTACAGTGACATGTCTCCTGTCAGTGTTGTGTATACATACCAGGCCTCTGCCACCTATATAGACAGCTAGACTGACCCTCAATGTACGCTCGTCATCTTGTATTTCAATAGGCTGATACAAGGCATTGAGGGGAATAGGCGGTTTATCGATCTTTCCACCGTGGCCGCGCTAGATTTGGCAGGATTGTTGCGCGAATGCCTCGAGACATTGCTTGGGGCGAGCGTCGCCGATTGACACCATATCACGCAGAGCTCACGCAGAGTCCACGAAGTTCTGAAGATGATATGCATATAGTTGTATAGCCCCCAAGCCCTCAACGTTGGACACTAGTATGGGATTGGAGAAATGCATCCACGTCGCGACCAATACCACGCATATACATCGCCATTGATAGTATTTCCTGGGCGTGTCGTACGGTTAGCTGGGCCACGCGACTCCCGGGACTCTTACGACTGCGGCTGCGGCCGCCCATCGATCCATTTGCTCATGTAAGGCCCGTCGAGCCAATATCCCAATTTCTGGTAGTAGCTGCGAACCCCAACGCCACTGATGACGCTGATCTTGTCGCTCCCGTGCTCGTCGCGGGCGATGCGCTCCGCCTCCTCCATGAGCAGGGTCCCGAAACCCTGGTGCTGGAACTTCTTGGGATCCCTCGCGTGGACGGGTACGGCGGTGCCGTAGACGTGGAGCTCCCTGACGAGGCTGGTCTGCTGGCCGACGAGCTCCTCGCGGTACGTGTACTTCTCGGTGCACTTGCGGAGTCGCAGCAGGGCGACGAGGATATCCTGCTTCGGGTCCTCGTACGCCAGGAACGTCTCCCAGCCGCCGTTGGCCGTGTAGTCGCGCCGTACCAGCTCGATCTGGTTCGGCCGAATCTTGTTCTTCACCTCGTTGATGCCCACCTCGCGCGTCCTGACGTCGCGGCACGTCGTGCCGAAATCCTTCATGCGGGCGAGTGCTAATTCTCTCAGATTGCCATTCTCCACACCAGAGGTGACCAGAGGCATGGGGATATCTCTCTGGACGCGGTAGATTCTCGTCCAAGGGGGGACCAGCGCAAGAATTCTGGCGACGATGTCGATGAGAGCGTTCGGCGTGTAATTTTGATAGCGGCCAGTGCGCCATAGCTCGTAGAGGCCGGTTCCCCGAATGACCAGCGTAGGGTAGATCTTGAGTCCGTCGGTCCGGAAGGCCGGATTCTCAAAATACTCCCTGAACTGGTCCAGATCGCGCTCCATGCCGACGTTTGGCAAGTCGGGCATCATATGGGACACGACCTTGAAGCCGGCGTCCTTGGCTAGACAGAAAGTCTCGGCGACGGCGGCGACGGTATGTCCCCGATTGGTGTCTCGCGCGACGTCTTCGTAGAGCGACTGGACACCGATCTCCAGCCGCGTGCAGCCGTAGCGGAGCATGCTTGACAGATGCGGCTGCAGACAATAGTCCGGTCTTGTCTCGATGGTGATTCCCACGCACTTCACGTTGCTCATCTCCCCGGCCTCTACCGCCTCGTCGACGTTGGAGGTCTGATATCCGCTGAGGGCATTGTGAAGTTGGGAGATGAAGTCTTCCCGGTAGGACTCGGGTAGAGACATGAAGGTGCCACCCATGATGATGTATTCGACCTTGTCGACCGAGTGGCCGAGCGACTTGAGCTGGTCAACACGACCGCGCGCCTGCTCAAAGGGGTCGTACCGAGCACGGATGGCCCGCATGGATGTGGGCTCATATCCCGTGTAGGACTGGGTACTGTATTCGAAGTCGGAATCCGGGCCACCGGGGCAGTATACGCAGATATTCCCGGTGTACGCAATATGAGGACAGCGGTGGGGCTTGCACATGACAGCGACGACAGCAATGCCGGAGGAGGTCCGGATGGGCTTCGCGACAAGCTTAGGCAAGATGTATTTCTTGTAGTGCTCGGGAATGGCAGCGATGATGGCGGTCAGTGGGGGTATATTGGCCAGCTTGTGTTTTCTCGACAGTTTCGTCCGTAGACTATTGAGGTTGATGTCGCGCTTCGGGTTCTTGGGGTCTTTGGACACTTCATGATCTTCGATAAGGGCGTTCGCGATATCGGCACAGCACCGTAAGAATCGCTCGTTCTCAGGGAGAAGATTGGCATCCTTCTTCCGGCTGGTACTCGTCATCGTCATCGTCGCGGACATCTTGGGCACGACTCATCCGCTTTTGCACGGAAGCCTGCAGCTGTAACCTGTTGTGAGCCTGGCTGGAGAACTACCCAAGCTGGTCAATAACTAAAGGTTTGAAGTTGTCACTTCAAGACGGTTGGTTCCTTTTTGATATCTCGAATGCACGGGTAAAAACCTTGCCCAATGATGGAGGGGCAAAAGGTAAGGAACTTTTTTTTATGTGTTCATACGTAAGTACCTGTACCACATATGGAACTCTACCGGGTAGAGTCAAGACCGGGTAAGTCCCACCCCACGCTGTAAGTAAGTAATATGTAGTCTAGCACTTTTAAATGCGAGGTGAAGAGCGTACTGTACAGGGCGTATTGGACATAGCTGAGGATATACAGTGTTGGAAAACCAAGAAAACCAAGCCGGTACAATATAGTACACTCCTGTATGGTGGAGGTTGCGACTGAAAAGTACATATAAGTATGTACAGTACAGTAACACTTGGAGGGGCTCTGTCTTGCCCCATTTCTCGCTGCGCTGTCTGTTCCTCTCATCAGTGGCTTGCCCCTCTCTCTGTCCCTTCAGTTCGCGGGCAGCCGAACCTGAACCATCAATGCTCTAGTTATGATGCGTATGTGCATGAGCTGACTGCGCTGTCTGCCTCCTTTAAATCGGATGGCTTTGAAACTTATTACAGCCGGCCCATTCTGGTTATTCAAGACCTACGTGTGGTAAATACATATGCACCCGTAGCTCCCGGTGCTGGGTGTAGCCTCACCTGCAACCTTTTGCTCCTAGAATAACAAAGTGCCTAAACCTACGCCACGAGGAATTGGAGAACGGAGCCTCGGCCTCACTTCTTCCCAAATCATTCATTACGAACTCGAGACAACTTTGCTTCATAGTCTTCTCACCCGTCCTAGGTGTTATATACTTCCGCTCTGCATCTCTTTCTGGCTTGTTTCACCCCGCAACAACCGTCAAGGCCCCCAGTTTCTTTATTCTACCGCAACGGCTCCATTGTTGTCATATATTATTTGGAACCACCTCCCACATCCTCGCCCAACGCCCTCTTCCCCTTCACGTCAACTTCATAGCCCCCTCCTGCCCACCTATGCCATATCTTCCCGTTGGCGCGGTCGTCATTTCTTGAACAGAGATACCGAGCATAGCCATGGCTAGTAACAGGGCTCGCCGAGTCGCCAAGGAGTTGGCCGATATCCAAGCTGATGCCTCCGTCTCTAACATCACCGCTCACCCCGTCGACGGTAGCGGTGACCTTACGCATCTCAAGGCCAGCATAACAGGCCCGCCTGGGACGCCGTATGAGGGAGGACACTATGTCGTCGACGTCAAGATTCCTACCGAGTATCCCTTCCGCCCGCCCATCATGAAGTTCGATACCAAAGTTTGGCATCCCAATATCAGTAGTCAGACCGTACGTGATATCAACCCTCTTATGAGATTCAGTGCTCGGGCTGCCACGAACCCTAACCTCATGTACTAATGTCGAACTGCGTCTTGTAGGGAGCAATCTGTCTGGACACACTGAGTACGGCGTGGTCCCCCGTTCTGACAATCAAATCTACCCTCCTGTCCCTACAGTCCCTGTTCGAGAGCCCCGAGCCGAAGGACCCCCAGGATGCCGAAGTTGCGAAGATGATGATGTCCGATCCTCCCGCCTTCAACAAGAAAGCCCACGAGTGGGCTGTCCAATTCGCTGGTGCACGGAGAAATCCCGCTTTTCAGTCGGTCACGCCTAGATCCGGTGCCGGCGCCGCATCGACGTCACATGCAGTGGACGAAAGCAGGTACGGCATACATATTGCGCATCCTAAGCGCATCCTGCCTTGATTGGCGGTTCGGAAATGGGATCGTACGTCGGCTGACTAGGAGCATTACAGGTACCAGGGCTACAACAAGGACCTTATCGACAGGTTCGTCAACATGGGCTTTGATATCGACCGGGTCGTGGAGGCATTCCTTTACGTCGGCATCGACAAGAACGACGGCATGGACTACACATTGGAGGAGGCGTACATGGGAGATATCACCGCCCGACTCTTAGGGGAGCCGTAGTGACGAACCGCCAAAATAGACCGGGTTAGATCTGCCTGCCGATGACGGTGGCCGTCTGGTCTATACATACATACGACCATTACCATTTCCACTTATCGGCATGTGTGGAGTTTCAGAAATCGGGGCTCGGGGTGAGGTTCATTGCATTTTTCTAGGAATTATTCCGGCTTCCCAGCAGTATCGGAGAGCGGAAGCGAACGGAGAGCCTTAGAACGGGCTCAGCGGATTTGCATGAGGTCAGGCGCCAGCGGGTTTGCCATGTTGTCACGGCTGCGATTGTAGTTTTGCTCAATATATTCGTTCTTATTACTTGTCTGGTCCTACGCCCTGCACTGTTACGCCTATATAACCGATACTGTTGTCGGTACCGCTCACTTTTTCTGCTGTTGATTCCCATGGGCCTCTTTGTCCCTAACTTCTTCTCACCTGGTTACCGCCAAATACACTTCGAAGCATATCTCTGTTTTCATCCATTTGACCTGATCACATGCAAGGCCAGATGGGACAAAGCACACTGACCGGTAGCTGGAAATGATTCATAGCACTTACTATCTGAGATGGTCCATAACAGAACGTGAAGAACGTCTGGGTGGCGTTTGTCGGTTATGGTAATGGTCCCCCATTGAGGGAAGGCAAAGTTACGACTTTAGGAGCAATGTAGCTGCCAGCGGCTGAAACAGTGGCCATTCGCGTTCTTACGACAACAGCAGTAGCCCTTGTGGCCCATGGTCACCAACTAGGCAAGCGTAGTCGCGCCTCTGGCTACATTGCGACGAAACTTGGTTTCACTATGAGCCGATAGTCTGTGACTTTATCCAATGCTTTTCTATGTCTCGTGTCATCTCACCACCTCATAGGTTTGGACGAGCAGCTTCCTTGCCCTGATACCAGCTCGATGGACATGTTTAAAGCCCACCCCAAAGCGAAGCGGTCACCTATAACCGTCCGGCGTGCTTCCCTGTCAGCACCAAGTACTTATTGTGAGCATGGTGAGTATTGGATTGCCAATTTATTTGTTCAGAAGTTGTGTATACCAGCCTAAAATATGTACGTCGAAAAAGGTAGAAGACGCAGGGCACCTCAAGTCCCAACCAAGACACGCATGCACGATTACGGCCGTCTCCCTATCATCGGCTCGGCTCCGCGATGTTCGCACTAAAGGGGAGGGGTTTTCCGAAGTTGGGCGACCCGTCAGAGTTCGTGCCCAGCACCTGGACCATGGTGTACCTGCTATCGTCGCAGGCACCGTTGGCGTTCGAGGTGGCGTGGTAGACGTTCCAGGTCTGGCTGCCGTCGGGGCTCTGGAAGAAGCTGTTGTGGCCGGTGCCGTAGTGGCCGTTGGCCTTGGAGAAGACGCAGCCGTTGGACTTCTTCCACGCGCCGGGCTGCATGGGGTCGGTACGGCCGTCCCACTCGAGCGTCGCGAGGCAGTAGTCGGGCGTCCAGCAGTAGTTGGCCGAGTAGACGATGTAGGTCTTTCCGCCGTAGTACAAGGCGACCGGGCCCTCCTGGACGGGCGTGCCGCTCCGCTCCCAGGACTCCGACGGCTGCGAGATCACGCTGATGGACCCCGTCAGCGACACGTTATCGTTTCCGAGCTTCTGCAGGCACGTCGACTGGTACTGCACCCCGTGGAAGCACGAGTACGCCATGTAGTTGCCCCAGCCGTTGAACCGGATCACCGACCCATCGATCGACCACGCCTTGGTCAGCTGTCCGGCGTACGTATACTCGTCCCACGCGCTTGGGCCGCCTGTGATTTTATGTATGTGAGCTTGGTCCAGTCCGCTACCCGTTGAGACTGCATTGTGAAATAGGAAAGACTGGAGACAGGGAGGGAGGCTAGCTAGCCGCGGGCGAGCAACTAGTAAGATACAACGTACCCTTAAGAACGTGCAGGTTCTGCCCGTCGAGGTTGTTTGCGTTGCCGGCGGTGTAGTAGATGTACCAGTTGCCGTTGAGGTAGTGGACCTCGGGGGCCCAGACGTTGCAGCAGCGGCTGGGCTCGTTAGTGCTGTAGACGACCTTCTTGGGCGCCGTCTTGAGGCCCTCGATGGTCGTGGAGCGCGCGATCTGCAGGTTGCTCCACGACGTCGACATCATGTAGTAGTAGCCGTCCCCGGAGTAGGCGATGAACGGGTCGCTGCCGCCGGGGCGGCGGACCGGGTTCGTGAACGCGCTCGCCGCGCCCAGCAGGCACGACGCCGCCGCCAGCAGAGCCGTGCCGGCCTTCCTGGTGGTGCAGAACATGATTTGCGATCGGATCAAGGGGATGCCCGTTGATAACCTGTGTCGTATCGTACGTATAGACCGACCAGGGCGGAGACTTCGATCCAGCGAGCGTGGTTGATCTACGGAGAGGCTTGATTGTAGATCATCGTCCCGGTGCGGTCTCTGCTTATTATAGCCTCTTGTATACCTCGATGTCGGTCTACACCGAATCTTTTACGACGCTCCTTCATCTTGGCCATCGCGCCGTGGCATTGATTAGCGGCCGAGAACGAGCGTAGAGAGCAGTCGACGAGATGTCATCGAAATGATAGTGCGCCATTCTATTGGGGCGATTTCGCCTCGTACAGCCACAAGCGTGCCCTAGCAGGCATGGGATGAAACCCCCGGACACCGAGGATAGATTTTTCCTAAGGGGCTGCCATTCCCCGTTTCGGATAGATGCGGGCGCATCATTGGCTCCGATTCGCGGAAATGCCGGCAGGCTAATTATAATCCGGCAACTTAAATAGCCCGGGAATGGAGGTGCCCACCCGCTTGGGAGTCGGCAGTAGTTACATACTTAGGAAGTATAGTATTTGTCTCCATGTAGGTATGGATCCGGTTAGAAGGACCCGGTAGGTAAGAGTTTAATGTTATGTAAGTAGTTGCCAGGTGATGATGTCTTTACTGATCCGAACTCGTAGAGAATTCCCACCACTAAGAAGTTGGAGACAATATGTCTCCCGTTTGACAAGTCCCAATATCTTGCTGCTGTGCCGCTCTGGCCTTGATATGCCAGGATGATGCAGTACCCACCCTCGTCGATGTGAAGAATCAAATAACCGATATTAGTCGAGTTACTCCTCACTTCCGAAAGAACCGGTATGGCACCCACACCATCCCCGGACGCCAATGCGTCGGGTCATCTAGAACAGCATCTCGCTGCTGGATGAGGCTCGTAGGACTGGACCGCCCTCCCGACATCCAGCTGCGCGGGTATGAACTGCGAGGCGGACCCGCCAGGATTTCCGGCCGTGATGCGCGTCGTGGCCACGGCTTGCAGGAAATTTACCATCTCGTCTCTCCAGTTGTAAGGCCACCGAGGGCGTGAATGAGCGTTGAACACCTGGGTCGACCTGCAATCGATGATGAGCCTGGGCCGTGTATGGCCGTTTCGGCCAATCAGCATTTAACAGGCGTCTCGACCTCGGCTTCCAAATCCCCAGGACGAGTGTCACTACCCCAGGGTTAGTTCTGGCTTCGGTTGTCTTCGCCACTAAGTCTCGAGACACTTCTCGTCTGCCTTGCGGCAGACGAGTTCCTCGGCGTCTTAGCATGTGATCAGCGGTAGCATGATCACGGGTAGCATGATCACGTCCCCTATGTTGGACATGGCTGTTAATGTATCTCGCCAAGCCTCCTAGCCAAAGGAGTTCAGTCTTAAGATGGCTTCGTCTGTTATCCCTTTCGACGATCGCGCTTGGCGTTTTACGCAACGCTATCGCAACTCATAGCGTAATGGGACGCCAACGAGGACTCAACCTCGCTTGCAACGCATGGAAAATCCTGTCCCTAGGTGATGGCCCTACAACGATCTCGCTTATTGCTTCCAAAGGACAAGGACGAGCTGGATGGCCTCGACGCTAGACTCGAAGTGAAGGACAAGTTCGGAACATCCCTAAAATTACCAGAGGGCTGATCGGCAATGAAGGATATGTTCGGGTCTTTAATAAGCTACCAGTGAATCTGGGGTCAACAGGAATAAATTTGCGTATATCCCGGAGAATGAGAATGGTTTTCTGTTCATATAGAACACCTCATCAGACACTTCTTACCGTGGACTTCTCAAGTCTTTCCGTTTTACCCGGCCTAAGTGTCAATCAGTATAATATGAAGTCAAGCCAATTATTCACGCGGCGGCGAGGGGTGTTATGTTAGGAGGATGGATGTTATCCCAACTAGGGCCTTTTGATGGAAGCTCACTATAGGTATTACGGTACTGTAGTATTAATACGCATTTACACTGGAGACGAATATTAATATGGCAATGCAGTGGCGTCACATTAGTCCAATAGCCTAGCACACCGTTCCCAATCACCATATTACCTCCCTATCCCTAGGCTTAAACTCCGGCTCCCACAGTGCCCCCCTCTCACACCGCGCGTTCCTCTCTCCAAACGGGTCGTCAACATCGTCAATAGCAGTGTAGGAGCTGAGCCGTGACCCACGCCCCCGAGAGAGACCCAGCGAGGCCGCCTTAAAGCACTGCGGCCTCTTTAACCGCCGCCACCGCTCGCGAGCCCGCGTGCTTAGCTTCGTTTCTAGCTCCTTCTGAGCAGCGTCGATTTGGGAGATACGATTCCAGACAGTGGTGCGTTGGGCTTCAAGTTGTGCCAGGCCGGAAGGCGTAACGGAGCAGCGGTCCAGACGGCGCATAGCTTCAGCGTGGTCACGGTTAGTCAGGATTGTGCAGTTGACGGAAGCGTCTCTGCAGAGGGGTGTAGAAAGCTGTGCTTGTTGGACTTGTAGGTTGTCATCATCATCCATCGGTAGTGCAATATCTTTGGGATCAGGGCCATTGGACGCAATGTGCCTGTCTTTGGTGAGCTCAAGAGAAGATGGTTGGAGGGATCGTCCAGGGCGGGCAAGGCAATTGCTTTGTGAAAACTGGTGGGATGGAAGCTGTGCAATAGATCGGTTAAGACCGGCTGTCTCACGGTCCTTCTTGCGTATCTCTGAGATCTCCTGAGAGCTGAGCTTGGGTCTCGTGCGAAAAGTCTCCTGGACAATGGCAAGAGCAGCTTCATGTGCAGCTTCTGCTCCCGGGTCGCCCCAGCCAGGATGCTCGCACTCTAGGAGCATCACGATCATCCGGTGGGTCTGGTCAAGCTGTCTCAGCTCCTGAACGAGACAAGACCTCACAATCTCTCTGTGGTGCTTTGACATTGTGGCCATTATCGTGCAAATCTTCCTTCCAGTCGGTGTTTCTTGGACGAGACCATACTTGCTGTACAGTGCAAGCGAGGGTGCTCTTCTAATGCTTGGGATTGAGCAGAGTAGTGTGTGAATAAATAAAAAAATCTGTGAATGGCTCCAAAAGCTCAGGCAAACATGGCCCAATTCCAAGCCAAGCTAATTGGTCAATTATGCGCCCATTGTTCACATGGGATGAAGACTCACTCAATGTAGGTAGAGGGGGTAGACAGGCAGCCTTACTGTGGTCCAAGCACATCCAGCTGGTCTCCGCCCGAGCAGGTGCTTGTGTATCTGAGTTCCGAGAGGGGAATGAAACATGGAAGGAGACATACGCAGACGACTTAGTAAGTAGGTGTAAATAGAAGGAAGGTGCAAACCTTTTTGGCAACAGAGTTTGGAAGCGAGCATATGACGCTACTACCAAAGCTCTCCTCCGTGTCTTTGGAGAAGGTGAAAAAAAGAGGAGAGGTGAGAGACGAGGAACGAGGGACGAGGGGCAGAAGAGATAGGAGAGAGGGATGACCTGTGACTGCGAGCCAATCACACGGCTTAAATCAGTGAGGTGTTCCGAGCAAACAAGGCTAGCCAATAGCACGGGCAGGCCTTGTGAAAAGGGGAGGGGGGCGAGCCCATACATCACATCTGTATTTCGCAGGGAAGGCACTCTTGCACTCGGGAGGGCTTATTAGCGACCGTCAATGAGTTGTGAGTCGGCTTTTTGTGTAGGTATGTATGGACGAGAGATACTGAAGCACTAATGTAAGGGCATGATCGTACAAGGTCAGACGTAGGAAGACATAGTCTTACTGAGCTAGTATCGTGAACGCGAAGTTCCTGAAAGGCTTATATATAAGGAGGGAATTGTAACGATGCCTGGTTGATACCATCTAACGTTAGGCTTTGCGAGGTAGCATACAACTATCCCGTAACGGAGAATTGAAGATTCCAAGCTCCTGACATAGGGTCAAAGACACCTACTAGCTACGTGGTACAAACACGATCTACAAGCAACCTCTAGGACTTTGAGAGTTTGCCATTGATAAATTGCTTCGCTGACTGAGTTCTACTATTTACATACAATTACAAGGGTCAGGGTTTATAATTAGCGTTGTAGCCACAACTCCTAGGCAGTACAATGCAGGCAGAGGCATGGATGTCGCTTGGTTAATGTCCTTGTTTCGGCCCTTGGAATTGTGAAAGGGCAGGGTTTGAAGCCGAGCGAACAACTGAAAAGCCCCGTTCCGCAGTACTCGGCTGTCCGGAGATCCTCGCCCAAAGGTGAAACGGCGACGAAGAACGTGCGTGGGCCCGCGAGGGCGGGGGTGCCGAAGCTCCGCTCTGATTCTTTCTGGTAGCCGCGAGGTTCGGTGCACAGTAGTAGAGGTCGGCCTCGCGGAATGAGTAGTCCCCCCATCGCGGACCCAGCGGTGTTCTGGCGGCAGCGAGGGCGGCGCTACTGGTAATGTCTGATCCATGTTCCCATTCGTCGGGGTTTGTTGACTCTGACGACTTGGTCGCCCGCGATGACGAGTCCGAACTCCCTGCCAAACCTCCTGCCAGACCACCGCCCTCGGATTGGCAAGAGGCTGATGGCTGGCGGCTAGACATAGCAAGGGGGGATGTTGCGGTCGATCGCATAAGGCTCAGGTCGCGAAGGGTGTCACCAGAGTGGTGGGAGCAGAGACGGGGGTTTCGCGGCGGCCTATAGTAATGACGAGCTGAAGTCGAAACCGAGTCCGATTTCGATAAGCGGGTGCTGTATGGTTCTGAATAGATTGCACTATCATGCCCGTATGGATCATAAGGGCTTGGATGGAATGCAGAGGAGTCTAGCAGGTCAGTCCTTGAGGCGGGCCGACGACGGAGGTCACGCAGCCCGTAGACCTGTGGTTGCTGTGGTAGTCTGTCAGTCTGCGTGTAATATTGGTGTTGTTGTAGGAAGGACATACATCGGGATGCGCACGTCTTGAAAAACGAACACATAACTTCCCAAGGCGTAGAAGAGCAGGGACGAAAAAGCCGAGAACTAAAATACACATGTGTGCCATCAGGATCAGGTAGCCGACGACGCTCCTTGTATTGTCCGACGCAAGTCCCCGCACGAAAGTCACCATGAGTAAGACGCTCGCGAACCGCACCAGCGCAGTCACCATACCTATCGAGAACATACTGTACGCCTGGAACTGCACTGCGCACGCCAGTAGGACGACTTCGCACGTCCCGAGGACGGCCAGCTGTGCCGATCCCCAGATCTGAAGCCCGCCGATGGTGGCGCCGCGGATAAAGGTCAAGGTGAAGAGGGTCAGGATGAACCGCTTATCTTGCTCCTGCCCGGTCTCGGACGTTGACAGTTGGCTGTACCTCTTGCTGTTGTCGAAGATTAGAACGCCCAGGCTCCGGGTCGGGACCTGTGACGGTAGCCATACCAAGGCGATTATGTTAGCAGCCACAACGAGGGCGGCGAGCGAGATGTGGTAGGCGGGCAGCTGAGTCGCATAATTGATTTGGTAGAACGACAGAGCGACCAGGGGCATCATAAAGTAGGACAGAATAACGCGAAGGGTCCGGTAGAAGGTGTGCCGCAGGCCTGCTGGTACCGGCTCTTGCGTGTCAGAATCCATGTCTGGATCCGCGGATTGTGCCAGACGCCCGTACATCTCGAGGAAGAGGGCAGAAGCAATTGTAATGATGGCGATGAGGATGACCATGTTCATCCACGTATCCATCGTCCGGGGGGCGCCGACTATCTGCGTCATCAAATCTAGGCCCAGGGTGCCGCCGTACGTGCCGTTGAGCTCATAGATGCCATCACTGACACCGGGGTACGGATGACCATGGTTGACGAAGCCGCCGGCAAGAAGGGACACCCAACCCAAGGAGCCCACTGCCGGCTGGTAAAATCCGGGGTAGAATAGACTTAGGCTCCCGGTAAGGAAGACGAACTGGAGATAATGAAGACAGTCGGCAACACCCGGGAGCACGCTCTGCGACGAAGATTCTCCTGACACTGGGATAGAGCGAGCAGCGCCTACAAGAAGGACGAAGAGGAGAACGCTCAAGGGTGCATAACGCAGCGCAGTTCGTACTGCAGGGCTAAACGCAGGGGTGATGTGTGCCTGCAAACAGCCCTTCTCTTCAGCACCAAGCCCAGCCAGGTGGATAGTGGCATGAAAAGTGGAAAGATGATGAAACGCGTCCATGTTCTCGGCAAATGCAAGGTCGAGGCTGGATAGGTTGTGCCTCGCTCTTAAGCCTCTGCATGTCGCATTTATCTCGGAGTGGCGAGTAAGAGACTGGCCCAGGAGGTCAATCTCCCACTTCGCCGACAGTATCTCCGGGCGCAAGCGAGCGCACTCGGCTGCTTCCATCCATTGCGAAACTTCGAAAGACAGGCGATCATGCATGTCATTGACATGTATTAAGCTCACGCTTAGGCTTCCAGGGACAAAGCTACTGTCAGCTAGATGATGCGCATCATTGTTGCAAGGTTGCCATTGCACGTAGGCTGCTGATGTGCAGGTTAACGTGCACGTTAACATACACGTCGCCAGCAGCTGGACTAGGCCGAAGCGGATCATCTTAATGTGAAAAGCGTTGGGACTCCCCGGGGGCTCGCCGTTCCATGAAAGCCACGGTAATGGAAGAGTTGGTGTTGGACACTTTCAAATAGCCCACGATCGCATTCCGTGCCCCAGCTAGTAACGTCGATCTCGCAAAGGGAACGCGATAGATTTATGACCTCACCTGGGCAGTGCTTTCACTTAGTCGTTCAATAGGCCCCTTCGTACCTGATTACTGGAAATTTGCATCCCATTTAGTCAGGGCGAACTCCTGGCACTCACTAGGTAAAGTGCTAGGTAAAATCTTCCGCCTACTGACACACCCATAGCGACCCCTGTGTGGGACCCAAAACAATTCTGCCGCCGCCCAGGCCTCCAGGCCTCTTGACTCCTTATTGGCTAGGAATGAATCTCTCTGGACTGACATATCATCTTACACAAATAGGACCATTCGGCCCCACAACCTCTCAAACTCCCAAGGAGTACGAAGCAGGTCGCCCAGTGAAGAGTGAAGACGGCATGCCAAGCGAAGAGAAGACAGAGTCGTCGCAATTATGAGCTGCAAAAGCCCTCATTCTCCCTCCATATTATACGTGACTATGCTAGTTCGGTACCTCTACTTATAGCGCCAGAACCAGGGCGCCATGTGCTTATGCGGGCGGAGACCCCAGAGGATGAAAGCCGCCGTCGGGCGGACCGGGGCAGATCATCGGAGCTACTACCAGTTATGATCGGCTAGCCATACGCCAAGCTGTTCGAAATGCGGCTCTGGCCGCCAGCATTGAATTGATGCACGGGAATTAGAAGGCGGCAATGAGGACCATACAGGCGACAGCAATCCACTAGGACATCGTCTTCGCTATTATCGTCAAAGACTCCGTCGCCATCGTCATGGTCAGGAGAAGTAGCAGCAAGCCCAGCAGATCTCGGCCTGGATGGAGTAACGTCAGTATATACAAATATAATAGGAGGCAAACGCTGGAGCACCTATCTGGGGTAGATAGATGCTGAGAACTCGAATCACCTTCAGGGCATTGAGCTGCTGATGGGCATGGCATTAGCTCTACTTATAAACGGTGGTTACTCATGTGCATGAGTAATAATCTTTATGACCCTTATTTTCGCTTTCTGATTATCGATGGTCTTCAGTCTTAAGCCCTGTCTCGTCTAGTTGAAAGCCCTATCCTGAGGTCTACCCCAAGACTACCCTTGATACCATCCGTTAGTCCGTGGTTGCATCAACCCGAGCTGGATCCCAAGCAGTGCCTGTCAGTGAATGGTTTGCTGATCCCATCCGACGCTTCGCGCTTTAATGCCAACAACGTCAGCACTCCTCCCCGGCGAAGCGCCACAACGGCTTTCCTCGATAGGGTTCCTCCCGAGGACAACCGGCCTGAATGGGTTCACGCTGTAGCTGAGGAGCGGTGGTAGAAGCCGACGACGTATAATACACGGAGGCCCCAGATAGTCGTGCAGTACGACGATAGGTGAACGAAGAATTACCGATCACCCATTCGCCTCCCCTACCGGCCGATGATACGGTTTTATTCATGTGGCGTCCTTAGGCGTGTCCTTTTCGTGCTGTTGCCTCCACAGCGCTTCCAGCTGATTTAGAGATTCCAGAACTCTCGACCCGACCTCGGTATCCATAGCCTCTTTCTGTTGGTCTGTCAACCGGGACAACACATAGTCCGCCACATCCGCCGGGTCCCGACTCTCAGGTCTGTCGATGCCGACTGAGATGCGCGCCCACCGGGCGCCCGGGTAATCCTTGATCTGCAACTTCTGGTAGATACTCTTGATGCCGTTATGGCCCCGGTGGCTCGTACCCCACTGTCTCGTCCTGACGACCCCAAAGCGCGTCTCGAGTTCGTCGTGGAGGACGACCAGGCCCAGATCCGAAGGTGGCACGCCGTGGCCCTTAAGCGTTTCATTCCAGGCCCACCGTACGAAGTCCCCGCTGACGTTCATGAGCGTCGGGCTCTGCAGGAGAGTGTACTTGGGGCCGGTGGAGGCCTGACACGTCTTCTTCCAGCGCTTGTAGGGCGAGAAGTCCGGCTGCCCGGGTGACGAGGCACCGGAAGCATCGGCACCGTTCTTGATAGCCTTCTGTAAGGAGAGCAGGGCAAGGTGGCCCGCCGAGTGCATCGTCTCATAGTACCTGCCGGGATTGCCCAGGCTAATGACCAGGAAGTGGGGGTTGAATTTCCCCATTTTTTAGCCGGTCGTGACCTCCTTATCCCCTAATTCTGCGGGATGTAATATAAAATGAATGTTGACTTCATGTTATCCGAGCGGACTCCACTGCGGAGTTGCTACAGATTTTATGTATGACATCTCCTCTGATTAGTTGTCGGGCTTTATTAGTGAATTTTCAGAATTCTTAGCACATGATCCACTGTAATTCAGCGCGTTCGCGTAGCTTGGCCAGCTGGAGCTTACAGCAAATGTTCTTCAGCTTTTGAGGAGCCGGAGCTGGAGTCGGAGCCGGAGTTGCTTGTACCAAAGTACTGTACAGTAACCCTACATAGTAGGAGAAAGTGGCGCAGCAGGCACTGACGTCGTCGTCACCCGCGCCCGCACCAGCACCCAGTCGTGGTGCCTTTTCTGCCAAGCCCCACGTTTGAACCCACGTCGTCATTGTAATCATCGCTAACTTTGTTTCCCCCATATTCCATACACACAATCGTAACCAAACCAATTCTCCCGCGCTCGCTGCATAGGTCGAATTCCTGCGAATAGTCTCTCCAATCACCGCTTACACCTGTTAGACTCGAATATCTCCTTAATAAAAAGTCGAGAAGCGAGCGACAACCGGAACCATGTCTTGGGCAGGGTTCAAGAAGAACGTCAACCGCGCCACGACGCAGGTTATGATGAAGACCGGCCATGTCGAGAAGACGAACGATCGGGATTACGAGGTGGAGGAGCGACGATTCCGCAGCATGGAGGCGGCCGCGAACAGATTACAGAAGGAAGCCAGGGGATACCTAGACTCGTTACGAGCAATGACGGCCTCGCAAATGCGCATAGCCGAGACCATCGATGCCTTCTACGGAGATGCCGGAGCCAAGGACGGCGTCAGCAGGAGCTACAAGCAGGCCGTGGAGGATCTCGACACTGAGACAATAAAAGCCCTGGACGGCCCCTACCGGACGACGGTTCTGGAGCCCATCTCGCGGTTCTGTTCCTACTTCCCAGACGTAAATGAGTGTACGTTTCCTGCCATACATCCTCCTATGTATGACATTGTGGCAGGGGATGGGATGTGTATCCGCTTATGTTGTGTGGATGGGTAACTAACGGGATGCGTGTGTCTAGGCATAAAGAAGCGTGGCCACAAATTACTGGACTACGACGCCCTGCGCGCCAAGGTCAAGAAGTTGACCGAGAAGCCCGACAAGGACGTCACGAAGCTACCCCGCGCCGAGAAGGAGATGGAAATGGCAAGAGCCGCCTACGACCAGCTAAACGAGCAGCTGTGCTCAGAACTGCCGCAGCTTATCGACTTACGGGTGCCCTATCTCGACCCCAGCTTCGAGGCCCTCGTCAAGATCCAGCTCCGCTTCTGCGCTGAGGCATATAGCCGCATGGCCCAGGTCCAGCAGTACCTCGACCCCGACACGAGAGAGCAGTACGCCCAGGGCCAGCTTGACTCCAGAGTGGAGCAGGTGTTACAGGAGATACGAGAGTTGAGCATCAGTGGCACGGTTTGAATTTCTTGGAGGAGCACTGCGTTTGACGCGATGGGACGTCATGAATTGCCATGGAATTTGCGGCATCGGACGGGCTTGCAATGGGCGTTCGAGGTATTCGTGGTTTAATCGGTCCGTTGGTTGGCCTATCGACTGGCTGGTTATTTTAGACTTCCTTTTACGAAGCCTGGGGTTTCGGGTCTCTGTATAAATCATGTCGTTACGACACGACTTCGTGTTCGGTATTAACTAGACGTTGGGTTTAGCGTAAAGAAAACCGGGATAATTTTTCTCAAGTTTTCTGGAGAAATAGCAAGTCATCCATGCTCTAGAAAACTACGGACATGCGTGCGATCGAGTCACGAGAACCACTGGGCTATGATGGCCCCTTGTTGGAAGAGTCAACGTCTGGCAGATATCCAAGGACCCTACTTCAGAGGATTTCCGAGCCCTGCTTAGATAATGAGTTGGACCGGTGGCTTTGAAGTTCCATGAGTCCGGCTCAGTGCTGTGCTCATACTACCTTCTCATGAGCCTCGGGCGCCGATGCTAGAGTAACCAGGCTCGAGCGAGATGCGAATATAGTCATCCATCGATACGTTCAAGGACCTTGGATCTACTATAGTACAGTCTCGCTAGCTATAAACATACGCCATGGTAGTAACGTCATATCGACCGTGAGGCAACTACAAGAGTTTACCTTGCGGCCGCAGAGTTGTGAGCCCGAAGTTTTTTCAATGCAGCCCACGGTCTACCCTGGATAATGTTTATATTTTCGAGGCCTTGTTTTCCTTCCCCTTTTTCATGATACGACACACTGAACCTTGGTCGGGAATTCGACGTTAGCGGCAAGTTATTTGGATTTGTTGCACACATCTTAAGCCCTGGAATATACTCGCATGACGCCTAAGGTATATTCCTGTCACTCTTGATCGCAACCGACCACCTATCCTCCTTCTGTTACACCGTAATCAAGCGTTGTGCGCCGCCACCAGGACCAGGCCGACCTAGTCATCAGATGAAGATAGGAGGAGCCATTCTAAGCTGCCGCGAAGATTACCGACGCGCTTCATTACCCCCTCAGGCGACGTTGTCAAGATTCCTGTAGATACTGCCCGACAAGCAGACAGTGATTACAGCCGTAAGGCCGCCGCCGAGAGCACATTTACGCGAACTGTCAGATCGGTGGTTCGTACCACGATGCTTCGATTTCTAGACCTCGCACTTCGTTTCCATAGCGCGGATAAAGTGTACGAAAGTCCAGTACACCTAATACTTATAATTAGAGCACTTAGACGGGACATAGATCAGGGGTCGGTATGCCGGCAACAGTCCTGACCCCTCTGCCGAGCCTGACACCTTCCATTTGAGGAGGGATACCGGCTTGAGATCCTGACGCGTATTCTAAACGGAGTGGTGAAGCAGCCTCATATCGGCCTCAGTCGGACGGATCTGGCACCTCGGAACGTGATGCTCGTCCTTCGACCTCAGGTCATGCCTCGGTCCCGATCTCCGATGCACGTCATATTTGTCGACCACAACACGCGACAGGCTATGAGAAAAGCAAGATAGTGAGAACTATTCACAGCTCTGGTGGACGAAACTATTCCCGAATATCACTGGCCGCATCCCAAACGAGTGGTATGTTGATCCGAGATTTCAGGAACGGCTACCTCGTCGGCCTGAGGGAGACTGGGATGTGCTATATGCTCCAGTGGATGAGAAGCGGGTTTGTTTAGATGAGGGATGGATACGGAGAAGTACCGGGTCCGATCTGGTCCCGACAAGCCCGCAAGCTATGCAGCCGCACCGTCATCAACTGATCGGAAGCGTCGTGTCTTGAAGAAGGTTGCGCCCCTCCCCGCAGGATCATGTTGCCTGAGACAGATACTCGGCATGGCCTATCGAATTATTCCCGCGGGAATCGCCATCGCAGAAATAGGTGGAGCGACGTCGACCAATGTGTTGTGACTGCTAAGCGCACCCTGTTGCTTATTAGTTTTGCTCGGCCGAGCTCACTCTTAGTCATTGCATCCTGAGTGTGTAGGCGGCCTACTTTATATCGTATGTAATAATATTAAATACCGAGTACTTGAGAGATACAACAAGAGGCATCAACGATAGGATGAAGTTGTGTTGCGTTCAAGTTTACCAGGAGATCAACGTCACAGGGATGTCCGATCTCGTCGTAAAAGGGATTCTAGAAAAGAGCTGTCGACTAGTCGCTCTTGAATATGGTTGGTGGCGTAGCATCCAGTACGAGAAATCTCTCCCAAGTCGGGCCACGAGAATAACAACTGACAAGCTTTGCTCACGACTAGACTTTTGACGTTGATCGAGTTGGGTGCTTTTGAGGCTTGGGAGTTACGAAGGTCACATGAAGGCGTTTGCCAGGAATAAAGTTTAGTTGTTAGGGGAGGACCACTGCACGCGCTAATATACCTGCCGGCCGAGACATTGACCAATATTGGGAAACTTTGCCATGGGCTCTACGGTGGAAATGGTTAATGTAGTCCAGTTCTCCTGGGTTTCTACTCCATAAGTGCCATCTTACGGCTAACTTCTATTTCGTAGATGATATTGGGCACCAATTTGATACTTCGAACCTAGAATGGTGCAAGCAGGTAACTTCCTGCTCGCTTCTTTGGGATATTTTATTGGAATTGTCTGCGGCGCGGCGCGCACCTCGGCGAAGGATATTGAGCTGACCCTACTTTCATCCAGCCTACCCCTTGCATCAAGTATGGTATCCAAAGGCATATTTTATTGGATGTCGATTCTATCGAGCTAGAGATGACGGCTAGTGTAATGGCATATTCCCAGTTTCTTGTTGATTATTGAGGGACTTTCTTCCATACTTCTATCGGTCATGTTCTTGGGCTCGGACGGCTTATCCCTCGGGATGCTTGCGGAGGTAGGAGTTCGTTACAGCTGATGTCCGTAATCATGTCTTATGATGAAGTCTCCATCTGATATATCTTCGAGGTTGGAAGTCGAAAGTCGTCGAGTCTGGTTATTGGAAATGTGGTACGTGGCCGCATAGCCAAAATGGGTTTCTTTCATGCTTGGGAGGACATAACATCTGTAATAGAGATGAGGACACTTAACAAATGGCAACTCATCAGGTACTCTACATCTGGCGTCTAAGACTTTTATTGAGCATAGACCCCTTTGCCTCTGCCTGTTTTGAGATCCGTTTCATGCACATAAGGGTTCACTGCTCATTAATTGTGCAGAATACGACCTTGCAGCACTGGCATTAACGTAGTTGTAGGAGTATGTTGTGGAACACTCCTAACTAGACCGACAGCTTCAATGCTCCGCGCTTGGATTCTTAAAACCCAATGCCTCCTTTTCGTGTATACAAAACTTCGTTACTAAACGGCTTCTCAATAATTCTATATCTAGCCGAAGTTTCCAAACATGAGCGTTGGCAACCGGTCCCAAGTGAGCGAGGACGATCTTTAACGCAAGAGAATACCTTTCAGCAGTTCTCAGTACTTTATTCAGTCATTCATAACCAGCCAGATCTCGTCACTTCTATCGTCGCGTCGGTGGGGGCCCAGCCGGTATGCCTCCGTCTTCGGCAGTGGGTTCATCATTGCTCCCCTCATCACAGCTTCCGATGAGATAGCCGGATACTCTTGCAAATCCTTCATTCGGAAGTGGCCTCCAAGTTAGCCTCCTGAGCTACGATACCATAAGCCTCATGAAGGTCTCAAATTCTAGCCCACAATTTCTAGTATAAACGTTCAGCCAACGCATAAGCGGTTCACCCCATCCAACTAGCATAGAACCGTCTCCATCGATTATGTATTTTGAACGAAAACCGAGACACACTGTATAGCGAGCTCCTAGTAGCCACGGCATCGAAAATTATGTTCTATAAGAGTTAGTATCAACGTTGCTGACAAAGCCACATGGCCTCGTGGAACTATGCGGACATACCTCCCTGTCTTCTTGCGAAAACAGGCAGACCAAGCTCCCGAATACGCTTTACTGGCATGCACCCTATTTCGAAGTGTCATGGCTAATACTAGAGGACTGCGTAATATTTGTATGTCGTTATAGTGAAAATAAAATGCCTTCGGCCCGCGCCTCTCCACCCGTCCACACACCCGGTGGCTTCTTCCCCATGGCGCGAGAAAAGCACATTTTTAGCGCGGGAGTTTCAGGGAACAGTCGAAATCGCCCTTTGATATAATTAGAGGGAAATACAAATACCATATTCTCTGATGGTCTTATGCACCGACCACTTATTCTTCGTCTTTTGAGGCTTGAGTGATTACCCTCGGAAGCCGACGCCCAGTTATTGTCTACCCTTAAAAGCCCCCCCTCCCCATCACTGTCTTCGGCCACAAGCGCAGCTGTGCCGCTCCCATGCTTAGATTCCCTGAGTTCAGGTAATGGAGCACAGTGGCACTTCTGGTTTAGCACAATCTTTTACTTCTCACCAAATACAGCGTCCCAACTCCTCCTCAACGGAGGGATCGGCCACCCTAGCTTCTGGTTCCGAAGCCAAAGGCGTACTAGATGCCTCGAAGAGTCGCCGTAGATATATTGTTCGTGGCCATGGATTAGCCCCAGGTTGTTCAGGAAGACGATGTCATCGGTGCGATTATGGAGGCGTACTTGGTGCTTCCTAGCTGTTTCCTGTAGCACGACAAGTGCGTCTTGTTCGTAACTCAGGCGCGGGACATCGTCCCAGGCAAAACGGGGACGTCCCAGGCGCGCATGGTCTGCCGGGATGACCAAGTTGCCGCCGTGATATTCCAGAAGAGGAGACAGAACATAGGACGGTTTCTACTTCAACATCTATACCAACCGATTTACCCTTGTAAGGACATGGACCGCTTTCGGGTCTGATGTGATTGGGTCGTTATAGATTGCACCTGCAGTCGCCACGCTGGTTTCGCCTCCCTCTTCAGCACATTCACGCACTTGTATAGCCAGGACCTCACAGCCGACGTCGGTATGGAAGGGCTATAGCCCACAAGTTAGCAGCCTGGTAAAGCTCTCTGTGTATCAAACGCACCAGGTAATCATCCGTATATACTCCATACCGTTTCTCTTTAGCTACGGACCACAATTCTAAATCCGTAACATGTGCTAGGAGAAATCAACAACGGACAGAAAAGGTAGCGCGGTAAATCATTCTTAACTGTAACAAAAGGCAAGATTTTCGAACGCGTACGTACTTAGCATAGCCCCCTTGAAACTCTGAACACCTCTCTCTGGTGGCCGATACAGCCAGCGAGCACCAGAAAGAGAATAGTATTGTCCTCGACCGAATATCGCACCGGCTATAATCCCCTGATAATGCAAGGTCCGCTATCCGATGGACCACTTCTGCGCAATGCTCAAGCCGATGCTGAAGCCGTCGTGGGGAGTGGAAATCGCTCCTTGTTCACTTCATCCCCTTTCAACTCAAGGGCTGTACAGCAGTTAGCTTGAAGGTATGAGGCACCGGACAGGAGACACTTACACCTGAAGTATGCTAATGCTGCCTCTATCTCGTGAACGTCCTGTTCGTCCAGTTCGAGACGGCGCAAATCTTCGTCCTTCAGAGTAGTCCCGGTCCAAGCCATTGGGCTCTTGACGGTTTTGGGAAAACCTTGAGGCGACTTAGTCAGTTCAGCGGGTAGCTGGTATTCATCTTGATGTGCCCAGCACCGGAAAGCTAAAAGCTTCGCAGTAGTCGTCGACCGAAGGACGTGGGCGGTCATTATGAGACACTAATATACTAACCAGACTGTCGCCAAGTTAAGCAAGAGTTATTTCTCGACGAGAGTTACTGGTAGTCTTCTACTTATAGATTGTCATGGGAAAAAGACCCCCTTTAAAGCTTCAGGGGTCATCCGGGAGCTCCGGGGATCATTCGGAACAACGTGGATCCTATTGCGCACGGCTGCACCAAAAGACTGATTGTTACTATAAGTGCAAGATCTTAGCTTGCTACGTAGCTGCCAGATTCTTTCCGGAGCCTTAGAAAGCCCTATATCAGTGGATCGTCCACGCCAAGTGGGATCACCGTTTTCTAGCTTCCTACTGTAGATATCATCAATATACCCTCAAAACCTGTGCAGCTGCTTCCTAGTGAGTGTGGCATAGATCTAACTGGGCTCTCTCCCTGATTTGCCATGTATCACTAGACGCCCGGCTATTTTCCCGTTTGAATGATCGCCGACCAATTGCCTATTATTGAATTTTGCTTCATTTTGCTACAGTAAAATCTGTCTCCGATCTCGCCGTAGTTGTCATTTGATTGACCAAGGTAGAAAAGAACCGATGGCAGACAACGCACTCCTAGGGTGAAGGGACGGTCAGACGAAAACCAATATGCGAATGCCCGCGAGCTCAGGTTGATTGCCGGTGCATGAGGGTGTGCGTGATTGCCTCCCCGATGTCCCAATCAGCAACCTGTCTTTAGACTAGTCAACCAATTGCCTCTTATAGCTAGCGGTAAGGTAGAACGATGGCAGATCCTGAGATATCGTCACCGGGCGGTCGAGGAACTGACCGCATCTGACGTGAGAGTTCGTATCTACGTATGCCGCCTGTCATTGCCGTTTCTAGAAGTGTCAGGTCTGACGTAGGAAGGATCTTCATGAGACATGGCGAGACGCTCTCAAGCCTTGTAATGCTTATATCAGTCTGCTCGAGGTTGATAAGGAGAACCGACTTGAGCAAGCGGTAGTCACTAGTGCAGACTAACTTCTGGTGGACTGTAGTTGAATAGGCTGCTTTAGTAAGAGAGCCCACCTATTAGGTATGACAAGTAACGACGTGGCCGGGTACGTGGTGCTAGTAATGACAGCCGGCTATGTGAAATTTAGCGGAGCGTGTATCGCGCTTTTCTCATAATTTGTCGGATCTGTAACTAGGAGTTGGGAAAACATGCGCGTTGGACGATCAGGGTAGATTCGATATCCGAGCTATTTTACAGTCTCCAGGGCAGCGGCTGTCGAAAGGCTCTCGAATAAATATTTCGGAGCATCACTACAATCTCCACATGCACTCTAACAATGAAGAAACGATACTAGATGGATTGTCATGGAGTACAGCGCAAAAAGGTGTCTCAGAGTCGTGATCGCATAAGGCAAGTAAAGACGCACACATGATGAACGTGGGGTCTATAGAAGAAGACAGTGCTGAGTGGCAATTCAACTGTCAGGCTGTTCGATGTTCGGCTAGGAGCAGTAGTCCCTGGCCGTAACGTCTTGCGTTAGTACACATCGCTGCCATTGCACAAGCTTGCTTTTACGAAGCCAGACCCAATGAGCCTACCTGGACGGACGGGACGACATGCAAGCCCAAAAGCCCTAGGGCTGGGTCTTGGTGACTTTGGTAAGTCATGGCTATCTATTCCTCTCTTTAACTGTGCAGTCACTGGTCTTAGTCGAGCTTGCGCCTTTGTATAAGATGTTCCCCGTGAGACATCCTCCTGAGCGGGTTCTCAACCCGCTGGACGACACTTATTATCCAGTCATGTTCTCTAATATCCAAGCGAGGTGGAACCGGTGAAAGCCTCAATGCAACTACCCATCCACCGGTCTCAATCTGTCTCAAGCCTATACCCCACGCTGACATCAACTCGCTTGAATGCTAAGCACGACAATACGGCATAACAACAAACGGGTCAGAGGGACACGGACGGAATACCGTTTTCACAATTCGGCTGTCACCCGGTCATACGGAGAAGAAAGGGTAAAGGCCAGAATAAAGGTCCTGATATCTCCTCAGTACATTGCCCGACGCTGAAGAATGTAAAATCCTATCCAAAATATGGACGGCCATGCTGTGCCCCCTTTGAACTTTGCTCCTTAATTCTCTATTCCAACCCAGCACATGTACAACTGGTCCTGGAATAATTTCCGTCATCTGCTCTCCCACGCATCGTCTATGTCGACCCTGAATGGTTTTCATCGCGTGGCTTCGGAGGACTCCATATCACTAGGCAAGTTAGACGGAGTTCCGGGAGCTGACACTTTTATTATCATATGACTACCTCCTTTACTACTCTGATAACCCAAGTCATCCGGCCACGACAGCCGAACAACATAACGTACCGGTAGTTGATGAGAGGTGTCCCTGTTCAACAGGGGCTCGACGACCACTAGTCTTGCCTTGTTACGCCCACGGAATGGGTGCTCGTCAACAACTACCATAAGGGGTCACACAAGGCAGGTACCGCAGTCGAACTAAGAGGCCCTTACTCTGCATGGATCACTGGCGACAATACACCCAGCCTTTCGAATGACTCGTCTTGGGTGGCCCTGAGTGGTCCAGCATCTGCACCATCCGTACCATCCAAAAGCGACGAGAGCCTGGGAGACAGGCCTGATGGTACCATAGTCGATAAAACCGATATCACGCCTAATTAACCCAGAGAAAGAAGACAAACCAAAGAAACGGAACCGGATATCTATGAATCAAGAACAGCGCGACCATACGAGCACTACCCGCAAGCTTAAGGCCTGGGTAAGATGTCGTATGCAAAAGGTTCGGGTAAAGTCTTGTACCATAGCAACAGCTCCTCCCTGTGTTACCACGGGCCTATTCGCTCAGAAACATGACGTACCTAGCGTGTGCCCGATCCCGAGGACCTTTTCGGCGTGTGAAACACGCAGCAACGCGTCGGGAAATAGATGTCTGGCTGGATTAAAGAATTAAAAGGCAGTGTTTAAAGGGGGCACAGCTTAACCGCTTATATTTAGAAGAAAAAAATTTACATTCTTTACCGTCGGGCAATTTACCCGTGATGATCTCGGGACCCTCGAATCTGACCCGTTGATCCTTTCTTTAACCTATCGTATTTCTGAAATGCTATAGGGAAAAAGAGAGGAGTAAGGGGTCAGAATGGAGGGTCGCGATATCATCACGGTGCATTGCCAGATGCTGAAAAATAGTATCATGCTGGCTAAACTGTATGAAATATACTAAAACTTATCTCCCATGCGAAAGCTATTGCTCGAAGAGCTTTGGAAAATGATGGCGAGCGAGAGCCCAAGTCACATTTTCAGCATCTATTTGGCCGTGTTCATGTTTCTGCACGAGACTTCCCTGATCAACCGGGACCGGTACCGGTGGGCGCGAGTCAATGGCCTCGAGGAGCTCTACTCGCTTCCCGATCAGTTTGAGGCTGTCCAGGAGGGCGCGAATATCGTCCTCAGCCATTGGCACTACTACAAACGGGGCTTCGAGCCCCTCAGGACCGATTGGCAGAAGGGGGAGAAGGCGATTCGTGCCCAGCTGAAGACGAAGGAACGGGAACATCTCGTCGAAATGTGTCGCTACTACGAAGAAAGAGGTAAGGCATTGTCGAGACGTCCTGCCATCACATTCCGCAGAGAGCTAAAACAAAAGTAAAACGTAACCCGGTTACCCGTCGATAAAGGAGAGTCAAGGGTCTGATAAGCTTAAATGGAATGACGATCATTACTGGACCGGTCAAACGTTTGAGAAGTCGTGGCAGCCGAAACCGAGTTTCACGAGGTATATGAGTCCTGTCTGATATTGCGCATTCGTAAAGGCATATTGAAGGAGTTGGACTATTCGCACATTAGATTTTTATATGAGAGCCATACATTACTTTTTTTTACACCTGCCACCGACCCGCTACCATTTCAGTTACCTCATAATACTTATTGCTTATCTTTAAATAACTTAACACTATAAAGTTTTTTAAAGGGATTTTTAATTAATTTAAATCCTTATTAACTGTAGAGAATAAAATTAAAATCCGTTTAATTTTGCGATTTTTTATTATAAAGATACGTATAAGTAGAGTATAAGGTATAGAGAAGGATATAATTGCAAAAAGAAAAAGGGGGTCGCTTAGAATGTTTTAAAAAATTCAGCATTATAGCGCACCCTATAGCGCACCTTATAGCGCACTTTATCTGCTTAGGGGCGACAAGACAGCAACAGCAACAATTTTTTTTTTGGTAGGTGGGACTTTTTTTTATTGGCCCATATTGACCCAATCAGCTTCCGCAGGAAAAGCTACCTTTAGCCACACTTATTTTATACTATGATACATGTACCAACACCTGTCATTGTTACAAATTGCAACATCACATTCTGCGCAACGAGACCTCGTTGACGGCGCTTTTCGGCAATTTACAACGGTATAACCTGTAACCTGTAAGCCTCGCGCGTTTTTGTGTAGTAGCGCAACTTAGTGGGGCTTTAGTAGGCCTTCTAGCCGGCTACAGTACGCTTAGTTTCGGTTTCAAGCCTAGGACCCGCTAAAAAATTGTTTGTTGTTGCTGTCTTGTCGCCCCTAAGCAGATAGCGTACCTTATAGCGCACCTTATAGCGCACCCTATAGCGCATTTAATAGCGCTTTGCTTAATAACGAAAAGAACGAATAATATCTTAACGCATATATATCGCATTAAAACACCTATTATATAATCTATGTCGCTTTTACTAGGGCATTTGATTTATCGGAGAGATTATGATATTAACGGGCCGTTAGAAATATGACGGGCCGGTGGCAGGTGTAAACAAAGTAATGTGCAGTTTCTATTAAAAAACTAATGTGCGAATAGCACAACTCTATTGAAGTGGTGCAGGGCGCAGAGAGCCAGCATATGGCTTGGCTGATCAATTAATCCGCGCCGGACATGTGTGTCAAAAGTTTCATCAACCGGCCGCAACCCCGAGCAACCATCATGGAGAATCATCACGGTCACGATACCGACTTCCAATACAATTGCGTTGCCTTTCTATCTCGCCGACCTTGTCCTAGACCTGGACGACGTAATATAACCCCTTTTGATCAGGACCGGATCTCCGCCTTGCCCATTTAATATCTGACGTATGGCGATAAGACAGCACTCATAACAATTCTCAGTAACGGCTAACTGGGCGGGTTGCCTTAAAAGGGAAGTAGGAGTGATTTGGGATGTTCTTATTGGCGATACGAGTGGTATTAGTTTGAGCTTCGACCACCTTCATAAAAGAGAAATTGTTGTGGGTGCTATCTCATAGCCATTCGCCAGACACTAGGTAGTGTGTTGTTGTTGACACAGCACATAACCATCCCTATATATAAAGATTCAATCGATCCAAACACGGCTTAAGCTCACTGAGCAAACCGATGGGCTCATTGGACGCCATCCGTTATTAAGGAGATTTAATTTTGACCTTCCTACGGTATTGATGCCGCGTATGACGCTTTGTTATGTAACCAGGAACCCTTCCGTCTCGGTTAGAAACAGGCCACCGGGCGACTAAAATCATCGCTGGCCCGGGGGTGAAAAGAGCTCAACATCAAATTGCTTCATGAAGTGGTGGATAAAAATACCAAACGCGGACTAAGAAGGGTCGAGCTAAGTATTCTACCAGAAGGGATATGTAAACTGCTGTGCAAAACCCCAAGAGCGCCAGGGCGCTCAATGCCAAGGTACCCCTGACGGTGGACTCGCCAATGCCGGCGAACCGGACCATAACTTCTTCCATAGACAGGCCACAGCGTGAATCTACTGTCTTGCATATCTCACATGCACTCTGATCCTTTGATGTTTTAGAAAAGCATCGACAGTGCAGCCACCAAGTCCTGCGTACTTACAGCAATGCGCCAAAAATATCTGTGCGCCCGGACTTCCCCACCCCTGAACACCACCATATATCCCTAACCATTATTACTTCAGTATTCAGTAACTTCACAACCACAACATGGAGTTCGGAGCCGCCGGTTGCATTCTCGCCCGCTGATCGCGAGCCTAACGGCGAGTTCTCCCTCGAAGCTCCTGCCTTCATGATTGGTGCTGTTCTGGGGGGTGCAACCCAGACCCGGGTGGCCACCGCGATGGGGACTTGTCGCCAGACAGTCGGGGAGTAACTTGGACGCTTTATAGCTTACAGAACGGCCCATGACCGGCCACGCTCGGGGCGGCGGGGTACTAGATACGCTGCCCGGATTGTCGAAAAGAACTAGGATATTACTAATCTAACCACGTTAAAACCTGCGGAGCACAACAGCTCAGTGAAAGCAAAGCCATGACTGCAGAAACAGTCGCGGCAGCCGGGGATCGGCCTTCACGACCAAGGGGGCCATGGAGTGCGCGGCGCCTCTTAGCCCGTGCGGCCCTCTTTCTATCTCGATGCCGGATCTAGGCCCCTCTCCCTGAGGCATGAAGCACTCCGGAAGGCGCCACAGCATATCGACGCCGGGGCCGAGTCGCTTCCCGCTCAGGATGTCCGCTGCGAGGCGAGCGGACGCTAGGCCCCCGATGTCCGTCATGTAGCGTCCGCAGAGGCCGCAGAAGAGCTGCGTGTAGACGTAGGTTACCGCTTGAGGGTGTTGCTCGAGGGCGGTGTTAGTAGCCTCAGGGGCTGGCCTACGTTGGACTTGAGGAAGTGCGCTTGCGTTAGAACCGGCTTTGTGGCGCGTGCTTCCCGTACGAGGAAGGTTGCTAGGCTCCGGGCCTATCCGCATATCCCGTTGTTGAGGCAGTCTGGAGCGTGTAGGAGTATTGCGGGACATCCTGCAGGAGTAGAGGATAAGTAGTTCGTGTATGAGTATCCCTAGTTCAGGTCTGTTTTCTCTATGGAAGGACGCCGTCAGGACAAGAACTTGACCCGAGATGTCTTATGGATTCAGTGAGACATCTCTGAACAGAGCACGCGAGGCAGCAAGCGGCCTATTTGTAGTAAACCACATCATCCACCAAATGATTCTCAGTCATGCGTGTGTGGGCATCTTCGTGAGTCTGTAGGACCCAGATGCTTCCACAGCCTTATGTTCCGTCTCTTCCCTGAATCAGCACGCTTGTTCGGGAGTATCAGCATAAATGCGATGGGCTGGCCGGGGCGGCATTGTGAATTTTCCAGGACGTTGGAAGAAGCAACCCACGACGGCTCTGCCGACAGATGGTTTATATGCCGGTTAATCCAGCTTGTACTACAATATGTTATATTAGATATTAGATAATAACACTGTTCCACTGCTAGGGGGAGGTTATACAGAACTTGCATCAATTACTACCTACAGCGTACAGCTACTTGTACCTAACTACGCGAAGGTCTAATGACCCCACTTAACTCACACAGCGTCCGCCGGGCCACGACCCTAGGAACATGCGGCTGAACTGACCGAACCTGCTTAACAGTGGTGGTAAGTACACAGTATTAGTTACTGTGTCATGAATGTTTCGGTGTCCTCAGTTGAATGAAGCTGCCAGATGTCAACTCGCCCTTTTCCCTTATCGATATCCGTCATAACCTAAAAGAATAATCAACTGCGTCAACAACAACGCAGATACGACTACACGCCTACGTTCACCAGGAAGACATCCAGCGGACGGATTCGACGATTCGTGCCTATCATTTCCCCCGGAGTGGTATTAAGGTCTTCCCCAGCTAAGCAAAACAGTCTTCCTTTGGCTGCGAAGAGATCTCGAGCTCGTACGCCTGTCTAGCGACGAAACCGACACGATGGCGGACCTAGACACCTACACGCACCTCCCGCTCCAGATCGACCCGCAGACGAAGGCCATCAGCGCGCCGACGTCCAAGTCGCGCACTCTGGCGGCCGAGCTCGAGGCGCTCAACGCGCTGCACCGGTCGCTCCTCTCGGCAGAGACGCCGGCGGGGGTGCCGCCGCCGCCGGTGCCGGTGAACCCGAAGCGCAGCGCGCAGATCACGAAGCTGCGGGACAGCGGCAACGCGGAGTTCCGCAAGGGGAGGCACGCCGAGGCCGTCAAGATGTACACGCTAGGCCTGCAGATGGCGCTGGGCAGGCCGCTCTGGGAGCCGCAGGGCCTCGTGCGCGAGGAGGTCGCCGCGCTCTACGCTAACCGCGCCCAGGCGCGCATGGGCCTGCAGCAGTGGGCTGAGGGCGCCGTCGACGCCGAGGCCAGCGTCGAGGCCAAGCGTGTCGGCAATGGCAAGGCCTGGTGGAGGCGCGGAAAGTGCCTGCTCGAAATGGGCCGTCTCGACGAGGCCAAGGAGTGGGTGGGCAAGGGCCTCGAGCTCGAGGGCGAGGAGGGCGAGCTGACTGCGCTGGGCAGGGAGATCGATGCGAGGCTGGAGAAGGAGAAGGACAAGGATGGCGAGAAGGAGAAGGGTGGCGTGTGAGCGGGTGAGCGGGATGAGGGGGCGGACGAGGAATTGCCCATACACCCGCCTATGCGGCGTGTATGCCTACGGCGGAAAAGACAGCTGGAAGCATCTATTCACGGACCTGTGTTTGCGCTCATATGGAGTTTGGGCGTTTTTGCTAGCCATTAGCATATCCTCGTAGTGGATTCCCCCGATCATTGCTGCTGCATTTTTCCCGGCATCGTGTATGCCCGTTCTAGTATACATGTGACTGGCGTCGCGGTGGGTGTGGCAGTATGAACAAACGTAGAGTGATTATCGTATTGAAGATTCTATGAAAAATTTACATCTTTTTCCGCCATGCCCGCCCTTCTCTCAAGAATACCTTGTGCAGTTGATCGCTAAGAGGGGTATCCATATAGTCGTGCCAGTCGTGGCGTTAGGGTCTCAGTCTATTCGCGATCAAACCAACTACTAGTGCATGAGGTAGTTGCATCGCTCATATCCCTATAGCAAATTCTCGTGATGGCGTATCCGAAAACCGTTCCAAAGCAAAATAAAAGGTCCACATCGCCTCCTTCTCAGCGACTAAACCTCACTGATCGGCGGACCGACGGATACTATCTCATGTGGGTTTCGGCGAGATCTGGGACACCCGACTGATCCTCCGAGTGTGTGGGATAGGATTGCCGAAAATCCCACTCCAGGTTGCGAGGTATGAGAACCAGTACGGTCTTTCCCGTCGGGACCTACGATCGCCCATAACGTCGGGGGATCAAGGGGGTCGAATCTCCAAAGATTTCTCCCAGCAAATAATGTCGCTAATGATTCACATTTCGCGTCTCGTCACGGAAAACACCCAGCAAGCCTATTGCTTCTCGCCGGCCTTCTCGTCCTCCTTCTCGCTGTCGGTGACCGTCCCCTTCCGCGGCCTCATGACGGCGTCCTGGCCCGCCATCCGGCGGTCGAGGGCGCGGTCGAGCTTGGCGCCCAGCGCAAGCTTGCCGAGGTTCTCCGTCTTCTCCTCAGATAGCACGACGCGCTGCTTGCTCAGGGCTTTGTTCTCCATCCGCGCCAGCCCGCTCTCGATGTGGATGATCTCGGCCTGGGCGCTGTCGGTGGTGCGCACCGTCGGCGCGAACGACGGTGCCATGCTGTAGGTGCTGTAGCGGACGGAGTCGCGGGGGGAGGTAACCTGGGTGTGTGTTATTAAGTTTATTCATCTGGGTGCTTGCTTTTTACGGCGATGGCCTGTGGTGGAAGGATCGAAAAAGATTATATGGGAGAGCTAAGCTAGAGACGTAGACGCGAGACTATGTAGTAGGTGTGTAGCCTCAAGTGGGTGTGAATACTGAATTAAAGTGTTACGAGAGCAGGTCATTTAGAGTGGGTGGATGATCCGCGACGGTTTTAGGCCGGTAGGATGCGAAGAGGTTGTGATTTGAGGGAGATGGTTGGTGTCTCGTCGAGATTGAACTTACTGAAGGGGCCATAATGGGGCGGGATGATTCTAATGAGGTAGGCATGTCGGTTTTCTTTTCTCGAAGGGTCACGGAGGAGACGACTCGAGATATTATGTACGTCAAAACGAAGTTTTCGGAATACCTGATATAAACAAAAACTGGACCAAATTACCCGGGACTGGTCCAGGGATCGTCGTGACTCTCTCGAAGTATCGGTGGATATCTCGGCTAGACGTAATACAGTAGTATATACGAAGGAGTAAGTTCAAGTTGGGATTGTTGACGAAAGTCTGGTAGGGGATGGGAATACTAGAGGGAACAAGACCCTGGTTCTTATCTCCCCTGGCAATACAGACTACATTTTGTCGGGTACATGTGGATGTAGATACATGCAAGGTAGGTAGCTTTTACCTATCTATCTGTTTATATGGATTATTGCCCTTGCTCAGAGAATTCGATAGCTGATCAATTGAATTGGTCTGAATAATCAATCCACTGAAAAGCCAGGAACCCTAGAAGCATGCGGGTATGATTGAAGAGGGAGGATTGGAAGACGGATCCGGCAATGCGACAAGAGAAAGGCAGACAAGGTGTCTGTGCAGAAAAACCACGCCCCGATTGTTGGCTGTTTGGGTGCGGCATGACGGTTAGTTACTCCATACATGTACATGTATGTATGTATGTACTAGTGTGCATGGAGATACACGTACTGCACCTACGTAGAGTAGAATACTTTGATCTTCCCTATTCTCCGTCGACTTACGAATAAAGCAGCCGGTCTTTGGCTGAAGATTGTCTGTGTTCGCAAGATTCTCCCAAAATGCTACGTCGAGGGGCTGGGAGGGGTTAAAAGACGGCACTCTCCACGTGGTCAATCTGCAGCTTATGTGACCGATATATACCAACCAATGGCAACCTACCTTTGCCCACCTACTCCCTGGCCGCATAAGTGCAGGATCTGCCAGTTTGTATAGGTCTAGGCTAGGTAGTATACAAAAGCCCCTTTCTGTTCGCTTGGAATGGGGAACCAGCCTACATATATCACCTCCCCACACCTCCCATGTCTCCGAGAATAACCCCGATTCTCTTATAACATCAGTTCTGCCGCCATCGTCATCATGAACATAATAAAGTTATTGTTGTTCCGTCGTTTCGTCTTTATTAGCATCAGGGAGATTCTGCCTTCAGGTATGATTGTGGCTTGGAAGTGAGTGCGGTCAGTGCTTTCTTATGCAAGTTTCATGGGTGTCTTGGCATATAATATTGAAAGGATTGCTACAACTCAGCGTAACATGCGAGTCTGGGCGTCGGCGTCTTTCGTCGCCTCCACATAGGAAACCGCGCGATCCTCGTGATGCAGGTGACAGTACCCTGTCACCGTGAACTGGTTTCGCCGTTCAGGGCTCGTCTATGGGGAGGGTTCACACGATAAGCATCATTGGAGTCGCTGCTGATAGGTAGGCGAAGTTCAGAAGCGGTCTTCAGCCGGCCCTGCAGCCAGCATATCTCAGACCAGTTTAGCCCTCTCAGCCCAAGGAGCAGCGTATGTCACAGTCTGACCGTTCTACATCCGGGCCTGGATTAACTAGAAAGTGGTCAGCCACAACAGCACATTGAAAAGCGTGACCTCCAGAGACGGAAAATAGGTGCGCAGCATGCCACTGAAGGAACCAGGAAAGACAAGGGGTCTCCAAGCTCCAAGACTATCTGCAAGGTTCAATGGCTATGCTTGCCCATGTCCTCCACCTTGAATCCGTTCTGTTTCAGCTCTGTTTTGAGATTGGTTGACTACTTACAGCAAAACCATGAAGACCTCCTTAACCTCCAATTTGGCATGGCGAACTTAGGTACGTGGTAATATTAATTTATATGACGTTTGCGCTTGAGCCTATTCAAGGTATGCGAACTCTAGCTGTTGCTTTGAAACCCAGGTCCAGAATCTCAACCTAGCGGTGAACCGACCCGCCAACTACCGGTGCCGCCTACGTTACCGTATGAGCTGATCAGTTATCGCTTTGTGTGATTATCAAGATTCAGGAATCGAAACCGCCCCTCGCTACTTACGTATCCACAACTGGGTTAAATGTCATTTTGGTCGTCAAAAGTGAGATTATCATTCGCCAGCTAGAAGAGTCCAGACCATGCTTCAAGCCCGAGCGCAAAGCCTCAGCTTGGTGTGCTCGGTGGTCTTAGCGACATCCTCTCTTGCTCGGCACCTGTATCCGTCCCGATGCGGCGTGAGAAGATCGATAGCCTCCTATCTTCCTTTGGTGTCGCTCCTAAGAACCCATTTCTCGTCATCGAGTAAGAGTGCACTGCAGCTTCCGCACGTGGCTGTCGAAAGAAGCGGCTGCAATGCAGAACGCCATTAACTGCAAGTGGCTCCCACGGCGCTGGGTATGTATATCTCGGTCGAAGGGCTAAGTCATGAAGGTGACTAAATCGGTTACTTCGCACAGGATTGCCAAATTCCAATTCGTGATCTCCCAATTTCCCTCCCTCGTGGGCACAGTCTACTCTGTAGATCTTATGATATCACGCATTGTATTAATTGTCGATCAAACACCAGGGGTGGTCCACGACACCAAATCCCTGTCATTGCCCCTCGATGCCTTGGGAGGGCGTCAAGGCGCGTCTCGAATCTGGTTCTACTGTAGATCGCGACGTCGCCAATCGATATGGTCTACCGTGTCGTGCCATGAAAGAAACCTCCGTTCGAGAGCACGCACACCTAAAGAACTTGACTGCCTCGGCATCTCACCTAACATCCAGCATCTACGGACCTAGTCCTTGGGGATATCTCGGCCTGCGGGACATACCGGATGCGTCGTTTGCTGCATATGTATGTAGCAGCGCAGACTCTCAAGCCCAAACCCATTTACTAGTCGCCGGTCGCCACGTGGCTTCCAAGCCCGCAGCTCTTGGTATCAGGTAGGGCTTCGGCCGGATGGGGGGGTTGCAATCCCGGTGCCAGTCGGGTTTCCAGAATGAGAAGGTCTTTATCCTCCAGCTGATCCTGATGCCCGCATCATTATCCCGACTTACCGGAATGCCACGAGGTGCCGAGTCTTTCTTCTGCAGCTGATTCTAACTGGAGACCGTGTTGAAAAGTCTCACACTTCATAGTTATCTGTGATGAGGCTTATAGGCTTGCTAAATAGGAGAGGTTTTGATTGCGTTAGGGCTGATGTGCTTGTTGAAAGGCAACGGTCCTACTTGACGTTTGCGGAACCGTCGGAGGTCGACGCGGTCAGACCAAGCCAGCCACGATATGCATGGCTCTAAGCAACGTTGCCAGTTGTAAGATATCACTCGGATGATATCCTGCGGCCTCTTCTCAAACATAGCTACCTACTTCTGGCTAAGAATATCACTAGTCGGCTCAGATATGCGCAGTGAATTGGGTCTACTCAATGGTCGAGCTACCCCAAGGGTTACGCCGAAATTGCATTCTTGCTCAACCGCAACACATCCTCGCATAATCGTTTTGGGAGAGGGAACGTTTGGGGGCTATTCAGAGAAGCCTTAGAGATGTCTCACTGATCTAAGTCTTACGCAGTGTATTCTCGAGGAATAGCCAGCGGAGCTATATCCTCATGCGATAGAGATCGGCCTCCTTGAAAGCCTCAGCCCGTCGCCCCGGGTATAGATTTCACCGACCTCGGGGTTATTTTCAACCCAAACAAACTCAGCTCGCCTCCTGCGGTAAGATACCTCTATCCCCAAAATAGGACACCACATGACTGGACATGCACGGCGAAGTAATATATATTACATCTACCTTTTACTTGCGCTAGGTCTTTCTATTCTACCCCGAATCCGTAATCGAAAGGACGAAAGCCATTCGGTTACGTTCAGGAAGTTGATATTCCATACACAGGCTTGCTAACCCTAGTATCTGCCCCGTGCCCCTTTTGACGCATTGAAGATGTTATATATGCCCCTATCAACCGCCGTGCTTCCGCCCCTTATGTCCTCCCTTGGTACTGGAAGTCTTCGTTCTCTTTGACGAGTAATCAATGTTGGTATCGTGTCCCGACTTGCGTGACCCTCGAGAGCGCGGCGGTGCTGCTGCTGTTGCTGCCGCCGCCGAAGCTTCTTGGTCTTCCTGCTCTTCGGTCACTGCTGGGAAGTTCGCCGTGAAGTCGTATGTCGTACTTCTTTTGTGTCCGCTACTTCTTGAGCTGCCGTGCGATTTGCGACCGGACCTGGCGGTTCGGCCTTCTTGAAATGTCATATCCGGACTGGACGCCCTCGAGGATGCTAGGTACCTGTGGTTAACCTGGAGGTACCGGTCACTACTAGTCTAGCATGACTTACGAGCTCGAGTACACTTGCTACAGCAGCCATGCCCACAGGGCTCCTCGATTACCTCATATCTATGAGTCAGGGGATTCCAATCCTGGACAGTCCTAGGTACGGTGCACCACCCCTGAGTGTTCGGGCCCTTGTTGCACACACAGCAGTTCCAGCTGCCTTTCAGCTTCTTGAAATTGCAGTTCTGCAACGGGCAGTTGACGTTGGTCGACTGGACGGCCGAATATATGGGATTCGAGCAAGGTGTCTCATACCCGGTCGTCATGTCGAAGTTGGCCTCGGGGCAGTAAAGCCATTTGACCGATGTATGCGAGCAAGGATGGTAGTGCGGGTGTGCGTGACACATCTTTTCTACGCCTCGAGTATTGAGAAGACGGTATGAAACAACTGGCCGCTTAGGATGACTATCCCATCACACCGTATCTGCCACCGGGCCCTCCATCTTTATATGCTGCACATCCCCTATTTAACTCAGCCTGTGTGCGTCACCGACCTCCCTGGATCATTCGCCCTTCTCTTCAGCCCGCTTTGCTCTATCCTACGTGGCCCCTGCCCGGGCAACGGAGGTGAGAAACAGGAATGTCGGCGTCACCATGGGAATGATCATTCGCCTTGAAGCTGAACCGGGAGGATGTATAGCATGTACTCGACAGGGATGGCGGCTTCGCTGCAGAAGCATGTCTTACTACCATCGACAAAGTCCTATTTGGCCGGGCCAAGCTATCGACACGAAGTCAGCCATGTTTCGGATACATGTGTAGGACTACTGCAACCGGATGGCATCCCGATGTCGTCTGCGAGCCAGACGATAGGTCGAGGCAGCCCCTTGACGACCGGGCTCGTATTGTTCTGATATAACGGACCATGGTATTGGGTGCCGGGCCACATCTGCGCGCGAGACGCGCATCTGTATGGCGCTAAACACTGTTGAGTGACCCTTGTATATTTCCACAGATCAGCTTCTTTAAAATGTACGCTGCCGGCCACGCATCTGGTAAGCTGCAGATCTGGATCTATCCGATCTGTACCGGTGCCCTGGTTTCTGGGGATCTAGCGTGAGACGGCCAAGGCGATCTCACGGCGCCTGACCAATTCGTAAGTCATAAATAGAAGGGTACTTGTGCTTGCTTTTTCCACCGCTCGCAAGCTTTTCTGCTCGTTCATCTGTTTTTACTCGGCATCTCTCTGACGAACAACCCCCCACCGACTAGGCACTAGGCATCTCATTGACAAGGCTCTTGGAATACGACTGGGTCTTCCCCCCTCAAACATCTCAGGGACAGTGGCCTGGTGATTATTGCTGCGTGTATTTCCCAATAACCCTGTGCCTCCACCCACGCCTTTCTTTTGACGGCCTTTTGACGGCCCGACTCTCCTAGTGCTTTCTCCGGGCGATCTGAGCCGCTGACAGGCTGTACGCCATGATCTTGGGTCCCCGCGGAGGTACGCTCATGAAGGGCACTCGTTGGATGGGTGTGACACACGTTTTATCAGCTGTGATTTCTTTTTCTATTGCGGCTGTCGCCGCGAGTCTTGAGTTTTTTACTGCTCGTTGAGTAACCCCCTTCTAGAAAGATCCTCCATGGGGCAAAAGGTCTCTCTTCGCCGCCCCTTCGGTTCCTGTACCCTGTATCCCTGCTCCTCACGCTCACCGTGCCACCCTTTGTGAAACCTATCCCGACCTATTCGTCTGATTACTCTCGCCGAAATTTTGCCCACCACCAACCCCCCCGCGCTCCTCGCTCCCCTATGTCTCGGTGGCAGCCTCGCATGTCTCGCAGCAAATGTGCTCGCACCGGTACTGCTGCCTGTCGATGATCATTACGCAGCTGCACCGTCCCTGCTGGTTCCACTCCTTCCCGCACCAGCAGCAGTTCCAGCACCCCCCTCGAGCCTCGAACGGGCACTGCTCCCCAAGTGGGCACATGGCCGCCTGGGCTCCGAACTCAGGCGGCGGCGGCCACGGCACCGCGTTGCGGATCACCTTGTTGCATGTGCTCCGTGTCTTGCGGCAGCTTCGCGATGGGGCTGGTGCATCCGAGCAGTACATCGTGCGCGTCACGACGTGCTCGCATCGGAGGGTATAGGCCGTTTCGGTACACATGGTATGATGTGATGTGATATTGACGCCGCCGCCCACGTGTTCGCTCTTCAAAGGGATATTAAGAGGATGGCGGTGCGGGAAAGGTCTAATCTGCTTATTGCCCTCAAGGATCGGCTGTTTTCTCTCGAAGTGTTGTAACGATGCTTCTCAAGCGGGAGAACCTGCGTAACTCATAGAGCTCTGTTAAAAAGATGCCTATTTGTCTGCTCAACGTCTCTCGGTCTCGTAAGCTGTGACTTCGTACATAAATCTCCATCTGTAGATTGTTTCTGCCAGTTCGTCGAGAGAGGAGGGCCGCTTCTTATCCTCCTCGGGATATAGGTACCACTGCCATGAACTGACGCGTAGCCTACGTACCTAGTCATACTCTTCTGGATACGCTCTAAGTGGTCGGGAGTAGGATGTAGTGTCCTATCCGAGCCGGTGAGCTCCTCAGAAGCGCAGCTTGGAAGTTCTACGTGTACGCGTATGTCCATTGGACTGGCTTTGAACCGGGGCGGTCACCTCTGGCTAAAACTATGGGAAACTTGTCTTCGATGGAGTTTCGCCTAGAGTGGGCGAGGCGTCCCGTCATTCGGCGCCGGTAGTCTGGTTCGTCACCTCTCCTCCCGTTCGAGATCTTAGCCATGCAATCAACCGAACGACCACGACCTTCAAGCCGGGCGGGATCGAGAATCGGTCTGCAAGATGACGCAGGTACCCCCAGGAAGCCACGATCATACTGAGCGATCCATAGATTGACAAAAAAGTAAAACCATGTCAGATATATAAGCTCTATAGGCGTCATATTAACCTTTTTTGGTCGCTTCGTTAGCCTTGTCCTACGATGACCACGTGGCCAAGTCGCCGAAGCCGCAAACCATAGCTCGATAGTGTGCCAAAATAATGTACATGAACAAGGACACGACCGCGACTGACTTCGATTCCCTGGTAGTCAGCATCGACGTCTCTGCGGCCCCTTCCGCCTTTTCGGCGCAGCTCCACCTCTCCAATATTCTCAGCCTCGTCGCTTAAGCCGAACTTCACCTCGCATCGTTTCCCTCTTTCATGACCCTACAAGGTTCCGCTGTGTCCAATACCAAGATGACGACGACGTCCTCCTAGGCTGGTCTTTCGCAGGCGCGAAGAAAGGTCTGCAGGATATCCGCACGTACTCGTTCGACTCACTTGACGCCCCTTCTTCGTCATCGTGACACTGCCTCGCTTGTCCACCAATCGGTCCCGCAGCTCTGGCAGACAACGTGATAGCACAGAATGTCTGGAACCCTCTTCATCGGATGGACCCACCATCGATACGCATTGCCTCCCCTCTGTCATCTGCAACACGTCCACCTCCCACCAAGGTCCTCCAGCCGACAGCCCCGAAACTGCAGGGGGGCGAGACGAGACACACGCCCGTGGCGCAGGGGTCGCTGTAGTCTACCCCACGACGGGATTGCACTCTGGCGCGTACGTGAGCTCCCCACACGGATATTGGACGAACCGAATGCCACCATTGTCAACGTGGGAGTCAGACACGGCGCTGAGAGGGCTCAGCGGGCTAGCGGTGCTGGGCGCTAGCTCCAGGGCCGAGCTCGCGCAGTAGGAGTAGTGCACCGCGCACTCGGCGTTCCGTGCGCACGGCGAGACGTGGTGCTAATGGAGGTGGTAGTATGTGCACATTGCTGACTGACTTTTCTTTTCTTTTCTTTCTTTTGGATAGCCCTTTGAAATGGATATAGGTCTGCTGTTAATAACCCGGGCAATCCCACCAATCAATAAATGCTGCCTTCTTCTGATCAGCGTGGCAGAATCTTCTGCCTAAGCGCTCCTAATCGAGCCACAACACTTGTGAGAAAGAGGGCGGAGCTTTCCCTCTTTGGCGTCTCTATGGATGTGAAGACCGTCTTGGACGAAACAAGATATCTCTGGCCAAATATACTCCTGTACTGGATAGGCTCTGAGACCCGGGGCTAGCGTTCTCGATGGATCGCGGTGCGGTTCGTACCTGGGGACGTGAAGCACAGTGTAGGCACGAGGTCTGTCACGTACGATGCCCGAGTCAATACGACGGCACCAATCAGTCGGGATTGGTCAGTATGCGTCCGTATGTCAGATAAATCGCCACACAGTAGTCTTTCGTATGCACTGATATTCTAGGATGTGATCACTTTCAGATTCCTCGCCGCAGTGGGTTGCGAATTATGGGAGTGTTGACCCCGAGTGCTGGGCTTCTCAAGTAGACTGGCCGAGTGATTCGCACGGATAGCCATATATACAGATATGGAGTTTGCTCGTCTCTATGTGATATATGACATCGAATCAGTTGTCGACCTCCGCCTACAACTTCTCCCAGAACCTCTACACTAGCAGCGTGTGTCCCGACCTGGGGAGCGCACAAGCCCGTTCAAATATCAGGCATAAGTCGTGTCGATGGCTTGAGTATGAAAATACCCAACACCATGGAGGCTTCGCGACGCACCCTCCTAAAGGCTTGACAGATCCCCAATATTTCACAGCCGTTGTCCGACCTTCCCACGCGCTCCTTCCTCCGCGGTTGGTCTCCACGTGGTGCCGTTGATCGCATGGCAAGATATAGGGGGCAATAACAGCATCGGTAATGACAAGATGGCTAAGAGAGCACTTGAGACATCGCATGATTTCGAAGAGGAGTATTCCTTCGAGAGCTTTCAAGACCAGCTAGATGCGCACGCCGAACATGCTTATTGAGTGCACTGAGTGCCCGAAGAGGAAGAATCATGAGCTATGAGAGCACGCTAGCCAACCACCCTTCCTTAGCAGGCCAAGGGGACTCTTTCGAAGGCTTATTCACTCCATATAAGACTGGAAAACGTATACATCCATCATGTCACGAGGGGGTTGAGAGGGGCGCAAGTCGAGGCGGGCCTTCGCGGCGCCGAGGACAACCCGGACGGAGATATATCTACGCGACTGTACCACAGTTACAAGTACGTTATGTCTTGCTTCATCTAGATTCGCCAGAGTATATACGGAGCAACTAATAATATCAACTCCGCAGTCGTGGCAATAGGGAGAATCAGTGTCTCCATGTCAGCTGGCCCTGCAACCTAAAGGGTTAATAAAGATACCCTGAATCAATCTGTCGGATGACTCTCAGGACGATTTTCAGTGCCGGTAAGTTGCCTCTGCAAAGGCTCAAGAAAAATGCGAAGAAGATCGGGTCGTACGGGCCCCTGAGATATCAGCACAAGTTCCGTGGAGCACTTGTCCGACTGCGACGCTTGACTCTGGTTGGCCTTAATAGAGTAAACTCATGTCGGGCCTTGTTATTCCATTCCTTAAAACTCCTTCCATACTCGTAGGAACAGATTGCCCGATCTCGGCCGGCCACAGTTTCACTATCCTCCATTCTTGGCGTCGTGCTACCACACCGCGAGGGCGCCGACGACGCTCACTTAAGTATCAACTGGAGTCCTGGCCATGAGACAAGAGGGCCTCGATGTCTGTATTCACCGCCATTAGCAGCAACAATTAGCGATATTCAGCCAGGGAAGGGACTATGGCTCGGCGCGAGCATTAGAGCCGCTGTCAAATCATTCCTGGCGCGGGAGAATAACAGAAGTATTGATACTGGGTGTACTGATTTTACTGTCTGAGTGGCTGCTTTTTATCTTGAGTATCTGGGCTTTGTCTATGTCCGGCCCAAGGACATTGAATCTGAATCGCCACCACGTACGGTGTGACAGGCCATGTGAGGCTCAAGCGGGTAGGACAAGGATGCCTATGCCTATCTCAACTTGACAAAAAGACCACTGCGCCTGGGCCTCACATAGCAGAGAGCAGATTCGTTTTGCTACCCAGGGGCTTTGAAGTAAGCGCAGGCAATGACCTCAGTTGGCCCTATCGTAATTGCTGAGGAGCCTAGTAATATGACGCGTATATCTATATTCGGGCGGACGCAGTTCTTGAACCAAGCCAATATTGGCTGAGGACCACACTGCCTCGGTCGACGTAACTTAGATGTTCAAGTCGGAAAGCTTAGCGATGTATTCTTCATTGTTGCGGTCATGCTTCAAGTGTTCTCGTTGGCAGCACATAAGGTTGGTAGGCTTCCCGGGATAGTCAAATCTTCACCTTGGAGGTTATAGTGACCAATCTCATAAGTCATGTCATCTTCGGCCGTATGAGGGTGGATCCGCGCCGCTGAGCCGCTTAGATATGATTATGGCCTGATCTTCAAAGTGAGGTTTCCGACCGAGTGTAAGGCGTGCGGCATACTTCAGAGGCCATGTCGTCTTTTTCTGTAAAGCTGAGCTAGAAACTGATTAAAAGTTGTGATGCCCCTATTTATGGACGTTTGAAGCAGGCGCCGCATACGAAGTATCACACTCCAAGCGGAAAGGATGAGAATCACTAGAGCTACCATCTCTCCTTTGCGTACAGATCCTGAGGATTCTGGGAAGCTTCGAGTTCTGAGAATAACGCCCATTGGGTCGGGGGTTCTGCTTATACTTAGATTATGCATATGCTTTTATCCATGCTATTCCATTTGCTCGCCCTCTGTTATGTGCATATCCTTACGCGACTGGCGGAATTACCCCGCGATGAACAGCCGCCCTTTGGTGATACCCCGCCAAAGCTCCCGCTCTTGACTGAAGTATTTGTGAGGTACTGAATGCGTTCTGGTGAAGGTTCAGCCTACTAGGTGCTCTCTTGTGGACTGTCAGGCTCTTCACCGGACGTCTACTTCCTGGCTGAGCTTATTGATATTGCTTCACATTCGTTGAGGACTTTCTGCTCATCTTTCTGCTCTGAGAGCTACACGTGTGACATCATGGAACACGACCCTAGAACTCGTGAGCTAGCCCCCTTGACCCCTGCTGTGAATAATTGAACCCGCTGGCGGGCGTCATGGAATGATGGAGCAGGGATAACTGACCATTACTCATTTGTATAGCGCCTTATAGGACGAGTGACAAGACGTCCTTCGCCTATATCTCAGCTCGTGATCGGTGGCCCGTTATCATCGTTAGTACCCCACGAAAGCCTCTCGTTGTCGGTGCATTTTTACTGAAATCTCTACTAGACTCAAGCCATTGATGACCTGTATCGTTCGGTTTCTGATTGCGATGATGTTGCCAAGCGGGATGAAGGAAAGCGGATCATCGAGGAGCTGGCCACCTTGAAATACGAACTTCAGCATGACCGAAAGCTAACGTACATAACTACCTCGGATGTCCCTGGATTAAACAACGAAGCTGACTCCTAGCAGTCCCATTCGAGATGATGGTCAACCCGACGTACCACTGTATAACCAGGAGCTTGAGAAGCTAGGAACTCCGACCTGGTTCAATGTGCCTTGGCTCTACAGCGAGTGTTATCTCTACAGGTACCTAGCAGTGCGACCGTTTCACGCACGGGACTAACTGACCGCAAGATAGACGTATTAGCACATCCTTCAGCCTCTCAGCTCACTGGAAGAGATATGATGTCTTCGCCCGGCAGAAGATCAAGACGTTCCGGTCTTCCAGGCCTGCGGTCTTGGAGCTCGCTGCGCGGTACAGGGAGATCGTGACGCAGATGGAGACGGACAAGAGCAAGACGGGCGCGGAGCACGAGGAAGCCCAGAGGATCCTGTTCTTCGAGATGTTGGAGATCTGCCTCTGGGGTAACGCAACGGACTTGTCGCTCCTGACCAATCTCACATACGAGGATATCCAGAAGCTGCAGGGGTCGGAGGCGAGGAAGGCCGCTGAGAAGAACATCCTGGTCAACGACCTAGGAGCTGCCTACGACACCCTCCTCAAGGCGAAGCGCGAGGGCAGGAAGGAGCGGCGGGTAGACATCGTCTTAGACAACGCCGGCTTTGAGCTCTACGTCGACCTCATCCTCGCAGGCTACCTCCTGTCATCAGGTCTTGCCACCGTCGTCGTGCTGCATCCGAAGACAATCCCTTGGTTCGTGTCAGACGTGGTGCCAGAGGATTTCATGGCCCTGCTCAATGCGCTTGCCGACCCCAAGAAGTTCTACGAGACACCATCCGACGACGAAAAGCTGCAGGACAAGACGCCGCCGCCCTTGGCGGACAAGGAGACCGAGAACCTTCAGTTCCTCTTCCAGGAGTGGGGCCGACATCATGCGGAAGGCGAACTTGTCCTCCGTCCGAGGCTCTTCTGGACCGGGCCCGGCAGCTACTGGAGACTGCCGTCGACGGATAAGGAGCTCTACGAGGATCTGAAGAATAGCGAACTGGTCGTCTTCAAAGGTGACCTGAATTATCGCAAGTTAACCGGCGACGTAAGTACCTTGTCCAACACGCCACATTCCAGATAGAGACCTTAGACAGAACTGATGCGAACAGGCCGCATGGGACCCCACGACGCCATTCACCGAGGCGATTGGACCTCTTGGCCCGCGGTCCGGCATCAACGTCCTGGCGCTTCGCACGTGCAAGGCCGATGTTGTCGTCGGACTCAAATCGGGAGAGGACGAGGAACTCCGCGCTAAGGAGGGCGGAGGGGGAGATAGTGGTGCTCGAAAGTGGGCATGGAATGGAAAATGGGCGGTTGTATCCTACTCGGAGGGAAAGTAAGAGGGCACGTGCGTGATAAACAGAGGACGGTCACGTCGATAGATTAGAAATCTTGTAGATGCATTAGATAGACTAGAATGTGCTCATACAGAGCCTCAGACGCTTTTACCCTGGTATTCCGTGGCGTTACCTCCATTCCACACCCTGAGCCATTTTTTCCGAGTGAGATGTGCCATCCCATGGCATACTTGGGACCTAGCAACGAAAAGCACATAATCTTCATTTTGAGTAAAACTGACCGCTGCGCTTTGCGATTAGGTGCACCATCGTACCAGTCATCGACCGGCAATAGAACAAATACCCTTAAAACGAAAAATGGGGTATCCATACCTAACCGAAACGCCGCCGGACGCATTTCCCGCATCGTTACCATGCCTACCTAACCAATTTACCATAGTCCTATCCGTCGAAACCACTAAGAACGCCGTAGTTACCCTCTCTGCCCATGACGCAGGTGAACCAGCCGGTACTCATCACGGCCACACGGCGTCGCTGATGACCTACTCCTTAGCCTCTTCCGTCTCGACCTTGACGTCGGCCCCGCGAAAGCCGTCGGGCGTAGGCTTCCGGAAAAAGACCTCCTTGTTAACAGGCGTCTTGACGGCGACCTGCCCGCGCACTGCCAATGGCGTCTTCTGGTACATCCAGCGGCCGACCAGGAAGGTGGCGACGGCCCACAGCCAGACCAGCACGGCAATGCTAAAAGTGAAAAAGAGCGCCGGCACGAGGAAGAGCAGGGCGACGCCGATCCAGAAGAGGGAGAACAGCACCGCCGAGGCGAGAGCGAAGCCGACGGTCGAGATGACGAAGGCGGCGAAGACGAGCAGCGGGAGGAGGGAGAAGAAGAGCTGGGAGGCGATGAAGGACTATGTGGGGAGGGTTTTGTTAGCTTAGGGAATATATGTCGCGGCGGTTGGCCAAATTGTTGAGGATGCTGATGGTAGGTAACATACGAAGAGAATAGGCTTCTCCTGGGCGAAGGCGCTGATGCTGTCGTACGCCTTCTGTCGAGTCTCCGGACGTACAGCTCGATCAACCTGGCGCTGTCCAAAGGCTAGGACACGCTGAGCGGTTGATTTGGCCTTCTGGTTGGCATCGTTGACGGCCATCGTTTGCTTGGGATTGTTGCGACTTGGGTAGACGGCGGATAGTTTGGAATTGGGAGTGCAGGCGGCAATGGTGATGACCGACAGATGGGAATATTGTCTCGAGGTCTAACGAGCGCGGGAATTCCAAGTTATTATACCCAAGTCATACGACGTCTACATGTATGCGACGGAACGTCATTAACACGATAGGTATAAACTTAGTATGTGTGTACCCAGGTGCACGTCGAAGACGCGTAGTTGCAGCTTTATCCAATTACACCGAGTACGAGATGCCTAGATGGTGACGTCAAATACAGATTAAGGTTAGCTGGTGCACCACCACTATCTGGTATTGCATTATCCGCCACTTGCTGAAATCGGGGTCGGCCATTCTACCCTCTTTTAACACCAGGGCATCCTAAACCGAAACCACTACGGAGAGGTTCCAAGGATTCAGAAGGTACACTATTCACCAGCTCGATCTCTTCCAGCCATAGGCCGCGATCTCTGTGATTTAAATCGGGCATGTAATGCGTAGTTAAGGTCCGTAGATACGACAAAGGCGAACTCCCCACGAACCTAGTGAAGTTGGCGAAACTAGAGGAGAAAAGGCTCTTCTGTCCAGTCAACAACGGTGCCTTAAAGCGGATATCGGTGCAATGCGGCATGCGGAAGCGAACACGGCCGAGTCTTGGAACAAAGTCTTGCTACTTATGCGGGAAGAGAAACATCCTCTGCCAAGAGTCCAGGCGGTCTTCTCGCAGGGCCGGCGGCTCCAGAGACCATTAGAATAGACCGAACCCATTAACGCCTTCCATGCTTGAAGCTTGCCTACTGATCTAATTTAGTTACGATAACATGGTAATGCATCGTGCGTTTGATTAGTTATAATATCGCCTTGAGCTTTGGTTTAACCAACCGGTATGAGAATACTATATAGACCTTGATAACTTTGAACCGTTTCCGGAGAGAAATAAGCTATATTCCCATTTTCATACCTAATTGAAGCAAAGCTGCAAGTTGAATCCTCCGCCAAGGAGCGTTAACCCTACCCCTATTGCATTTCCTTATCCGGCAATGCGACCCACCCCTTCGCCCCTAAACACATCAAGAAAGGGTGCCTAGGGGTCTAATGAGTGTTTTCAAGCCGGATGAAGAGCTCTCCAAAGAACCGGGGACCTGGGATCGCCTTGTATGGACATCAACACCTTGTTCTAGACTTTTCAAATAGCTTCCTCTCTACTGGCCACCACACTCTTCCTACTGGCCGTCGACCCTCTCTTCGGGAGTCTTACTAGAGTATATCCAACTGTTCGGTGTAACGAGGGGCAACCACATACTTTCTTCAACTCTTAACGACGCGAAGTGGCGAAGTGCACAGGACCGAATCTGACGGACAATTGGAAACTCGAACAAGAACGATCTAGACGAACTCATAAAGATAGCGGTTAGGTTTCAGGTCATTTGGTTACTACCGCCCCCTATCAAAGAGCACAAAGGTTAGGATCAAGCTTCCGCTAGTAACTCGCCCCGAACATTGACAAGCCGAACGCTAGTCTGACTCCCCCTCAACGTAGCTTCGGTGACCAGCCCCCCGTCATCCCAGCTGAAATCCACAGAGCCGCCCCCGCGGATCCTCAACCCCTTGACGCTGCCGCCCTTCCACCTCTCCGGGATAGCGGGACCGAGCACCGCGGTCCTGGTCTCGCCGGCTGCGTCGTGCGGCAGGGGCAGGTCCACGACCAGCATGCTCAGGATGGCGCCCCCGAGGCCGAAGTTGGCGTCGATCTGGAACGGCTCGTTGTCGGCCGAGTACATGCTGAACCCGTTGCCGGCGAAGTTGACGTCGATGGCGTAGCGGAGCTGCTCGTACGCCCTCTCGGTATTGTTCAGTCGCGCCCAGCACGCGGCCCGCCACACCTTGCCCCAGCCCGCGTTGGCGTCCCCCGCGTTCCCGTTGCCGCGGGATATGAGAGTCTCCTCGACGGCGGACTGGATGGCGGAGTTGGCGTACCCGTTCTGGAACGAGGATATGGAATATCCGGGATGCCAGCCCGTCAGGTGCGAGAGGTGTCGATGCGTGTTCTTGGTATCGTATCCGTACGAGTCCGGCAACTTCCACTCCTTGACGCCGCCCCATTCCGTAATATGGAATCCCTTGTCAAGCATCTCCAGGCTCGATTTGACGGCATTAAGGAACTCAGTGTCAGACTCAGCGACGATCGGCGCACTCGATAAGACGGCGTCGAAGACGTGGTGGATTTCCTGCTGATAGTGCGCGCAGCCGAATGTCGTCGGACCTTGCTCTGGGCTATTGCACGGATTGACTACTAGAGAGCCGTCTTCGAAGAAGGCATCTTCTTGTAATTGCGACAGCCAGAACTCGGCGACCCCTTTCAGTAGTGGGTATCCTTGATTCCTGAGCCAGGTGGCGTTCTGGGTATAGTCGAAGTTGTTCCAGACATGCTGCATCATCCACGCAGGGGCGGCAGGATCTGTTTCATTAGTCAAGCGTGTCTATAGGATGTCAGCAATAGGTCCACTCACAATTTGCCCAGCTCGCATCGGACTTCATGGCGGTATGGCCGAAGATGTTCATCTCATTGTGTACAACCCAGCCGCTAGCGTTGTAGAGCAACCTGGCCGTCTCGGAACCTCTGGGAACCCAGTTTAGTTCCATGTAATTCCAAAGAGCATCTTGTGTTCTGCTGAGACCAGTCTGGTCGCCACCCCAATAGTTCATCTGTAGGTTGATGTTCGCGTGATAGTCGCCGCTCCAGGCCGCGTAGAGTCCCTCGGCCCAGCGTCCCTGAAGATTTGCAGGGAGAGAGTTCTCTCGGGAAGAGGATATGAGCAGATGGCGGGAATAGTCGAAGAGGAGTGCTTCTAAGTACGGGTTCCCAGGGCCATTGGAGGAATATTCCGCAATCAGGGCCGACGTCTCCGTTTCCGCAGATCCCTCCGGGTCTGGCAGATTGAGCTCAAAAGCACTTTCCAAGGCGCTGTAATCCTCGATGTGGTCCTTTAGGAGAGCTTGGTACGTCTTTGACACTGCGGCGGCAGTAACTCTCTCTACCTCCGGGCCGGGATCTGCCCCCCTGAACGAGTACCCGTGCTCCGCGGTCCCTTTGGTCTGATCGAAATCCGTACCTGCGCCGATGACTATGAACAAGGACTTCTGACGTTTGGCAGGATTAATAGTCAAGACACCGGCATCCGAACAAGACGTTGACTTGAAACCAGATCTGATCTTCGCAATAGCATCATACTTCATTCCAAGTGGGGGGCCGGCTTGTGTGTATCCAGTCAGACGAGCGTAGTCGCGTCCGCATGTAAGGTCCAACAGATCCTCTTCCACAAGAAGATTCTCAATCTGTATGCTGACACGTGGGAGAGCCTTGTTAGATGAAATGCTGTAGACGCAGACCTGGTCTGGGTAAGAGCAAAAGAAGCTGTTGACGAAACGGGCCCCTCCGGAATGGAAGGTCGTTGAATGCACTCCTGTTTTCAAGTCTAGCGTTCTCTTGTAATCGCTGTAGTCGGTGATGCCGTCTAGCCTGACAGTCAAGTTCCCCAAAGCTCTGTATGAGCCATAGTTGTCATTTGGGCCGGTCAACGGAGATAAATCTGCGAGGCGTGTGTTAGAGGGCGCCAATGTGGCTGGCCTTGAGCATTCTTACCGCCCGTTCCGTTCTCAAAGATAGCCTTCCTTATACCAGGCAACGCCGAGTATTTTGCAACGTCAGGATTACCCCCTGTATAGTTCTACGGCCGTCTCAATATGTATTCCAGTGCGTAAACAGTTCGCCAGACTAACCTCTGCCTCGAAGGGGCCGCCAGACCACAAGGAGTCCACGTTCAAGACAGCCTTGTCTGAACCTGGTGCACCGAAGGGGATTGCTAGAGAGAACCCGCGGTTAGACTAGCAAGGCACGTCCAGGAGGCTTACTTACCTCCAAGTCTCCCATTGCCTACGGGATAACCCGTCTTCAGAATCCAGTCATCGCTATGCTGCGGACCAAAGGCAGCTGGAATAGACGACCAGAGAGACCTAGCGCTGGTCACTGTAACCCAGGCACCTATAACCGTAAGACTGTGCATTAATGAACGCATGGTTACGGGCCCATCAGTTAGTTACCACTTCCGTCGACGCAATCAAACCATAGCCCAATCGCCGGCTTCCATGCTTGAAGCTGGGGAGGCCTTTTATGTGTGCGGCTATAGAATCGGCGGGCAGAATTAACCCTGCTTCTCGATGTATTGACCTGCATTTCAATCAATTTTCCACCATACAGCTTAGGTGCTATGCGGGGCTCAGGGCTTGAAGGATGAAGATCTCCCCGTGTTTTCCGGTACAGATCCATCAAATCACCATTGCTGACCCCATACTAGGGTAGTCGTCGGTATCGTGCTGCATGGCCTGTATCTGTCCAGCTCAGATTCTTCGAGGCGGAAGCTTTTCCCGCTATTTTCGCGGCCATGCTGCGGCACTGTGCCTTCCCCTCACGGAGAAGCTGTTATGGGCTGTCTATTATAAGTAAACAAGAGACGTAACATCGCCATAAGTGCTAAAGAAGCGGGTAGACCGCCAGCACCTCGGTATTGGCTCGCCTGATGAAACCTTGCCAGTAGCCGCTCTGTCGGAGAATAACCTTACGATGAGCCGAAGGGCCTGCACCCTATTATTGTCAGTGGGCTATTCTACAAGAGCGCGATCTCGGCTTTTCTTGGCGATCTTCAGTTGCATTTCGGAGCCCGCGTGGTTAAGCGTGGGAGACTTCTTTCGAAGGTAGGTCTCGAATCCAGTGGAACCTGTTCTCATGTACCCCCTAATCTTGTATTTGAGGTATGTTGCAGCCAGTTGCAGCCAGTTCCGGCGTCGTAAGGATCTCCCTTGAAGTTTGGGGCAGATTAAGTATCTTGGTATGTATCTCAGGATGCGGGGAATTGCAGGGATAAGAAGGACTCCTAAGGCTCCAACTTCAATCAACGGCTTTCTGAATCTGCAGGTGGAACAGCTTGGAGGATGGCGCTCTACTTCGTCAGACCAGCGCGATGGATACACATGTTTCTCGTCGAGTTTGGAAGAGCCGAGTGTGTACATACTAATCACGGCCCAAGGGAAACAAAGTGGTCAACGTGGTAGCCTTCTGGTACGGAGATGGCCAATCATGATCCAATCAATTGGGTATCAAATCGAATATATCGTTATCCAAAACGCCACCGGATATTACCCTTAAACCAACCCAAGGCCCAGAGTACCCAGTCATAATCTTACAGCGTTCTCTGCGCACCCAAACCATTGAAAGCCAGAAGGTTGGTGCTGCCCTTAGGATCACGAACCGCATTCTTAAGGCCCATCAGCCTGATCTTCGCGATGACGTCCGCCGGCTTCTCCAAGCCGTACAGGGCTTTCAGGTACGCCGCCAGGCCAGCAACGTGAGGCGCCGCCATGCTCGTGCCGGACATGTACCTGAACGAGTCGTCGCCCGTGATACCGGCCGAGAGGATCAGGTTGCCCGGGGCGAAGACGTCGACGGCCTCCCCCCAGTTCGAGAAGTCGGCGCGGGAGTTGTTGACCGAAATGGCACCGACGGTGAAGGAATAGGGTGAGCTGGCGGGCGTGTAGAGCGAAGCATCGTTATTATCGTTGCCCGCAGCGACCACGACCAGGAGCCCTTCTTCGTAAAGGGCCTTGACTGCTTCGTCGGCGGCGGTGTCGCTGCCGAAAAGGCCCAGAGACAGGTTAACGACGCTCTTCGAAGTGCGGTTGTTCTCGGTAGCATCGTTGTACACCCATTGCGCCGCCCTCAGCAAGTCCTCCGTGTCGCCGTCGCCGTATCGGTCGAGGACTTTGAGCCCAATGAGGTTCGTCTTCTTGGCAACACCGAAAGTTCGTCCGCCAATGGTGGCCGCTACGTGAGTCCCGTGGCCGTGGAGATCTTCCTCCGTCTCGTTAGCCACGAAACTCTTGCCCACTGCCCGGCCCTCAAACTCGGAATGCGATGTCCGGATTCCTGTAACGCACGGTTAGTCGAAACTGGGACCTCCATCGTGCCGAAGCAACTACTAACCAGTATCAAGGACATATACCCAGGTATCCTCGCCAGCGCTCTCGTCATAGCGGTACGTCTGGACCGGATAATCTTCCTGTATTTCGAACGAGATACTTCCCAGGCCCCAGGGCGCCAGTGGTTGTGTAGCCGTGTCCCAGATGTGGATTTTCTTAGTCGCCTCAACCGACACGACGGCGCTGTGGCTTTTGATCTCCTCCACGGTCTTCAGGTCGAGCTTCGCCGAGTAACTCTGGTGATCGCGGATCTTGAAACTGTGTCGGACTCCCTCATTCCAGGCGTGGACAGACTTTCCTCTCCGGACGAGGCTTCGGCTGTGCACCTCGCGGGTGAATTGCATATGGTCCGCGACGTCACGAGCGTCCAGGCCTCGTTTTAGCGTGACGATGTATTTGCCGACCGAATCATTGTCTGTAACTGGCACGGCAGAGACCGCTGGGAGGAGGGCGACAAGGAATGTCGCAACATTCTTGAGTCCCACCATCTTGAATCGTCGAAAGACCTCAAGAGCTTTCACGCCGGAAGAATCGGATAACAAACGCCTAGGAAAGCTCAACAGGGAATATCTATAGGTGGAACTGATTCCCTGAACGGCTTGCTCTTATGATACCAGGTGATGGACGAGAATCTCATGTCCAGTACGGACAGAGCCCAAGTTATATATTCAGATTCACGATCCATGTGACTACGTCAAATATACAAGGAGAAGACGTACCCGCTTAGGAGGCACAAATTGGATGGAGATGTCATTACGCATAGCCGCATGCTCGCGTGGATCGCTGGGGATCCCAATTCGAGAGACCAGAGCTAACGGAAGAGTTAGGCAATTCACGTCTTGGCCGAAGTTAATTCACAGCCAGGCCGTGATCAAAATAATCGACAGACATTCCTAGGACCCACAAAGGCGAAAGTGTGTCGATTATTTTGATCACGGCCTGGCAACCTGGAATGAACCGGTTGTTTAACTGAGACCGTGAATCCATTTTTTGGTGTGATATTAATAGAATTATCCACACCCGTTGCCCATCGTCATGTTGCTAGACCCAAGCAAGCCCAGTCGACTCCGCTCAACACGGCCCGGTGGATCGCACCAGCCATCCCAGCCCTACGGAAAGCTGTGCCGCACCCGGATTCATGTGATGCTTGGTGGAGTCATAGATATCTACGCCATTATGGCGCCGAAAACTCGGCACCCCGTTCCTATTTTGGTCGGGCCTTTGACGATAGCCACCCTTGCAAATATTCCGAAGCCGCATCCTTCTTCTATGGTCCTGTTGTTTAGGCTGAGAGTTTGGCAGGGCGAAGTCGGCGATTCCTACATTCCTACCCGAAAGACCGCAATTATCTTACGGAGATCATGATGTTAGCTGCGTTAATAAATTAAGGTCTTACTGGGACAGGGGCCCTGTCCTCCATCATGACTAACTTGGTGATTAGTCAGATAAGCAGGTTCCTTGGGCCAAAACAGGACATCCTCGAGTCTGAACCTCAGCAAGTGCTAGCGGAGTTCGCTTAAGGTCGTTTCTATCTAGTCGAGATATGCATAGGATTATTCTCTCTTCGCCTCAAGACCATGAGGCGGAGCTGAAGGACGGGGTTTATTTCGGCTCTAGCCGTGGAGAGGTCCCGCTTGGTAGAACTACGGATTCCTCCGAGTAACACTGCAACCGAAATCTGACCGCCAATACACAGGCTGCCCCCCTAGGGACGACTAATCGTCGGGTCGTGCCTAAGATGAGCTTTGGATAGCGTACGCTGGGTTACTCAGAGAGACTGTGCTGTTCCATATGGCGAAGAGCTGAACCCACGGGAATAGACTGGGGAATAGAGGTTTGCCGGTTCACCGAAAATGAAGAGGAAAGGGGGAAAACACGAGCGCCCTGTACCATCCTCTTGACCTTTCGTACATTTACGTCTACTGGAATATTTGATTCTGCGCGCCCATGGCCCTGAAGCATCTCTAGCTCCTAGCTCTGACGTTGTCTTCGCAGTGCTAGAGGCAGGATCCCGTGCATTAATCAACCAAAGCCCAAGCCGTTGAACATCCCAGCTAGTCCTCCCCCGGACAACTTCTTCTCTCGAACTTTTAAAGTGGGTGCTGGTTTTCTATATACGCCAAGGACCTCTCCCGTCGGTCAATCTCTGCGATACGAGATTTCTGAAACACCTTAACGTAAATTTGCTGGTGCCCAAGCAGAGAGTTCGCATATTGTACGATACCTTCACAATCGTATATCACGGGCATGGTTCATCTAAGCGGGTCTAATTTCGAGGGGGAATCCAGACGAGCAGTGTATAGAAACCTGTGTATGTATTGCTTAGGAAACACCAATAAAGTTGGTAGCACGACCTCGTACCTAGTATGCTAGGCTATTCCCCATCGACCAGGAGCGACACTCCTGCCATCTCCTGATTCTACCCAAAGTTTCGACACTCTTGGCCGGTCTCCTACGGCAGCTTACCAGGACAGTAGCCTCGTCATATCATACCGATGTTCCAAATTACCCATGCCAGTAACTGGTAACATCTGGTTTGGCGACTGTCCAGACACCATCCAGCGCCTCAACGACAGCACTAGGAAGAGATTCCTTCTCAACGTAATCAAGGTCGGCACTAAGGTGGCTGAGCTTGGATATGCCAATTACGACGGCGTCGTTTCCGTCCTTAATTTCCAGCATGCTGGGTGGACCAACCACCCCAGAGCAACCTCGGTCATCGTAGGCTCATGCCTGGTGTAGACTCCGCAAATTACGTCTCCGACGCCGAATGTGGAATCGTTGAAATAGCTCCTACGCCCATTCTTCCCGCGAGTACTTGTCGGAGAAGCGACCTTGTTCTAGCAGGTCGTCTTTGTTATGTATTTTCCGGATAGCAAACCGCCCGCCGTTGGCGCGGAAGCGACGACGTCTACGCCTTAACGCCGGCGCGCGGATACCAGCTCAACTTCAAGGGACCGTGTGATGCAGGTGTACAAGCCTTGGTAAACGGTTAGCCGTACCCAGCGGTTGGATTTACACGTCATGATGAACTCGGCTACCTCGAAGGTGCGAAGTTGCTCAGCCCTAGCTGTTTTATCTTGCCAGCTTTATATAGTCGGTCCATTGCCTCCAGTGTCTCAGAAAATAGAGTGTCTTGATCCCGAGTAGGTTCATTAGGGCCCAAAGGTGGTGTATTCGTCTAACAAGCTACTTACAGATGCATGAGGACAGGCGATCAACAGGTCTTGTTAGCCAGGCGGGCCTGTTAGTCCGATTAAGGGAAACACTTACATAATACAATTGGCCCCAAGCTCCTTGAGGCTTATCTCGAATTGTTCGATGCGTCATCCACACGGTGTCTGACTGGTGGCTTCGGGTAGACCTTTGTTGCAATCCGGAGACCGCGTTCTTTCTAGTCTGCCTCTCTGGCGAACCCTTCTTGTTCCCCTCCAGAGTAGGCGCATGTAGTGTCGAGTTCAGAGCAGCCGCGGTCCTGAGAGATGTCCAAGGCCCGATTGAGATCACTCAGGTCGCAAATGTGACCGCCAGTGTACTCATTAGGACCAAAGTAAGAGTCCCTCTTTTGTCCTTTGCTTATTAAACATGGTAACTGGATTTAGATATACTTGCTCTTTATACAGTTCTTATTCCATTTGGAATAAACTTAATACCCGAGGCGTCACGTTGGATTGACTAGGCCAATCTCCCTCTAAAATGGAATATAAAATATATTGAATCATCCTGCTTAATACATATGTGTCCGTCGCTTGTAATGCAACAGGACCTTTCTAACAAGTTCCATCCAGAGCTTTCGGAAGTAGTTGCCCGGGTAAACGGCTCCGAAGCGGAGGTTACACCGTTTCATGTCCATTCTTTATTCTTGGGCCTTTATAACTCCCTATTAGTGATAGACTGTCCCTCTTATCCGAATAGGGGTGGTGAACTCCATGCTATATTTTGCAACTGCTGAGTTATTGATGTCAAACGTACGGTATGAAATTTGACTAGACATTACCTTAGTCAGATGTCACAGTGGACAAAACTTAATATGACTTTTTGTCTTCTGGGGACGGCCAAATTATAAGACTTGGCAGCGGAGCCACTGCCACATCTGCTACGGCCGTCTTACAACTATGGGCAATGTTGGCTGCGGTATCGATTACTCGAGGTGGTCGATGGACATGGCATTGTTCTCGATCAAGATTTGCGACATAGTCGCGTCAGCGGGAGTGGCGCATGCTTGTATGCCGTGCTCCCGTCCCGCTGTTGTCCCTGTATGTCCGATCTTGTCGAGAGCCTTCATCATGTTTCAATACGGTGTGGTCTCGCTCGGTTGGTTGTTGGGCGTGACGAGGTCCGTGGCGCTTGCCGTCTTGCAAGCCAGCTAATGGTCGCAGATTGCTCCTCAAAACGCGGTCGGCTGCTTGACATAGTCCACGATGGCCTTGTCGGCGTCGATAAGGCTACGGAGCCTCTTTCCCTTCGAGAAAGGCGACCGTCGTCGATCTCGTTAAAGGCCTTCATGAACTCTTCTGCCCGCGCAGCACAGTCACGCAGTGCGTCTCGGCAGCTGCAAATCGACGTCGCGTCCGAAGTCGAAAGCATCGAGGTGACCTTCGGTAGTGTCACGTACATAGATACCAATCTCAGTCATTTGAGCACGATCTCCATCAGTGCTACCGCAACAACGTTCATCAGCCCATCCGGAGCCCGCCATATGGTTACTTACCATCTAGGATTGCCGCAGTAAGCTTCATAGAAGATCCTTGACAGGGTTAGAGCAACGAAAGGCAGTGACTGGCAAGGAAGCCACTCCGCGGTGTCTAAAAGCGCGTAACTGGGGGAAAGAAGAAGAAAAAAAGAAAAAGTGAAGAAATGGGGAATGAACAGAATCAGTAATCGGCGAGAACGAGAGATACAGCGACGACACCGAGTCGCCACAAGGGCAATGAGGAAACATGTCTGCCACGAAAGAAACGTTGCCGGCCTCTGCAGGGGCCGAGTCAATACGAAAGCCCCGCGCGTGAATAATTTGTGAAATAAGAAGAGACATGTCGAATGCAGTAAGGTATGTGCGGTAGGTCAAGTCCCTAAGGGACCGTGGCATGCAGCCAGCGAGGAACCATGGGCAGAAGACGGGAATGTGTCGCGGAGCCGCGACTCAGACCCTACATGCTGGAATACTGTTGTATTCCATCGTGTCCCCAGTCGCAGTGACAGAAACGACTCCCATCAGCGCTTCTTGCATCTCTTCACACGGGAATCCCTGGGAGTCGGCCGGGGAAAGCGGCATGTCCACATCTCAAAAGCATCTGAGACCCCTTGGGCCTTCTCATTTTTAACTAGGGAGATTGTCCTATGTAGTCAAGTAAGTTTCCCGCATGGACCAACGTTGGTTCAATCCGGCCTCGTTCTGTAATCGATCATATATCTACCGGACATCCAGTGTAGCCCCTGAAGGAAGCAGTCAACGGGGAGGTCCGATCGCCCTATCAGACAATATCCCTAGCGCGTGGAGAGGAAGGAGAGGCGGAAGACAGAGGAAGCGCTTGGTAAGTAACCACTTAGTCGCGGCGTTAGTTATGAGCTCATTCAAAACCGCTAGAGCCATCAGTGAGTGGCGGCCAATCTGGTATGTCTCAGTCTGAGCCAAGCTGATGTCGAGGAGGTGCGCCGCCCCCCGAAACTAGATCATAGGTAGGCCTTGCCAGCAGTAAAATTACCGAACCGCACCTAAACACCAGACCTCCGTCCATAGAATACCTCCTCCAAGGGTTATGTAACTCCCAAGAGCACCCCGTATCTCCATCAAAATCACTGAGGCATACACGCTGCACGAGTACGAGCACATAGTGAACACCTCACGTATTTCACTTATTTTGGTTCATTTTTCATTGGGTGGCCCTAGACGATGAAGTGACACAAGTCTGAAACCAGAACCTGTAGAGCCGGCGACATGATAAAATCCCCTACCCTATGACCTTCCGCCCCTTTGCCTTGTCCTCGAATTGCGCGGCACGACAAAGAGCCAAATGTGATTTGTGATTGAGAGTTTCCCTTAAAAAAACCCACACGCCGGATCTAGTTGCAAGTACGATTGATGATGGTGTTATTGATTTCATGCGAATTGTGTATCAGAAAACAGAAGGGAGATCGAAGGACGGCAAAATTAGTAGCCGTACGACTTCAGCGCCTCATCCGTCTTGGCGTCCACGCTCGCGTTCTTCTTGGCTTCCGACAGTTGTCGCTGCGCTAGCTTCTTGCGCTCGTAGTAGGCCGCACCCTTGGCCTTACGTCGCTCCTCTAGTCTGTAGCCGACATGTTAGTATGTGAAGACTCAACCAGTATCACAGTCAAGGGTCACATCATGGTGAGACCACGGCCGCGATATCATATGGCAGTGGCGTATAAATCACGTACCTCTCAACAACGTCCTGGTACTTCCAGCCGACCTCGTGGCTCAGACGACCGACGGTGCAGAACTTGCGGCCGGGCTGCAATCTCAGGACACGGAGGGCCTGGGGAACAACGACCTTCTTCTTCTTGTCGTACGGGGGAGGGACGCCCTCGAAGACCTTGAGTCTCTCCAGGGCGGCGGCACCTCTGGCAGTCTTGTGGGGGATCATGCCACGGACGGTCTTGTAGAAGATTCTTGACGGGGCACGGAAGTGGAAGGGACCTGAAAGGCAGTGTCAGACCAATTCGAGACTTTTGCAAGCGACGGTCAAGTATATTCTCGACATCGCATCGCGACTTGGAAGATAGGAGGTTGTTACGTACCACCACGGGTGGGGTTGTATCGGGTCATCTTGCGCAGGTAGGCATGGTACTTGACTGTATTCTGATGTCAGCCGCTATCTGTTCTGTCTCCAGCTCCGTTCCATTGCGGCAGTCGCAAGCCACTGGGATCATTTCTGACTCCTCGAAGTGCCCAGAATTCCTATCATCGACAGCCGAAAGGGTATAAAAGAGGTGGTGGTAACGTACGCTTCGCGCGGAAGAACTCGCCGGAGATGTTGAGGGCCTCAGTGCGGACGACAACTATCTTCTGACCGTTGAGCAGCTGCTTCGCGACGATACTGGCGAGTCTACCGAGGAGGTGACCCTTGCCGTCGATGACGATCTAGAGGAAGGAGAGAATTGCGTATTAGTCTTCTGGTCAGGACATTCTTGGCCAGCCAGCCATCCGTTCGTTCCATTCGCATCCTGTCCAGCGATATCCCCCCAGTGTCGATTCTTGCATGATCCTCCTCGACATCCAGCTCAATTACCAACCACACAACCACATCTCTCCCGCGCATGGTACAATTCCGAAGATAATAACAAGCAAGGGTAGTTAGTACTCACAACAGGCTCGAAGGAGGACATCTTTCCGGATCGTCAACCACGCGGTTAGGAGGCTTCGGCAATCAGAAAGAAGGGAAAAGATAGTCGGCCGAGGAAGCAAGCTCACAAAACGCAAAAGAATGGGTGAATCTTTGCGTTTACAGAGCTGTACTTACTGTTATAATCCTCTCCTGCGGGATTAGTGGTGGATGGTCGGCGTTGGGCGGGTGATGTTGATTTCGGAGGTCGCAGCAATCAATATTCACAAAATGCACCTGGTTGAGAATTATCGGGATGTGATTGCGAAAAGAATCCGCCTTTCCGGATTGGGTATAAGTGGGGCTCAATGACCCCCAAGCGAAAAGCAAGGGGAGGTTTTTGTGCTCGGAAATGGGTCGTGCACGTTAGGGCAAGCGGGATAGGGCTAAGGTTTGGTTGCCACCCGTCAGCGACCCGTAGTTCGGCTGTCAGGTCTTAGGTACTCAGGTACATCCTGATCACCAAGATCGGCATCATTTCATCTTTTTGAACTGGACCCCAAATTGCGGGATCGCCGCTGTATGTAGGGAGGTACCTGAGTGCCTGATAAAACACTTTAGAGGCGGTGGACAGTACAAGGGGAATTGTTTCATCAAATAAGACAGTTGATATCACAGGCACCCAGTTATCAAAACGTCGACATTGGTCTTAGGTGGTAGCTGGATGATAATTCCCATTAACCAATTCAAGTTCCCTTAGAACATCTAGCGGGGAATAATAGCGTAGGCCTGCTTCTCAGAGCATCATGCCAATGCCAATGCCGATGTGACCATGACTATGACCATGACCCTTTATAACCATGCGATCCAAATCTTGCCCTGTCTTGTCCCTAAAGATTTTGTCCGTATCCCTTCACAACCCTCTGTCCTTTATCCGTACAAAGACCATATGCGGGCCATCCTCTGCTTGCGCCGTGACGTCGAGCCCCATTCCGGTGAATCTGTGATCCCAACCATTGGCAAACGCCGTGCCGAATAAGCAGTAGTAAGTCTTGCTCCACTTTAGACTAGTTACCGGGAACGAACAGGAGATGCCAAACATCATCAGACGAAAGTAAGGCAGGAGGACGGCAGGGTAGTAGACGTGAGATGAGGGATGCGTTCGTATAGATGACAGGCGATCAGAATAGGTGCTTAGGCTTCACTCCCTTCGGCAGATGTTCGTCGAGGTGCTTAAGAACTTCCTGTACGCGGTTGACCATCTCCTTTCTCCTCGCCCTGATATCCGAATCGCCACCGGTGTCCACCTCGTCCAGCTTTAGCAGCACGTGCTGCAACACCGTCTCGCTCAGTTTCCGGTGCTCATCCTCGCATTTCTTTGCGTCGGCTGGTGGCTGGGCGACGAAATCGTTGCAGAGCGGCAGCAGCTGGGTTTCGAAATGCGTGCTGATGGCATCCAGCTTCTCCCAGGGGCCGGCCGGTACCGTCGGCGAAGGTATCCTAGAGGGATGTCTTGACCTGTCCGCTGAGGGCGACCTCTTGCTGCTGCCGCCATCGTTATCCCCGTCCGGTACGTCTAAGTACGCGGCGCTGTCGTGCGGGGTGCCGCGATCCCTCTTCTTCTTCTTATTCCGACCCTTGTTCTTCTTCGTCTTGCGGGACTTGCGCTCGTCCCTCGTGTCCGCAACGATGACCTCCTCGCCGCTGCCGCTATCGCTACTACCTCCCTCCCCGTCTTCCTCGTCGGATAGCCTGCCCTCGGGTATTATAATCAGCAGCTCGCTATTGTTCTTGACGCCGTAGTCGCGAATGGGCTTGTCTTGGGTCTTCAGGTGACGGCCCTTGTACAGCATCTTGAGGTGGCGGGTTCGGCGGCTGCCGAGCTTCATGATGAGCCCGATGCGGTCGCGGACGTCCTGGACGAACACCTTCCCATCACCGATGGAATAGGCCGGAAAGAGCACTGGAAACGCAGCACCCTTGTGCTTGATCATGAGAACGTCATCCTCATCGTCGGCGGGGAGCGGCGGCGATCTGTCTTCCGGTCCGTAGATTCGAGGTGCAGTCCGTGGCTGCTCGTTGAGAAGGTCTTCGGACGTAATATAGGTATAGTCGGCGTCGCTGACCTCGACGGCGCCCAGGTTGTCTGTCTGTGATGCATACGGCGACATGCGGTCGCGAGACGAACCCCATCCATACCAGGACATGCTGTATGGTACTGCCAGAGCGGCGCAGGCTAAGGTGGAGTAGAGGACTGTAGGCGGAATTCCACGGGCCTCGAGAAACTCGGTGGACCCGGCAAATGCGTCGGAAAGCTGGCTGACGGCGCCTTGAACGTACGTCTGCAACGCAGGTGGCAGATATGCGGTGATGTTCTGGAAGGCACCAGACGATGCCAGGATTGCTTGGTTTGAAGCCACCTTGGCGAGATATTCCGTTGTCCTTGTAGGAAAGGACAGCCAGGAGAGCGAATCAACAACAACCAGGGTGCTCTCGTTCGGGGTCGGAGGCGATATTTATCTTGTGGCCTCGGGTACCCCAGGGGAGTCGATGCAGGAAGAGGTGCGTCAATGAGTAGTGTACAATGCCGGCCTCAGGTGCAGGTCAGTCAGACAATAGGTAGTCGTTATCGTGAGCTCCCTGCTGCCCTCTGTGGGACAGGCAGATAGGTAGATTACTTCTAGGCCTTATTGAGATGAACCAGGTCCGCTTCGTTTGCCGCGGCTTGCAGCTCCTCTGATGTCTACCTCGTCCCAGTATTACCGAAGTAATCCACAAAGACGATAAGCTTCCAATGTGGCGGCTCTGCAGAACTGGACGGTTTTACGGCAATCGAATGACCCCGACTCGAGCTAATCGGACTCAGACCGACGAATAGACGAGACTTTTCCCAAGTCAGCCTAAGCAGCCGCTGATAAGATTGGCCCGTATATGTAGTAACCGTAGGGATCGAGCACGGTGGTTGTACGGCGGCGGGATTGCGGCGGGATGGACCAATTGAGGGTGTTCTGATGAGTTGTCATTACCTGCGAGTCATTACGTCTAAGTAGAGTCGAGTCGTGTGGCATTCAACTGTTCGGTCGTTGTTGAAGGTGCAATTGGTGAGAATTGGGGGCAGATGCCACTCTGCCACTTTCTGTCCTTTGGAGGTAGCCAATTATGGATAAGGCTGTCCCACAATGGGGGAGTTCCGAGTAGGTAATCCAAAGGTAATATCTATCATGTAATCTCATGGGCCAGACCTCTCAAAAGTTTCCATATTTCAAATATTATTATTGCATCCTCCGTTCAGCAGATAAGTCAGATATATCTATGTAGTCTCCCCAGTCAGCCGATTCCTCTTGTACAAAGGGTTCTAAGTTACGTAGTTCATGAGTTCAACGACTTCTCAATGTCAGGCAGGAGATCCGGCAGCTTGCAGCGCCATATCAAGGGTAGCTGCTTACGTATATCCGGAGTCCTGAACACCATATCTAAGTACCTACCTATGCCTATACGCTATTGAGCTATTGTAAACGGCGAATATGACTTTTTAGCGTCCGGCCAACGTCATGAGTACTGGACAACGAAGTGCACTGGCCTGACTGGCTTCAATATCAGACATTCTGTACAAGTAGTACTACTCTCCCTGCACTACTGCTTACTTACCTACTTACATACCTACCTAACAAGTAGGTACTGTAGCATGTAGGCTCTTAGAAGAGAGAATCACTTTGTCACAAAGTGGAGCTCTTATTAGTGGTATTGATGCAACATCCGCTCTGTCAGATTCCAGGTTGCCGCTTACAGGGAGTTGGCAATTGCCTCGTTTTCCCTTCCGTAACTATCCCCCGTCGCATTGTCCTGAGGGGTTACGCTCAATTGGCTATGAGGTCGCATCTACGGATGCTCCAGGAGAACGGGACGAAGTTTGGAAATTAGGTCGCCTCGAATAACACGTCGTTATTCGTGAGCGTTGAATTAATGACATAAATATTCCATGGACTTCAGTTCAGTGAAATATGCGTACCGCCGATAAAGCCTTGAGCCTCAGGTTTATGTATATGTACTAGACTATGTTGGATGTGGGATAATTCCCCCATGTTGCGTCATTCCGAGGGTGGTAACCTTTACTGCCAAGTACTGTAGCTATGGTGGCCCCGCGGTGCCTCCCTTTCGATCGATAAAATGTCAAATCATTAATTACATATTTGGAGCCTGTGGCAACACTCTTACTTCGAGAATGTAGCTTTTCGATGGGCCCTGCCAAGACTGGACTGTTTGCCCCCAAAGGGAAGAATAGTGGGACGATGATCGCAAATATTTGCGATATGTAAGCCACTGTAGAAAGAGCTTTAAGCTCTAGAAATCTTCGGAGTCCAGTGTGTCGCATCATCGTCATCATAGCCGCGTCCTACTGATAGACCCTTACAGCCTCTAGCAGTAGGTTACACACATCCGGCGCATTCCCCAAGACACGCTGACAAACAAACCCCCCACCGTCTAGGTATTCTTCTATTCGCTTTAGTACCTAGATATCTCATATAAAGGGACCCCACCCTTCGTTTCCTTCGCACCACGGTCATCTCTCCGGACACAGTTCGAAACCAACCTCTTCATGTTCATCTTCCGCCGACTCTTCCAAACAGCAGCATCACCCGAAGCCATGTCTGCCGCGAAGACCAAGGTCCTGAAGATCATCGACGAGAACGGCGTCGGTACGTCTCTGTCTTTTTCCACTTGGTCTTAGCGGTATCTCCCTCCTGCGTCATCATCACAGCCTTCCCTCCCGCCATTGAACTGATGCTCCACCCATCGCAACGCATGCAGTCAGACCCCGCACATGCATACCTCCTCCTCCCTTGTGTAACTCGTGCAGGCAGGCGAGCAGGCAGGCAGGCAGGCAACCATATGTGACTTGGTAACTAACAAACTTCTTCTGCTTCTGCCTGAACAACAGCCGTCTTCTCTAAGTCGTACTGCGTGTACTCCAACGCCACGAAGCGGCTCCTCGACAGCTTCGGCGCCAAGTACTACCTGCTGGAGCTGGACCAGGTGTCGGACGGGTCCGAGATCCAGGACGCGCTGCAGGAGATATCGGGCCAGCGCACCGTGCCTAACATCTTCATCAACCACAAGCACATCGGCGGCAACTCGGACATCCAGGCCCGCAAGGACCTCAGGGACCTGCTCGCCGAGGCCGGCGCCATCTGATTCTTCGAAACCCCCGTACGAGCAGCAGCGTCTGCCTGCGAATGGCTTGTCTCGCCCCTGAGGCGTGGAGCGGAATTGGGGACTTCCGAGGAGATGAGATGAAGTGTGCGCCGGATGAGTTGGTGCAACGGTAGCTCGAATCGTCTACATGCTTGAGCGAAATACTGAGGAGTTTTGACGCAGGGCTTTGACCGCTTTCATCCAAGCAGAGGCCCAATTAGAGATAGATCAGCGGTCTGATAACGTCGACGATAGATGAACTTTAGAGTGTAACTAGAAGAGAAAGTTTACTAGGGAAGTTCTCAGAAGAGTCCTTGAGATAGTTCCCGAGAAAAGTGTCCGAAAAAGGTTTCCGGGAGAGAAAGACGCTGCCAAGAAATGTAACGTCTTTGTGCATGATGTTCCAACAAGCGAGGGGCATGTGAAATAGCACCTGAACTGCCCTTGACATGCCTCTTCTAGCCAGATATCTAAGGGCTCGGATCAAGAAAGCTTGATTGATGCCGCGGTCACTTTCTCCAAGTCTTGGTCGAACAGTAGCAAGCACCTGATTGAGCACGTAGGATAGGTATCTGAGAACTTCCAATCAATTAATAGCAGGCTATATGGTTATGGGATTTCCTAATTACTGTAATAGACCCCGTTCACGTGCCTATACGAGTCGTATACCAAGACGACTGACAGGAGTCTGTATTGAATACAAGAGTAATCCTACAACAAGCTCGACGCTTACAATATACATGTCGCCATTAGTTTTCGCCTCGTAGATTATACATCATACGACTTGGGCAGCAACAGTGCCGATGGGCCTCTCAACGAACTCCATGATGCCCTCAACGATGTTCTTGCGCGCCGGCTCGGACGCCACGTGTTTTCCAGCGAGATAGTTAAGCCACAACAACCTCGATATCCTCTCCTCGGGCACCCGTCCGATTGTGACCCGGCCGGTTTTGCCCTCATCGTACGTGATGGTCAGCTCGCCAGCCGCGTCCCGGCACAGCAGGAGCTCCTTCGCCTTGGGCACCTTGCCCCTGTTGAACAGACCCCGGAACTCCCTCATCGCCAGGCCGAACGCCTCGTCGCCGAACTCGGCGGCGTTGCCCTGCGACCGGGCCTGGATGGCCCGCACGAACCCGTCCCGTAGGTGGTGGAAGTCCGTGTCCCTGACGGGCACGATCCGGAACAGCGACCGCGGGCGCACCTCCCGGAGGACCTCGGTCCAGATCTGCTCGCCCCGGACGGGGTCCAGGAGCGTGGCGCGCAGCTCGTCCTTCTCGGACGGGATCAGCGTCGACGCGATGGGGTTGATCTCCCTGACGAGGCGCGCCTGGATGGCGGCGACGTCCTGGGTCGCGACGTAGTAGCCCACGACGTAGACGCGGATGCCGAGGAAGCTGACGGTGCGCGTGCCCAGCCCCACGAGCGTATACTCGACACCGTCGACCTTCTCCTGCCCCTCCCGGGCCGCGACGTCGACGTTCAGCAGCCGCGGGAAGGTGGTCACGGTGCTGTCGCCCGTCGGCACCACCTCCCTCCCGTCAGCGTCGTGTATGATGGTCTTGCGCTTCGTGCCGGCCTCCTCCTTGAAGGGGTCGAGCTTGTCGGGCAGTCCCGAGTCGAACTTCTTCGGCTTGCGCAGCTCGACTGAGAGCAGGTAGGCTGTGTAGCAGGTGGCGAGGACGCCGGCCGCCACGCCGCTCAGGAGGAAATTCCGTCGTCGGATATGGTAGTCATAGGACTGCTCGCGCATGCGGTTGAGGTTGAGGTTCTCTACGGCACGATGGGACGTCCGTTGCGGGCGAAGAAATGTCCGGCATTGCGGCGATTGGGCATGGACACATTGGAGGAGGAGGCGGTTCGGAGATGGTCGGGAGGGGGAGCGCAAGGCTCTGGAGACGGGTAACGGACGTAATGCCTTCATTGTTGTGAACGTGTTTTACGGCCACAGGTGATGACATGATCTGAAGCTTGAGATCCATCTACATACGTAGAGCTCCACCACCGGATTGGAACCCTCCGGTGTCTCATCCAAAAGCGGGGGATTTTTGGTTCCGCCATCCGATACGTCGTGGCGGCCCGTTGCTGCAGCGGTTTCGGCTGGCTGGGAGCTCCGACGGCCGGCCGCTCAACTAGCGGTTTACTATGTAAATTGCGTACGTCACCCCAAGCCAACCTCGAACACACCCGAAACCTGTATGCCGCAGCTAGGCTATACTCTAGAATCCACTTGTCAAATCCACTCCATCGTAACCACACGACGGCAGTTAGGGGGTCTTTACCATCTTATACTACATATACGCGAGACATTTAGTGCGAACTGAATCCGAACAGTTACGGGGTTCTATTATATGTAGTCGAATGTTCTAATATTACCGACCAATCTTCATTATCTGATCCTCTCATTCAGTTATCAGATATAAAGGTATTGTGTCAAGAGCCTGACAATTCTCGTGACAGCAATGCTCAGCCACGTTCATGTGACAACTTGACTCTCAATTCCAGCTGAGGACGCCAAAACAGTCGTCGAATGGAAATCAGCCCGATTAAGGTATGATGCTCGTCACCTTGGGGCGGTGCTAGCCACACACTAGTCATGTAACCAATGAGACAGTTCAGGGAGGTTCTCCATTGTACTTAGCATTCTGTGGTGTCGCATGTCTCGAACAGCCTGCCCTACCCTGCCCAGCCAGACTTACACATGTTGCTATTCATGGAACACGAATCAGAGGCAGAATCGAAGCAATCCAAACCGCAGACTGTCTCGAACACGCGTCAGATTCGAGAATTTGCCCGCCCTACTAATAGACACTAGATGAATATAAGAGAGTAAGAAGTCTTTTGCTCCTTGGGTCGAGGTTGTCATCTCATCATCCTAAGTCTCACCTCTTCAATCTGATACCAAGCAAACCGATTGGTGTCTCCTAAACATCACTCGTCGATACGATACAGTCTCCTAGATTTCCTACAATTCTACACTCAACATTTCACACTGCATATTAGCCTTGACAAGCCAAGAGACTTGTTCTACCGACCGGACTATCTTTCGCCGAATAGTCTCAAGTTTCCTAAACTGTTAAAGAACAAAGAACTCAACCCATCTCATATCTTCAAAAACATGAAGGCCGCCATTGTTGCTCTATCTCTCTTGGCGGCTGCCTCCGCCAATGTCATCCCCCACCCGACACTCACCGCCCCGCTTTACCCGATGACCACCGTCATTATGGGTACGGACACCGGTTACTTCTACGGCACCGGCGGCGCCGGAACGGGCACTGCTTCGACGGGTTTCCCCAGCCCAACAGCCAACGGCACGTATTCAGCAACAGCGATGCCGGTACCGCCACCAACCGGGACGAGCGAGCCCGTGCCGATAGCGACAGCCGGGGCCTCCGTCCACGGTATCGGCTTATTAGCGTTAGCCGGTGTTGCTGCCGCCTATATCATATAATTAACACGAACGTCAATCTGTTGAACGGAATTGACGGCTTTGCATCTTTCGGCGTTGGGGGATTAGTCTACATGGAAGACGGCAGCATTTATACCACGGTGTACGGTCTTGGAATGAGATAGATGATGAATAGAGGGCTCTGGTCAGCATACTAGACATATCATAATATTAATGGAATGTCAAATACGAGGAAGGATTTGATAATTCATTCATTCCATCGTCTGTAGCTTTGAGGCGGTGTTTTGTCACCGTGTACTTCGATCGTCGGTCTCCCAAGTACTCACTCAAGCCGAGCATTATGCACCTCACTCAAGATATAAGTGTCTCAACACCTCCAAAATATCGCGAATCCTGATCCAAATGCCCCGATCCCGTCGCCCGCTGAATGAGATACGGTATGTATTGACTCACGCGGGATTCGAGATGCCGTCTCAATCCTCGTCGACTAAGTGAAGTCGTGCTCCCCTTTCGGGGGCTGTAAATGGACACGGAAAGGGTGCAGCAGACCGAAGGTACCTCGCTTCCCCAATCACATCCATACGCCACTCCAGCCTTTCTTCACGAATCGGGGATCTGGTGCCAGTCCGCCTGTCTCGCGTCATGCACGGAGTGAGAGGCGACTTAGGCACGGCCCCATCCATGTTCATACCTATATATAATATGTCTAGATGAACAGTAAGCCCGGGGAAGAGCACTCAATTCAACACGGCTCTCGTAGGCCTCCAAGGCAGGATAAGTATTAAGCAGCTAGCTGCAGAAGCCACTTTCGCGATTACCCGTCCTCAAGTGAGCACTTAATTATACGAAGAATCAGAGAACCTACAGTAACAAAATCACGGCCGAGTCCGAAATCCATAAGAATCTCCGGGAGAAGAACGCTCAACACGCGGCCATCTTCACGCAGGGCGACCCGGCGTTGCCTCCCGCGAAGAAGTATCTCGTGCGTACGTATACATACACGCCTCTTATGAACACCACGTCCCCCCATCTCATCCAGCCCCGGCCCCCTTCCGCACCTTCGCCAGCTTCTCTCCCCGGGCACCGCATCCACCCTCCCCTCCCTATTCACCCAATTCATCCACTCCTACCTGCCTACCTGCCTATCTAGTGCCCCAAGCCCTACCTTGCCTACCAGTAGGTTTCCTAACTAAACACCGCCGGCGACTCCTACAATGGCCTGCGTGGACGCGCCAATCGACCCATCCTCCGCCTTCGGCATCGCGCGGGCGACGCGCACGTGGTGCGCAACGCGGGTCTCGGCGCTCTGCAGTCCGTGGCCATCAGCCAGCGGCTTCTGGGCACGCGCGAGGTGGTCGTCGTCAAGCACACGGGGCGCGGGATGCTGATGTTCGGCAACGCGGAGGGGCGCGCGCTCGTCGTCCGGAACCTGGGCCCCGCGGCCGCCGCGCGAGCCGCCGAGATCGACTCCCTGCCGTTTGAGGGTCTCGAAGACGAGCTTCAGGGGGATATGGAGTTCATGAGGGGCTCGGGACTGGTGCCCGATGATGTTGATGTTAGCGAGTGGGTTTACGGGGCCAAGACGGGGAGGGTGGGGAGTGTTGTCTGAGTGAGCGGTTGTCGGGTGGGTTCCTTTGAAGGAGTTCTGCTGTCTTGCACCTGGGAATAGGCGTTTACTAGGGGGCGGTTATGGAGTTAGGAGGAGTCTAGCTCTCTTCTCAAGTTTATAATCTGTATTGCGATGGTTTACGGTGGCTTTGGATGTGCACTTACACAGGTAGGTTCTGGTCAAAATGGTTGAGCCACCTTTATATCCGGCAGCCGAAATATGGGAATCGGATAGTAAAAAATTGGCCGAGGCTAACATTAAAATACTTCATAAGACGATCAACGCTGGTGATCATCCGGCTTCTACGGGAAGAGAAATTTCGGTCGGAATATATAGATACCAGGGACGGAATAGTACCTAGGGGGTCGGAAGTGGCTCGGCTATTTTGGCCAGAGCCTGACAGGTAGCTAAGACTCGAAAGTGGCCGGGTTGGTTCGTAGTACGTTCATGGTCGTGTAGTTCAAAATATTCGCTATTGCTACGTATACTTAGGCTTACAACAAAGAACTCGGGCACGACTGCGCCGCCGGACCTCTTTTACAGATGCGAGAATGATGGTTCCTCGCGTATTTGAAGATGTAGATGAAGATGTAGATAAATTTTAAACAAGTCAACACCTCATCGCCACCCTTGATGCTTGCTCATCATACTTGACCCCGTACTGTGTAATCTTACCGCCACCACCATTCGCCCTCGTGTTAGCAGTCTCCGATATGTACTCCTCGCTCCCACTGTCGCTGGCCGCGCAAAAAAGCGCGCCCGACGGAGGGCGACATCCGCGGGCTAAATTTCTCCCCGTTGCTGTCACGGATCCGGGTCCAGGCCGCCGAGCGGACGTAGGACTTGCCGCCGCCGCCGAGCTGCGGGTCTAGGTCTAGGGGGTACCTGGGCGCTGGCCACGAGGAGGACGAGGACGCGGACGTCGAGGCGGCGCGGTCGAAGACGGATGGGAAGAGGCGCCCCAGCAGGGACTTGCACATCGGCAGACAGCCGCAGATGACGGCCACGTTCTGCTCGATCACCGTCCAGACCGAAGACGCGACATCGTACGTCGGGTCCGAGCTCGTGGACGAGAAGTCCAGGGTCTGCATGCGCAGGATGCTGGTGATTGTGACGCTGGCATATGCATCAGCGACAGTTCAGGTGGATATGTCGGATCAGTCCGGGCCGGACGATGGCGACTCTCGGGAAAAAAGAAAGGCGGGGTGTGTGTGTGTTCCCGACAAGGGGGTGGGCGGGTGCGAGAGGCTTGCTTACAAGATACCCAACGCAAAGACGACCATGAGTGCCAGTCTCTGAGAGGACGGTAGCTGCGACTGGTAGATGGGGAACATCGGCAGCGTCAGGATGACGACGTCGGTCGCGATCGAGAACCCGGCGTTGGCGTACCAATTCGCAGTGATATTGATGCAGGTACCAGGGAGGGACTTGTCCCACGCCCGGGCGACGGGGCTGCACTGCCATATTGACGACGCGGTCGCCGCCACCATGTACGTCAAGATGGTTCCCAGGAGGACGTAGCACGTGATCCGGAACCAGCTCTGTACGAAGATGCGCAGATAGAGTAGGAGGATGGACGACTTCGTCAAGTTCGTGGTGAACTTATAGAAGGTTTGCGCGGTGTAGAAGAGCTGTATTGAATCTGTGAGCCTGCTGTGTATGCCTCGTGGATAAGTCATTCATGCCGGGGGAGCTTTCTGACCTTCAGCGCCATCAGCTTGTTCTCCGGAGAGATGTTGTAGATGTGCTGACCGAAGCCGTACGCGCAAGAGGCCAACATGAGACCAGACACGATCTGGGCGAAAGCCTGGAAGTATGAGCGCCTTTTGTGAGCCTCACTAACTTGTCTCCGGCTTCAGCTCATTGACACGATGGAGTGGACGTACCCAAGAGATAACAGTCATCCAGTCATCCCATCCTATTCCCGAGCGGGACTGCTTTCGGGACCATATGCGAATGGCCAAGAACAGAGGAGTCACGGCAAAGAAGACGATAGCTGGGATCTGTATCTGAGGGCCATTGTTATCGCCGGGCAAGTTACCCTCGGCAAGATACATCATCGATCAATCATATAGCCAGCAGGAAGGCTTGCCATCATTGTTTTGAGATATGCAGGGGGTGCTGATGCACCGACGACTTATATAATGGACTATGAGTCCCTGAGGCCTCGGCGTCGATCCCTTCAAAAGGAAACCTCGCGAATTGTGTTTCTGATTGCAGTCATTGTTCGTTACTGCAAAAGCGACGAGCCGTTCCAATCAGAAAACCCAGAGAGTTGTTTGCCAGTCCCGGATTCGCCCAGGGGCGTAAAGAAGCAACTGTATGATGTCTTCGAGACAACTAGCCACGTAGAGGGAGACATAGGGGACGGCATCTCAGGGTCCTCAATCGAATGTCTCATCACGGTAACTGTATTGATGCACCTGACGGAGGGCCACAGGGCAGCAGCTTCAGCGATTGTTGAGGCCCTTTTCGCCTTGTTGCCCTGAAGGGAAATTCATTCTAGTTGCGGGTGATATGATTGGGCCAATTTATGATCAGCATGCACATTAACGTATCATACAAGATGCCTTGAGGCCCTTCGTCGGATACAGCCCTTCGCAACAGGATGTGCTAAACCCGCTTCGTTGTATAATGACTTTCTCAAAAGCAAGAGCGAGATAGGCAATCCTTCGTTACCATAAGACTTGGCTTCGTTGAGTTGAATAAAGACACAAACTGAAACGACTGGACTAGACATACTTAGTGCAACCTGCAAGGGGGAAGCTGAGGGTCCGATAAAAAGGAAGTACCATGAATGCCGATAGTGGCCGCCGAGAAAAGGAAGAGTTCGCATTGGCGAAAAGCCACTTATATGATGTTAGATCATATACGCCTAACACGCTCCGCTTACTGAGTAACTGCACAGCTATACCCTCGTGATATAGCCAGCGATAAAACGAAGTATAACAGAGTGGAAGAGGGCCTGTCTGATTGTAAGTAACCAGTCTGCCAGCGCACATCATAAACATGTCAGACACGTCAAATCTAGGAAGTGGAGAAGCGGTTGTTATCTTTCCACCAATGGGTGTGGCTGTTAATGGCCTGATATAAGACCGCCCAGCCGTCCCTGGCCATCGCTTTTACTGAATCTGCCATATTGACTGTTGCCCACCATCTGCCCAGTTGTGGTTCCTAGGAACCATTGCACCAATACGATGCGCCGCAGATATCATGGCCGTTGCTGCCATTGCAACGTTTGACGTCTTCGAGACCGTGACGGGAAGTCATATTCTACCCCATTTTTTGTTACCGGGCTTCCTCTTGGCTAGGTAGGAACCACGTCTTGATATCATGACGTGACGTAGGATGGAGAGGTGGATGCTCGGCAACTTAAGAGATGTTAACCGCGCCATCGCGAATCAGCCCATCAGCCGACATACTCTCCTCAGCTAAGTCAATAACTAGGTTGAAATCACAGTCAAGATGAAGATAATCTCGCTCCTATGCTCCCTCGGTACAGGGCTGCTATCAGCCACGACGGTATCGGCGCAGTCGAACGGAACGATCATCGATGCGCCGCAGGACCGTGACCTCAACGGGTCGAACTTCACCTACCCGTGGCCCGTGAAGCTCTACCGGTTCACCTCTCAGCAGCAGCAGGTTGAGATGGCGTTCATGGACGTGGCGCCGACGTGCAGCTCGCCGAACGGAAAGGTGGCCGTCCTGTTGCACGGCAAGAACTTCTGCGCCGCGACCTGGGAGACGACGGCGCGCTCTCTCGCAGGCGCCGGGTACCGCGTCATCGTGCCGGACCAGGTCGGATTCTGCAAGTCGTCGAAGCCGCGTGCCTACCAATTCACCCTTGCGCAGCTGAGCGCCAACACGCAGTCCCTGCTGCAAACACTGAAAATCCCGCGCGCGATTGTCATGGGCCACTCGCTGGGTGGCATGACGAGCGCGCGGTACGCTCTCACGTTCCCGGGCGCCGTCGAAGCCCTCGTGCTTGTGAACCCAATCGGGCTCGAGGACTGGCGCGCGCTCGGCGTGCCGTACCGCGACGTCGACGCGCTGTATGCCTCGGAGCGCGCGAGCAACTACACGTCGATCCGTGCGTACGAGCAGGAGACGTACTACCTGGGCGAGTGGAGCCAGGCGTACGACGTCTGGGCGCGCATGCTGGCGGCCATTTACGCGGGGAGCCGCGGGGACGCCTTCGCCTTCGACCAGGCGCTGACGACGGACATGGCGCTCTCGCAGCCCGTCGTCTACGAGTTTCCGTTCCTCAAGCCGCGCACGCTGCTGCTCATCGGCGAGAAGGATGTCACAGCACTCGGCAAGCAGTGGAGCCCCCCCGAGGTCCGTGCCAAGCTGGGTCGCTACGATGCCCTGGGCAAGCAGGCGGCGGCCGCGATCCCGAACGCGGATCTCATCGAGTTCCCGGACCTGGGACACGCGCCGCAGATGCAGGCGCCGGAGAGGTTCCACGCGGAGCTCCTGGGATGGTTGGAGAGGAACGGATGAGGTACGAATGCTACCGCGAAACTTTGTATATCTTTACACGCAACCTTGAAAGGATTGGCAGTAGCCTTTGCATAACGTAGATAGTCGCTGCGGTCTGGAAATAGATATACATACTTACGGAGCTTAGTAGAGATGCGCCTCGTCCCTTCAAAAACAAACAATAAAGCCTTGCTATCGCGAGATTTATTTTCAACCCAACACAAACCGAGCGTTATGTTCCCTACCCACGACAGGGGTTAGTGGAGAAGAGGATTCATAGTACCGACCGAAGTGAAGTTGCCACTAATTCTAAAGCCCTTCTAGCGTACATGTCACCACTACCATTAGAGCTGTCGAAGGCCCTTCTTCATATGAAAATGCCAAAATATAGGAAGCTTAGTGGGTAGGTAACCAGGACAAGCCCATCTACCTATTCAATTCCCTTTACAGATGCAACTCTTCCAACAGCGAAGAGTTTGTAACGCACTACATATATGTATTTTCATCACTACCTAGCTAACATTGTAGGCGATCTCCCGATGCCGTCCGCTCAGACGCTTCAATGACGTACCGAGATGCCCCACCACCAAAAATGCGCACATACTTACATACATACAATGCCGTAACTTACATCACTTACCCACATCGCACACCGGTCGAGACAACACGCCTCGCTACGCTAAGACTTTCAGTGCAGCTGCAACAGGGTGACAGAGTTCTCCTTTAAAGAAGAAGCTCTCCTCTCGTCCACTTGAGCAGGTTCGTAGCCGAGCTTATTATAGCTCAAAACTCGACGGGGTCACGTATCGAACAAGTGAACGGCAGAAAAATATCCTCTCTGGACGGGCGTATGCGCAACCGGCTGGCTCGAATTCTACACCATACAATCCGCCGCCAGCTGACGACCACTACTGCTGCTACGAGCCACAGCACCACCGCCGCCGCCGCCGCTCTCAACATGGCCCAGACGCAAGCACCCCCGAAAGAGATCACAATCATCGGCGGGGGCATCATCGGGTGCACCGCGGCATACTACCTGACGCGGCACCCGTCGTACTCGCCGTCGACGCACCGAATCACGTTACTTGAGGCGTCATCGACGAGCAGCGGCGGGCGCACAGCCGACAGCATCACGGACCCGGCGACTCTGGCGGACCCGGATCCGGCGTCGAAGCAGCATTCCTCGGCGGCCGCCGCCGCCCCGCGAAACCCCGCGCACGACGGCATTGCGGGAGGCGCCAGCGGAAAGGCTGGTGGGTTGGGTGCTCTATGGGCCTTTCCCAAGAACATCGTGCGCTTGAGCTTCCGCCTGCACGAGGAGCTCGCGCGCGAGCACGGCGGCGAGACTCGCTGGGGCTACCGCCGGTGTCATGCGGGGCAGGTCGAGTGCCGCGCGCGGGTGCCGGGCGCCAACAACAAGAACAAAAACGGCAACGGGAATGAGGGATCAACTGTGGAAACGGAAGAGGAAGACGAGGAGAAGGCGGGAGGGACATCCGCCGGCTCGTGCAAAGGCCTGCACAAGGACCACAAGAAGGACACGAAAGCCCTGTCGGCGCTCGGCGGGCCATCGGACCTCGACTGGCTGGATGCGCAGGACGCGCTGCTCGGGTACGAGGGCATGGGGTCGCCCGAGGACACGGCGCAGGTGCACCCGGAGCTTTTCACGCGGAGCATGGCTCAGCTGGCCGAGGACGACGGCGTGCGAATCATCACGGGGGCGCGGGTGACGAGCATCAACTTCAGCGCAGATAAGGGAGACGAAAAGAATGTGGAGAGCGTGACGTACGTCCGCGACGGCGAGAGCGAAGAGCAGCACACCCTGCCGACGACCGACTGCATCGTGGCCGCCGGACCCTGGACGCCGCGCCTGCTTCCGCAGATTCCCGTCACGTCATCCCGCGCGCACAGCATCGTGGTGCGCCCGCCGCGCCCGCTGTCGGCCTACGCGCTCTTCACATCCATCACGCTGCCGCGCGGGTTCCCGCAGCCGGGGACAGGCCCGCTCACCCGTCACGCCACAACGGTGGAGCCCGAGATCTACGCGCGGCCTGACGGCACGGCCTACGCGTGCGGGCCCACGGACCAGGACGAGCCCTTACCCGCCACCTCGACGGCCGAAGTCCGCGTCGACGAGGCCCGCTGCGACGACATCGCGACGCAGATCGCCGGCATCAGCGAAGAGCTGGACGGGACGGGACAGGGACAGGCAGAGGTCCTCGCGCGCCAGGCTTGCTACCTGCCCCAGGGCGGGCCCTTCATCGGGCCCGTGCCGCATATGAAGGGAGTCATCGTCGCCGCGGGGCACACGTGCTGGGGTATCCAGAACGCGCCCGCCACGGGCAAGCTCGTAAGCGAGATCGTGCTCGATGGCGAGGCCAGGAGCGCGAGGCTCGGCGCATGCGACCCCGCGCGCGTAGTACGATGATGATTGTGAATGATGATGTGGAGGCTAGTCGGTGGTATAGATGGGATAGAATGGAGTGGGCGACTTGGGTTGAGTGGATCTTACTGGAAGTGTAGGTATATTCGAAGGACGTAGTATTACGTAGCCCTGTACGAAAGTATATAGATAGCCTGATCTGACGCTTGTGTATAGTCTTATATATAGATTGAGTTTCCGATGATTACCTATCGTGGCAGGCTCTGGACCAAATAGTTAAGCTACCTTTTATAATATCTAAGGGATGGAATATACAAAGAGCTTTGTTATTTCTGTAGTGGTCCCACTCACCTGGTATACACCTGCCACACCTGCCAGTTCGCAGCTAGTCTTCCCGCCGAGGCCCCCTTATACGACACTAGCAAATCACACCCCATTTTCAATTGATTATATCAAGGTGCGCCCTCGTCAACAAGACTTACAATAAACTTCAGCTATACTACAACAATGTTTCTTAGAAACTAACGTATTATACAACCTTTGCAACACTTCTGCAACCCCATACAGCAGTTAAATATCGTCAGTTAGGTCAACCGTATCAGCCACGGCCGAGTTGGGCACCTAAACGCCGGCTCCATTAAGGGGGCTGCAATTGCAGGTGCATACAATTGTTGTGCCAGGTGGCGCCGGTTGTAGCAGGTGGTTTGCAGGTGTAAAAAGTGAGATCACTGCAGAAACAGCAATATGTTCACCTGCAGAAATAGCAAGGCTCTATACACAACGGGATAATTAACATCCGATTAACGATTTAGTTATAATAAGACCTGTTGTTAAGCTATTTTTTAGAGAATCTTTAATAAGTATTAAAGATATTAATCAGTAATAGGATACATTTCAGGATTTAAAAGGTGGCTCACCTTTTATTACTAGGGCCTGCGTGGTAGGAACTAAGTAAGCTTTATAAGGATCAAAAAAACTTACTGCGTATTGTAGACCTTCGACCTGTCGGCGACGAGTACAGCAAAATACCATTGCGGGTCTTCTACTATCCACTTCGGGAAGCTCACGTTCGAACGTTATAAGGCTTAGACTAAACCACGACATCCTCCCCCCACCAGAAACCAACAAGCCATTATTTCACCGAAAGTGACGGGACGGAGACCACCAGATGTCACATTCAGATCGATTCTCGGCGCTATATAAGCCAAGGCTACGGCGCCAAGGGGCTATCTATCTAGCCTTGTATGTAACATGTGGTACTGGCACCTAAACCTTAAAAGAGGGGGTATTCGCAGGAAAAGAAAAAAGGGTATCATCCCATCGTCATCAAAAAAGAGGTGGCACCACGAAGCTGAAAACCTCAGAGGGCGGGGGATCTCCATCTTCAGGGCAGGCAGACCCTTTCTCTTCATCGTCTTCCATCCATCATTCATCAAAGAGCGCCCATTACCGCGCACCATCTCCGCACGGTCATCGCAGTTGTAGGAAGGGTTTTGTTCGAAGCAATTTGCGTCAGCCAGCTAGCCGACGAGAAACAGCGCCCCAAAACCCATCCCACGAGCATAGATACGCACGTGTACGCATAGCGGTGCTCTCCCTATACCTTCTCGCCCTTCTCGATGTCTGATACGAGCGGGCTGTCGCGGCGAGCGGGCACGGGATGGCCCTCGTCGTCCTTCTTGTACAGAGGCTCGAGCACGGCGTTGCGCTGGAAGAAGACGTAGCGCTTGAACCACCACGGTGCCGCCTTTGTGACCTGGTATTTGGCGAACTTGGTGCCGGGGACCTGCGGGAACATGATGTTAGCCAGCTGTCGGTGATGTTCTAGGGTGTACGGATGAAGTGGAATCCGGTGGGGCAGGGCGAAGGGGATAAAGGCGACGAATCAAGAGGGGGTCGGACTTACACCAAAGATGTAGTCGAGTTCTTCCAGAGTCCGCAGCTTGGTCTCGGGCACCAGAAAGAAGATCATCACGAAGGCCACAGCGTTGAAGCCAGCGTAGGTGCCGAAGGCGCCGACGGTGTGGGCACGCTCGATCAAGAACGGGAACGTGATACTGAGGAGGGCGGCGAACCCAAGGCAGGTGGCGACGGCGAAACCCATACCCATCTCACGGTGAGACAGGGGGAAGACTTCGGCACTGTAGGCGAAAGGCACGGGACCCTCACCGGGAGAGTAGAAGGCTGTTTAAGCGGTTAGCTCGAACCGAATACTAGAATGGCAATAAGATCGGCTTCTCAACATACCGGCGAACATGAAAACAAAGAGGGCGACCAAGCCCGTTTTTGCCTGCATGTTGGGGATAAGATTGCAGAGACCAGCAGCCAACAGAGTCCACATCTACAGGTCATTTATGTCAGTGAAATGGTCCCCGGGACATATGCCTTCTGTTCAAACCGGAGCAACTCACCATATTGGGGAAAGTGAACAACAGAAGGGTTCGTCGTCCAAAGGTGTCGATGGTCCAGAATGCGGGGAAGCAGAAGATGAAGTTGACGAGACCGAATCCGAGAGAGCAGATCATAGCCTGAAATTCGCTGAAGCCGGCGTCCCTGAACACGGTCGTGGAGTAGAAGGCGATGATGTTGATACCGCAGAGCTGCTGTGCAAGCATGACAGTGAAGGCGGCGGTCGTGGCCCGTCGAACACGGGGGATCTTGAAGAGACCGGCGAATCGAGTCAAGAAGTTAGTGTGGCCGATGAGCTTCTCCTCGATGGCGAGCTGAGCATGAATGTAGTAGATGTCACGAGCTACCTGGATCTGGTTGCTCCTCAAGACGCATAGAGACTTCCAGGCCTGGACGTAGCGGTTCTTCTTCATCAGCCAACGGGGAGACTCGGGGCAAAGGTAGATCAGGCACAGCAGCGGAACAGCCGGGATGAAGGGGGCGCCCAGCATGAGTCTCCAGTTGAGAGGGTGATTGAAGACGGCCAGGTTGATTGCAGTTCCGAGGAAGATACCAAAAGCGGTCCACATCTCTGTCCAACGTGGTCAGCCAAGAACCGGGCCTCAGGCGGTGGGGATCGCTCTATCCCTAGGGATGGAAAGGGAATACTCACGCCAAGTCATGACGAGGGCACCTCGAACGGAAGCCGGAGAGTTCTCAGCAGCATAGATCGGGACTGGGGACATGTCAGATTTGCTAGTCCCGGTTATGCTAGGCGGGAGATATAGGAAGGCGTACCTGTGGAGGCCTTGATACCCATACCAATACCCATCAACAGACGGCAGGCCAGTTGTTGCTGCCAGGTGTGGCAGAAACCCGAACCGATGACGGGCCAGAGACAGAAATGAGCAGACACAAAGATGACACCTGCGCAAGGTCAGCGGAGCTCCCTATCGTATCACTAGTGAGGGGCGGGTCCTACCTCGACGACCGATGATATTGTTGACGGGGTCAGACAGCCAGCAACCAAGGAATGCACTTCCAATGTAGGGACCAGCGTTAACCAAACCAGTCAACTAACCGCACGGAGTTAGCCGAGAAACGGATAAGACAGAAAACCAGGCCGAGTGCGTCTTACAAGAGTGTCACGGGAGCTGTTACCGCCGATGCCGTATTCGTCGGGGAAGAAGATGGTAGCGCCGTTGGAGCCAGTCTGGTCCCAACCCTGGACAGCAGCTCCGATGGAGCAAGTGACGATGGTCAGAAATAATCGCGCGGGCATGCGCCACTTGTGCTCGACCTCGTCCCTGAGAGCCTTTATCTCGGCCTCATCGAGGGCCTCGGGTCCGACGACCTCTTCGCCATAGTTGTCGGGTGTCTGGGCAACGAGGGCGCCCTTGCGGAGCATGGGGATGTGCTCCTCGAGTCCCTTCTCGTAAGCGAAAGCCTCGACATCGCGCATCAGTTGGTCATAAGGAATGCCCTTGAGGGGATTCTTGATCCTGCAGGTCCACATGTCTCAGCCATCACCGTGTCATTCTCAGCGCCAGCAAGTCGAGTCTTCGTTGAGCCAATCCCGCGACGACAGGTTGCTCGAGACCACTGGTCCCATTCCGACGCATATTCAATAAGGGTTAGAGTTAACAGCAACGGTTGTACTCACTTGGCCTCGAGGTTCTCGTTCACCTCGTCATTGTGGTCCTCTACGGCATCGACGTAAGCGCCCTTGGGCTCAGTTGCCGAGGGCGCAGGCCTATGCTTAGGTTAGAATAGATGCGCCTATGCAATTATGTACGCGCCTCCAGGTGTAGCTCACTGGATATGGCTAATGCCAGTCTTGTCTTCAGAAGACATGTTGACGGTTACCTCGCGTTGCGATCTCTGTGTGGTGGGTGTGGTGAACGAACAAGGGTGGTAGAAGTGGTGGTGAACAAAGTCGCCAATTGAATGGGACACAGCAATTGCACTGGGGCTTGTCTTTGCTTCGGCGACTACGCGTCAAAGCAGAAGAAGGCAACGAAGGAGAAGAGGGAAGAAAAGAGAGGATACGAAATCATCCTACGGGAGAGATATGTGAGACTTATATAAATCATACACTTCTCGCACGGCCGGGATAGAACCCAGCGTTGAGGTACGTCGAATAGATACTTAAGTGCATATTTAGACAATGGGGATCTTCAGGCCTCTCAAGCCCTTATAGGACCAATACGATTACCTGCCTGGCTTGATTCTCTGCGCGACCCTACATATATGGTACATGATGGATCATGATTATGGAACAATGGGGCACATAAGTAGTACATGCATGTCGAACAGTATAGCGTACAGATCATCTTCCGATATCAAGTGCGAGATGAAGCACCAAGCTCTTTGAGAATAACATCAATATAGTAAAGAGAATAGTCCTCTGAGAACGTAACGCAGCACAGTGTAACACAGTATAATGCGGAGGACATGGCGGAGCTAGTACCTATAGGGCCACTCAATAAGGAACAATGGGGCAGCTCCAGAGCTCCAAACAAAACCCCCCATGGAGTAACCGAGCTTACCCCACCATTTCAAGACCTTCGGGCAGACCCAGAAATTCCCACTAATAGTAGTCATGATGGATAGGTACATACATGAATGAACAGGCAGAAATGTGCCTGACCATTATAACGGTTATACGTTCTGTAAGCATACAGGCATGTACGATAGCGAGTATGTGAGGTTTATTCTAGGTGGCAAACAAAAATGATTCTATAGCAGAGTGTCATCAGCTACATGTTTCCGACAAGACTTCGTAAGACCTTCAGCCCTGGACACACGCCCGGGAGACTTAAGGATGCAGGTGGCTGACTACCAAGGCCCGGTCACAAACCTAATATGTTGTGGAGATGCACAAATCAAGATTTATAGGGGTCGTTCGTGCTACTCGCAGCCGTACATACGAGTAAACCGATAAGGGGATCCTTGATCGAAACCTGCAAGCCATATCCGCCAAGCCGCCATGTAATTGGCTAGTCGACTGTGAGAGACCAACGGGGTATGCCGACGATCAATCCCTCCACAGTCGCCTTGTCCTTGGCTCGAGGATGGGGGCGCGGAACGGCATCGTAGTCTGCTGTTTGGCTTGCAAGGGCTTGCATGTGGTTACCGACTCCCGCTTCGCCGTTCAGGAGTCAAGACGCCTTGGTTCGTGCTTGGTTTGCTTGATTGCGTTCTAATGATGGACCCTGAAGGCTTATCGGAAGAGTACGTTTCGGCATGTGTCGACCAAATCAAGATGTATAAGTAAACAACCTCTCTACTTCGCAAAACAGTATGGCGGGATTTGCCCAGTATATGCGTCGGCCGCAAGGATACTCTGCTACCGAACGTGCAGAGAGAACCAAAACAGTTTAATCCCAGCGCAGCCAAGACAAGCCTCTTGAGTAGATCTTGGCGTTGCCGTGGAGCCTCCTCCCGCGGTATCTGGGTCCCTACCTACCTAAGTACGTAACTGGTATGGTGACATCTCATTACCTATACGTACTCAACGTCTCGCTCGGACAAGTAAATACCATGGCGCCCAACCCGCTAAAGATGTCAGTCATTCCAGTTCACTGGATGATCCGAAACATACTATTCAAAATGGTCACATGGTAGATGCCAGCCGAGACTCGGCCGTCTACCGGCCTATCTCCCCCGACGCAGAACGTGGCACCCAATTGTTCTATTGTACGATGATGTGCGTAGCCCCACAGGCCTTAGCAGTATGTTGAGGCTCCTTGATGAGATTCGTGATTGGTGTAGGACCGATCATTGTTGCTGACGGAAGTGCGCTCGTCAGCCCACAGAAAATCGATCGACAGATACATCAATCTATGTTACATAGTCCATTCTTCAAACTTAGGACGCGACATCACAGTATGACACAGTATATAAACGCTAAACGAAAGCCATCCTTTTTGTCGTCCCAGAGGACGGGGGGCCTCGAGAAACAGACATACATGCATTGTCCGATATGCGCCTACACAGCAAGAGAAAGTCAGAACAAATTACCGTACTTCAATTCGTGGTTGGTGCCCGATTCGAAAAGGCTTAAGATAGTAGCTTAGCCGAGCTCTGCTCATCTCTCTTTACAAAATACACCTGATCGTCGACACCATGAGTGGCTTCGCCAGGTGGTTGAAACAAAAAATTCGCGCACCTTCAAGTAACCGTCCAACGACTTCTTAAACAATAACTTATTAGTTTCAACAGATAGGTATATAGGGAAAGCTCCAAGTGTTACTAATTTTTCCTTGTATGTAAATGGCATTTTTCCAATTTTCTATATATTTGTTTTCATATCTAAATCGTCTGTAGAGTCTTTAGATCATATGGGACACCGCGAACTTTTGTGTCAACCCACCTGTTCGTAGAGAGTAGCTCCGAAAATCAATTCTCGGCTTCACTCCACCAACCCTGGATGCCATACTGTGCCCCAGATGACTTACCCCACCGCTTGGCAGAGCCGGGGGTACAGTCAAGCCTCCCAAGAAAACAACTTCGGTGTAAACTTTTAGTGCCGTCGAATTTTCACGCAGCCTGGCGAAAGCGGAAGGAGAATAGGATCGGATGGGTTCATTAGGCGCTGGGGGATGGGAGCCCCATTCGCCGCCATTTGCATCGGATCCGAATCGCGCAACGGGTACAATGTTTTTCCCCTAATATCCTCTCTTGCTCCCTTGCTTTTAAGGCGCGCCATTCCCTGAGTAATCCGTTACCCGTACGTTGTTAGTGTCCGGCCGTCATAACCGTGCTTAGAGACGGGACGGTGCGACCTGGTCCACTCCCCTGGGCATGACTTGAACTGGGGTTTGTCCGGGGTCACCTGGCAACCAGAGGATTCTGTTTACGCGTTGGGTGAGCTGAAAAGGTGGAGACCCCATTCTTTCAGGACTGCCCAGAACTGAGAAGAACCCGACGCTGGAATGTATGTAGAGAAACTGAAATTCGTCCAGTGCTCACAGAAGTTGTGAGAGCAGGCTTCTCTCGTCACGTGCAAGCCCGACGGCCCGAATCTTGCCATCACCGAGGGCCCTAAAGACGCAAACTTTTCCCACGATACTGCAATCGAGCGCGAGTACATAAGTCAGCTGTGGATACGCCACCCCGGCACTTCGTGGCCAGCAGCAAGCCGCTAGTAATAAAATGTCCGGCGGAATGCCACGATCATGTTAAGTTGACGGCTTTGGCGTACCACCCATGTCATCGTCTCGACTAGCGGTGATTTCAGGCTTCCCCTCACGCCCCCAAAAAAGGGCACGTTACTTGGTGCGATGACTGGTTGCATGGGGCAAGGACTGCGGAGGAAATTGCGGAGAGACTTGGGGCGATTTGGGGATTGGAAGACGACTTCCTATATTCGCTTAATACCTGCGCAACTAGACCGCAGCATATTAGCAGTTGCCTTTATAGTAAACTTAACTGGAGAGAACAGTTAGATACATAAAAGGTATTATAGGAAGTCGCCGTGGGTTAGAAACGATGAGAGATTTCCCACAGTCAACTCCTCTTCTGGAGCTGACTGTCGACAGGCTGCATACTAGATGCCGTCAACAGCGCCTACTTACACAGAGAGGTTAAGCATATATTTGGACCCATCAAGTACCGCGTTGAAACCCCCGACTGGCATGTTTAACATATATCAGTGTCAGACCAGGGCGGAGTTGACCATGGCGGAGTTCCCCCTAGGTTGTTGTTCTCGGCAGCCACAGGGTAAATTCCAACGCACGAGCCGCCATGTCTTCTTCGATACCTGGACTCCAACCATCAAACTTTCAACTGTAAGAAGCGCCCCTGACTGACTGGTTCAGCAACCTTCGAGCTGAGGCCTTAAAGCCATAGATGACCGCTTACGCAGCGTACCGCCCAGCGTCTAGCGCCCATGCCTAATAATTCTCTGTCCGATATGTCTGTTTTCTCCAATATGTAACACGCCCTTTTCGAAGGATTTGGCCAAGAAACGTGAGACATATCCAAGAGATACTAAAGCAGGCCGGATCTCGAGAGCTTCTCTCAGTTGACGTCCTATCATCTACCCTAGTTATCACATATGGGGCGCGATCGTCATCGGATAGCAACGTCGAGACTCCGCTTTGGTCTTTCACCATCACATGACGATTGTATGGCGGTCAATGAAGGAGAGTTGGTTTCGCATTATCCCATCGCAACCGGTCAGTTGTGGGTTAGCCGTCTGGTTTTCGGGAGGCCATTTGAGGCTCTTCGGTTCCGGCGAGACCAATCCCATCAATAGATTTCGTGTCAATGCGGATATCGCGGCTGAAAGTCTCAACGCTACGCTGTGAATTCACAGCAATGAAGTCTTCACTAGCGAGTCCTCGTGCAGAGTCATTCGGCGAAAATTACGGTCCACTTACCCGGTCCACATCCCGTCAAGAATTTTCCGCTAGCGCGCCATTTGCGCCTCCTTCCGTTACAGTAGCTCCAGTAGTCTCGTCCGAGATTTGAGGCTCTTTCATGGCGGCTCGATCTAACGATCAAGTAACAGATCTCGATTATTGGACATCATGATGCTACGTTCCCCTCTTGACGAAATGCACTGGGCGGGACAAACGCCTCGAAGAAGCGTCCTACATGATACTGCACAGGCCACCCTAAGAAAGCTGACTCGTGCACGTGGAGCGGGCATTCTGTCGTCCGATGCTCCCCTGGGCCGGGCCACGGCTAGACTTGAAGGTATGCTAGCCTTGAAGTGATCACTGAAGGCTCTGTGAAGTAGGTCTTATGAGCCGAGAACCGCAATGCCGGCGCGTCAGCCTCACTCGCATCCGGGGTCTCGAACAAACTCGACGACCTCTATGAGAGCCTCGGACCTTCTATTTGGTCTCCTTTAAAATGGCCAGACGGTCACATAGTCCTGATGACGGAAGATACTGAGGATGGGCCTTGACGCCTATACACAATATAGATCATATTGCATGTACCAGACTGACTGCAGCATATACGCTAAGTATTAGTTTTTTCGCCGGGCCCCGATATCTCCCTCCCACACTCGAGGCAGGGTTGCGAGCTAGAGTGAGATTTCAGACTAAGCAAAGCCAATAATGTGCACCTTATCTAGCAGTACATTGTTGGGTATTATACTTGTTCCAGAGAAAGCCTCCCGGGAGCATGCAAGTGAGCGCCACGCTGACATAAAAAATTTCAGAAACGCGATGCTCCGAGATATTGCCCAGCTGTTTGCTGAATCTATCCATGTGACCGGCAAACCCAAGAAGGGAACCCCGAGGTTGTCAATACCTAGAGCACAGCAGTGTTCCCTGAAACAAACAGGTGGGTTCATTACTTATTATCTATAGCTAAGGTCAATTGGAGTGTTGAAACTCAAGGGTTTCTTCATACGGGGAACATATCACCTCTGCTACATCCAAGCCGTCTCCATATCACTCGGGGCCAGCACCACCCGACATGAGCTCCACCATCTTCTCGCAACCGTCTTCCTGGAAATGGACCTCCAGGGCGCGAGCCGTCATAGCAGCGTCACTGCTCGACCGCGCCCACATGCCCTTCTCGTAGTCGCTGATCACCTCGGCCAACGATGCCGCCCCCTGCCCGGCCCCCTTCTTCACGTACCCCACGATCCCCTCGGCTAGCTCCAGCGCGTCCACCATGTCGACGTTGACGCCGGCGCCCGCGAACGGCATCATCAGGTGCGCCGCGTCGCCGAGGACCGTGACGCCGGGCGTCGACGGCCACGTCAGGCCCACGGGGAGCATGTACAGCGGCCTCAGGGCGGGGCGCTGCGTCAGCGCGAGGACCGCCTCCCTCGCCTCGGGCGTGTAGTCCCCGAAGTACGTCTCCATGAACCGGCGGCGGACCTCGGGGACGCCCCAGTCGATGCCGCCGCGAGTGGTTTCCACTGCTTCCTCCAAACCGAGGGACGCGGCGATCTGGGCCTCGACGACCGCAGCGGGGGCGTCGGTGGTGGTGTTAGCGGCCTCGGCGCCATCGCGGAACCGCACGCAGGCGTAGCAGCGCGCGCTCCCATCGCCGTGCCGCTGGAAGATGAGCGCGCGATCCGCCGAGAACGTGAACCGCGACCCGCGGCCGATGAACCGCGCCACGTCCGGCCGGCGGCCCTCGACGTCGTCGAGCCACACGTCCAGCGCCACGACGCCCGTGAAGGACGGCTTAGCGTCTGTGAGCTGCGCGCGCACGCGGCTCCACGCCCCGTCGGCGCCGAGAACGAGGTCGTACTGGGGCTGCAGCTGCGACGGGGCGTCTCCGTCGTCGCTGAAATTGATCGTCCATTTGGCGGCGGCGGTGGTAGTGCCAGGGACCGGCGACAGCGAGGATACGTGCTTTCCCCAGACGATGCGCTCGGGCGGCAGGGCGGACAGGAGCAATGCCCTGAGCGCCACGCGATCGATTTCCGGACGGCCTCTCGACTCTGCGCCAGGCTTTTCCCCTGACTCTTTAGCGGCGGCGTGGCCGTTTTCTTGAGAATCATTCTCATTCCAGACGACGACGCCGTCCTTCCTGACCCCCCTCATGGCCTCACCCTCGGGGCGCGCCACCCTGTTGAACTCCTCCAGCAGGCCCGCGGCCGCCAGCGCGCGCTGCCCCGAGTCGGCGTGAATGTCCAGCGTCCCGCCCCCCCTGCGCCAGCGCGTTACTGGTGCCTCGGGCCTTGGTGTCGCGCTCGAAGACCGTGAAGCTCGTGATCCCGTTGCGGTGCAGGATGTTTGCTAGTGTCAGGCCGACAGGGCCAGCGCCTATGATCGCTATTTAGGCTGGGAGGGTGTTGGGGAGGGCATGGTCGGTGGATGGTTTAGTGTTTTGTTCGTGGCTTCCTTGTCAATATGACGCGGGCGTGTGTGCGTGAAATTGCATATAGAAATGACGATTACGCTAGGAGCTGTGGTTCGGTCTTAAACCTACCTCCTTTATGTTAACGGAAGGACGAAGCCAAATATATACAGGGACGCTGGTTTATATAGCCATGCACATAGTATCAACCCACTCGCCTTCGGCTGATGGACGATGGTTCTCATCGTGCCCGATTCACCGCTGTTGATGCCTATCCGGGACCCACACCTGTCCGGTCCGTCTGGCGTAAAATCGTCCGTTTAGACTGACGATCAGTCGACAGGCGAGATAACGTGACGTACGTCCAGTAAATTCCATGGATTGGACCGTTCGGAACGGAAGTTGCTCGAGACATGGGTAAAATGAGGCCCCGTTCGGGCCCGAGAGATATCGATTCCCCGAAAGTGGGCTCCGGGACCGACTAGATGCTCACGGATGTCCTAGACCGGGAAATAGGCACGGAGGACGGCTATGGACTGAAGATCACATGCCCGAAACATAAAGAAAGGCATATTTATGCATGTCCAAGTATGCGATGTTAGACAGGACTTTCCGTAAGTCCGTGATATTCATATGGCCCCCTATTAGTCTTGAAATCTTCATCAGAGAACGGACCCCCCGGGTCGCATGCTTTATGCATGGATACAGGCATGTCTATCGCTCCTCTACTTCCAAATCAAGTTCGCTGGACGAGGTAGAGCATAGCTGACATCTATCAGTGGAGCCACCGAGTTATCCGAAGGAAGTGAGATAGGAAATGCACAAATACATGCATTCTCTCCTCCTTCACCGGAGTACGTCGGTAAATTTAGCGACCACCATCTTCAACGCGGCACTATATAAAGCCTCATGACCAAAGCAAAACTAGTCAGGCCAAGCAAGATGGGTCAAACATGCTTTGCTTTTTCACGTCCCGGTCCAGCATTCCTTCTCGGTTTCAGAAGTCTTTCACATATTCATGTTATAGAGAGGCTGATATGTGTAGTGGAATCGTATTGATGGAAGAGCGGCACGGGAATACCCGACTCTCAAGGTACAATACACATTGACAGATAGAGAAATACAATACAACTGGCGCGAAGTTGGACTCGTGATTCAGCAGCCTGGGAATCATTACAGAGACTGAAGGTATCCGAACATCATATCAAAGTGGGTGTATGTCTGAGATGGAAATGTTGGCTGGTATTCCCTCTATGGGCAATGCCTGACTTTTCATCCTAGACCCTTCTCATAATCCTCATGGCCTTATCTATCTGGGCGATGTTACATACTCAGCCTGGGCTAGCTGGGCCGTTAAGGGATGAGAGGAACATCAGAAAAATGATGGAAGACAATGACCGCATATGATGGTCTTTAGAGGTTGATTCATAGTCAAAGGAGTGACGCGTCCTCCTTGAAAGCCATCACGAGCCTCATCCCTTAGCCGGACCCTGTCCGTTCGTAAAGAGCTCTTTGTTCTCTCGGCCTTCCCATTGTAACTATCTATCATGAGGTCCAAGACTTAAGGGGCTCGACGCCGCGAAATATAAGATCGGACGTCCAGTTATCCTCATCTTTACTCGTACAGCCACTGCAGAGTGCCGAACAATTATCTGTCTCGCCTGATTTAAAAGCCAGAGAAGAACCTACGATCCGGCCCCTATAGCTAAGAAGCAACAATGACCTCCATCTCCAACCGGCAGAAACAGATGATCTCGAACCACACAAGCGAGCCGTGCACCCACCACCACCACAACTCCTCGGGCGAGGGCTGCTGTGATGCGTGTCTGCTGCGCACGACACTCTCACTCGAAACGCAGGCCATCGTGTTGTCCATCGAGGACTTCATCGAGACGACGTCGCGCCATATCGGGACGCTGCACCGGCACGAGTTCCCGGTGCCCGTACCCATACCCGGCAGCGGCCACCCACCGCCTACGCCCCAGGCCGCCGCGGCCGCGCGCGCCTACCTCGTGAAGCGCAGCCCCGCCGCCATGGCGGAGCTGAAGCTGCGAGTCGCCGTGTGCCACGGGGAGGTGGGGCGCGCGATCGGGGAGCTGCGATGCCGGGGACGGGGCGCCGGTAGCGGCAGTGGGGAGGCCGAGGTGGAAGAAGACCGCATACTCATACAAGACCTGGGACGCGCCCTCGAGAACCACCACCTCTCCGCGCTGGAGCACGCGCGCGACCACCTCTGGCGCTGGGAGGAGAGCGCGGGCCGCACGGCGCACGGGCACCTGGACATCGCGTTCGGGGACAATGCGCCGGGAGATGACGTGGGCGAGGGACAGGCGTGGTACGTGCGGCGGTACGAGCGCGAGGTGCTGCCGCGGCTGGCGGAGAAGCAGCAGAGGCACTACCGGTCTCTTCTCGGTAGGAGGCTGAATCCGGCGGACGAGCGGGAGGAGGTGGTCGTGAGGGCGGTTAAGGGGTTGTTGAAGGAATTGCGCCTTGATTACAGTCGTAGGTAATTAGAGAGGGAACGAGGAAGGGAAGGAGATAGGGAGCTGGCTTGGTATGTACGTACGTAGAGATTACGAAAGGTGCTGTGCCGTGATGGCTGAATTTATATATCACTGTAATGCTCAAGCCCTCCAGAGAATAAAAAAGGAAGCACGTAAAAGGGCAGGCGGTAAGTTGACAAATAGATATATATAAGACCTTGCCAAATTATCAAAATGTACAAGCATCTTTGGACTCAAGTCCTAGCCCCTATTCTACCACGTCCTGGCCAAAATCCGTAAGCCACCCACTTTTACATCCACCAGCCGAAATATAGGAGATGTATGATAAAGCAACCAATTATATTCTTCGACCATCTAGTTACGGATAAGAACGTACGATCATTCCAACTCGCTAAGGAAAGGAACTGCCGCTCAGAATGCGTGAGATAGCGGCGGTCTGTGGGATATACATACCTAGGTCGTTAGATAGAGACGGCTCAATTATCATAGTCAGAGCCAGCCTGTCTGCTAGGTATACCTAGTCTTTGACGCCCACTCACTCACCCATCTATCTGTCCCAACATGTATCTACTCATCCGTGGATCCCTCTATCTCTCGCCCAACGGCCACCTTATGCCTCTATACTTAAATACCTGCTCGATCGGTCACTTGTCTACCCATCCATCCATTTGGTCTCGTACAAGATAGAGCTACTCCGTAGTTACCCACTGCTCCATCCAAAGCCGACTTAGGTAGTGCCGCACTTCAGAAAAGGAGATGTCGACACGCTGGGTAACCCCTATAGAGGTAGGCAACAAGTACTTGTCATCTTGCTTGTCCGTTGGACCACCGTAAGACCCGCAATTCCGGCCCTTACCTCCACATACGCAGTCTTCACATTCACTCGCTTAGAGAAGCCCATACTACTCGGACCGAAGAGTCGCGTAAGGAATCAATGCTTGTATGCCTGCCTGCCTGCCTCCCTTCCTGTATGCCTGTCTATTTACTTGCGCGCCTGCCTGCTAGGATCGAATTCCAATGTTCCTTGCTCTCGCTGGTTAGACGTGTCAACCAACCAATCGTCAGCTGGCTCAATCGAGTCCACCACAGTCTATTATTTACAATTAAACTGCTGAACCCCTTGTGCCCTTCAGGCGGAAAATAGAACTCGATTCAGGTATTGCCGGGTCCCATAGTATCTTCTACGCCTAAAACGAATATCAAACTGGCCGCTGCGTTGTTTAATCTCGTCGTCTCATGATGCGTTTTCATCTTGTGCCATCAACGCCAGTTCACCTAGCAATCTAGCGGGCTAACTAAACATACGACGTATTTTGATCTCGGGCGTATGCAATAACCTCCACCGTGTTGACTAGGCTTGAGGTGGTAATGGTGGTTCCGATATACATTATGAACCAGAGAAGGTTTTGGGTGCTGGTGAATGGTCACAGTGGCTACGGATTGTATTTGGTCCGCTTGCAGCTTCCATGTCATGGTCGCTCTGAAGAAGGTATCCTTGAAAACATACTTATACGTCTCGTCCGTTTGGCCGTGATCTGTGCCTATGAGCCTAAGACTCTGGAGATACCACATGCCAAGAAACGCAGTTGTGTCGTGAAGCAACTGCGTTTGGGCACGGGACCGACGCTACTGCCGCATAAAGCAAGACGGCAAGATTAGCTTGGTAAATCGTTACTAACGGTGCGGGTGCGGGAAATAATTTTCAATGTAGTCGCGTCCCTGGAATCGTTTCTGGGTTTAGCTGAAACCGTAGGCAATGTCAAACGGTATCTTAAAGAACCCATAGCTCGAGACGCTTGTCTAGTACGAATGATATGCGTTCGGGGTTGAGGTGTCTCTTATAGGCGGCCGTTGTTCTTGGAAAAGTGTTTATCTTCACAGCCTTCCTGGAAGCCAATCGAACCTGGCAAGACCATCTCATGTTGTGTCGGCGTTCTGACCCCCGTCCTGAGCCGGCCCCTGTAGGGAAGCCGTGCTGGGACCGGCGCCCGAGGTCGCGTTTCCGAATATCGAGGCACCGGCCGTACTCGGAGCAGCAGCACTAGGGGCAGTTATAGGTGCGGGTGTGGCCGTGATGACCTGTTCCAGACTCGCCTGCGGACCGGCCGCTGTACCTTGTTCATTGGACGGGGTCGTACTTGCCAATCCATTGGTAGACGGAGGAGCCACTGCACCACCGTAGCCAGGAAACGTCGGGGTCGGCAGCGAAGGGGGTTGAGTAGGGGCCGAGTGAGACTGTGCGATACCCGCAATGGTGGGAGGTGGGTGCTGAGGCGGCGGCGGCGGCGGCGGTGGTATCTGGTTGAACGCCATGCCATTATCATCATTCACCGGCTGCTGGAAGTCACCATGATCGAGGGCGATTTCACTACCATCGCCCATGTCATCATCCTCGATTCCATCACCATCGTCGATGCCATCCATGTCCAGCAGGGGTCCAGGGGTAGTAGTGCCGACTCCATGGGCAACCGTAGATCTTCGTCTCGACGAGCGGGGCTGTTCGAGGAGCACGGCGAATTCCGGTCTCGAGTTGAAATAGCGGCGCAGTCCGACAACACCCGCGCCCGAAAATACGCAGAAAACGCTTCGCTGATGCTCAGAGAATTCTTTGTAACGGAGTTAGATTCAGGTGCGAATAAGCTAGGGATTATGGGAAAAGGTGACTTACCAGGAGGAGCATCGCGACAGAAAGTCTCTAGGTCCTCGCGGAGGAAGGCGGTGACACCAGTTAAACTCAGGTGCGTAAGCTTAGGGCAGCTGTTGAGCAACTTGATAATACTCTTAACGGGTTCTGTTAGCATTCCAACTCAAAACTCGGAAACAATAAAGCTTGATTAGCTAGCCGGCTTACCTTCAGGCCGAGGTTTACGCAGTAGCTGAGATGGACGCGTTCTAAGCTGCTGCTGGTGTGACCTTCGTGGTGCATATTCCCGGCAGCATCGCGTCGAACGCGGCCCCGGTGGTTGGCCCGAGCCAGGGCATATATGCTCTCGTCTGTGATGTTCGTGCACTTGACTAAGCCGATCCTCTTGAGCTTGGGTAGCGTCGCTAAACGAGTGACGGAGTCGTCGGTCAGATGTGAACAGCAGCCTAGGTCGATGTAGCGAATGCGATTGCAGCACTGCACCAGCTGCTTGACACCGTCATCCGTGATATGCCGGCAGTGCCCCAGGTGGACATAGTGGAGGTTTCTCCCCAGACGCGCTATGGCATACACAGCGACATCGGTAATGTTAGTGCACTTAGCGAGAACCAGGTTCCGTAGCCGAGGGGCAACGTCGATGATCCTTTCGACGGCGCGGTCGGTGAGTCTAGCACATGACGTGAGGTCGAGGATTCGGAGATGTTCGAAGATTTTGTTCGAAGGGAGGGACAAGAAAGCGGAATCGTCGATGAGGTCGCAGCCAGCCAGACGTAGTTCCCGAAGAGACTGTCCTTTGACGAGGAGAGACGTTACGGGCTCGTTGCCGACATTTTTGCACTGGTGCAGATCGATCTCGAGCATATTGGGGCAGCTCTCTGCGAATGATAGGACAGCACCGTCATTGACCTGAACGCAATCGTTCAACTTGAGCTGTTTGGGCGCGGAAGGGTTTTGTCAGCATGCGGGTCTCGGACGAAGACGAACGGGAAGAGAGAAAGACGAAGCAAGGGGGCTCAGATGGCATGTACACCTCCCGGGCTATAGTCAGGAGATACAGGACAGCGCTAGTTAACAGTGGGAAGGAAATGGCGATGACGTACCCGCTTGATATATCTACAGTTCTTAGCGAGCTGTATTAAGCTCTCGTTAGAAATCTGCTGGCAGCCCGAGATGTTCAGTCCCTGAAGCCGTCTGCAATTCTCGGCAATGGCGGTTATGGTTGCCTCGGTGATGTGTTGATCTCCCGAGATATCGAGAGCCAAGAGATGGTGGTTTTTTTGGACGAGGGGGATCAGGCCGGAGTCGGTCAGATTCTTGCAGTTGGTTAACGTCATGCGCTCGACGCGGGGGCAGACGGACAGAGGCATGATGGTGCCATCGTTGACCTGATCGGCCAAGGCGGCGAGATTCAGGCGCTTGATGAATTCGGCGTAGGCGAAGTAGGGGTTCTCGAGGCTCAGGGTATAACAGATGGACGAGAGCTTCTTGAACGGGGCGCACGTCGGGCGATGCCAGAGGATCTCGACGATGTTGCGCGCCCATTTCTTGCAAACCAGCATGCAGGACAAGAGGTGTTTCGTCTCGGATAGGCGGGAGAAGATGCTGATGAGGATCTCGCTAGGGAGGGCGGCGACGGTGGATAGACATTCCTGATCGGAGACTTGCATGTCTTGCATGTTAGGCAAGACGCCCAAGGACGATTGGGAATCGTTAGCTCCCAGGAAGAAATCGGACTCCTCCTTGTCGTCCGGGGCGGGGGAGTTTGTGGACGAGGAGGATCGCGAATCCCTCGAACTTTCGGAGATCATGATGACGGGCTGGTTGCGGTTGACGGTGATGGAAGCGCCGTCAAGAGCAGGAGCCGAGTCGGAAGAACCGGAGGCATTGGCGGCACCAGATTGACGCCTCGCAGCGATGACATCGAGAGAGGGCGCCGGAGGTCGCATGATGGATGGATGGGAGTCCCGAGTGTGTCAAGTCGGGGTTGGGATGTGTGGGAGTACTTGGTGTGGGTATGGTGTGGAAATGGATAGGGTAAGGCTATAGACGTCGGAAATTCGCAGCGGGACTGGCGACGACCGTGAGGAGATGCTGGATCTCGTATGTGAGTAAGTATATGTCAGCACCTAGGTATGTATGTATTTGTGTGTATGGGCCCGTCGCTCCCTTTTGACGAGAGGGCTAGTAGTAGTGGTAGTAATGGTAATAAGCAGCCCAGCAGTCGCAGTACTTAGCAGCTACAGCGGCAACGGCAGCGACAGGCGGGGAAAGGTCAGCTCGATTCTATGTTTGCCGAGGATCTGCTAAGGTTAATACGCGGCCAATGCGAAATCATCAGTCTGCTTTTTGATGCCCAAAGGCCGGCGTAGTGCGAAGTAGGTATTGTCCGAAAATAGTCGAATACAGATGGCGGTGGTGGGAAGTTCAGTGTAGCGTGGCCGACTAGATAACGTAGATTATGGGTATGGGTATGTGTATGATGCGTATGCGTATGTGGCTATTATGGGATGTGGGTATGGCAGAGTGTTGTGGTATCGGTCGAAGTATTTTGCGCTGGATTGCCCGAATCCCGGGCCCTTGTTGTTATTGTGATTAGGTCTCTTACTCAATCTTAGCGGTTAGGTTGTGTACCAATATACTATGGTAGAGCCTAATGACTTGAGGTTAGTGGACATCTGGCTCATTACAGTAGGTACCTAATTAGTACCGAAACATATGCAGGTGAGGTTGTGGGGTGATCTGATTCCCATGTGTCAGTAGACTGTATGAACAGCTTCTGCACTGTATTAACCCCCTTCGAATAATAGGTACAGCTTCGGCTTTGGTTCTACCTATGTAGTTCATCCACAGTGCGTCTTGTATTACGGTGATGAGTGTTAGAGTCTGCATGTGCCCAGGTGACGGCTGGGCCTGGTTGCAGCAAATCAGACAGCGTTATAGACATCTAGCGCCTACCTGCATACGGGCGCATGGATCTAAGTATGATATCTATTGTATACGTACATATACTTATAAACGTGCGTATTTTCCTGAAGCACTACTGTCACTTCGGAAACGCCTTTAACCCTTAACCTTAATTCTCTTTTTAGAAGCGAGTTCCAGCCTTCTGTATGCGGCTTCTAGGGTGTTCCTAGAGAGCTGAGACACCGTATGTGTTTGTTGGCGGCTGACTCCGGACCCACTAGCTTCTCTCGTCTCAAGTGCTGGCAGATTCAGGTGTTGATCTATCTTTTAACTCCGGGCGCACATCGCAACCCGTCCTCATACACGTGAATTCCTCAGAGAGTTCGGGCGGTTTGACCAATACCCCCCAAAAATTCCTACCACAGAGTATCATGTTGACACATATCCCCAGCTTGTCATCTCTCTGTCTATATTGCTATACGTCTTTCTTGCGGAAGCTTCAACACATACAGTAGAAGAGAGACAAACACCTGAGACAGATCCATCGGCCGGATACGAGAACAACCGGCCACGAATAATATCACGCCGGCTCCTACTTCGGAGCCTCATTGAACTACAATGTGATACGCGCGTTCACTCAAGTCTCTCTCTCTCACTTTTCAATTTATCGTATTATCTATGCTGGCAGGCTGCCTGTGTATAAGGCCCTTTAGTACTAGACTACGTATAAGCCTTCCTCGAGAAGCTACAGCACCTAAGGGAGTTCGAGGGCCCAGTCAGCGTGTGTTAGCTTACAGCGTGAGGGTCTTTGGCATAACTTTAGAGGATTGATACGCTCCATCGGCGCTGCCGTGTCTTGCCTACATTACATGATGGCATACCTGCTGCCACGTCTCTCGAGGAAGGACATAAATGACTAGAAGCCTCCATACTCCATAACCCTTCATGGTTTGATCACCCACAGTATTAGCTGGGTAGCCGTTTGCTTATGCAATGAAATGATAGCTTTCTAGCCGTGGGCACTCTGGTGACTCCCTGCAAGGCTGGTTATGTGGCCAGGTTTGCCGATTCATACTGTTACATATTCAACCTTATTTTGCTGATATTACTGATAAAGCCTTTAAGACCAAATACGTCGAGACTCTTTCACATTCCAGAATTTTCTGCAATTATTTCACCCAGCAAGGTCGATTCGACGATATCTAGGATAGGAGATGTGGATGTGGGGTGCGTATATAAAGCATCGATACTTACGTCAGGCATCATGGTGGCGGGGCTCCATCCAACAACGCAGAATCTCGCCCTTCATCAGTTCGTCTTGCCACAAACTAAACGCTCTAATTTCACAAACACTTAAACGACATAGTGTCTACGATCAGTCCTCATACCGCACAGATACAAACGCAAACGAACCACCCGATCGACCTCGCCATGGCCGACGTCTCAAAACCACACCCCGGGCCACCACCATCACATCTCCTCGCCCTCCCCGCTGAACTGCGCGAGCAGATCTACCGCGTCATCCTCTCGCCGGCCGCAAACCGGGTGTCCCGGTCCGACTACGATACGTACTCATACGGGGCGGCGCTGGCGCTGTTTTTCGTGAGCCGCCAGGTGTACTACGAGGCGCGCGCCGTCTTCCGCGCGCTCAACGTCTTCGTGCGCATCGTGACGCCCTGGGCCGAGGCCCAGGACCACGTCGAGCTCGAGGGCCACGTGCCCATCCTGCTCAAGGGGCGTCGCGCCGCGCGATTCGCGGCCTACAGCCTCAACGTCACCATCGAGGCGCCGCTCATGGGGGGCATCATTCACGACGACAACGACGACGACGACGATGACGGTAATGGAAACGGCGCACCAGCGGGCGGGGGACAATGCCACTTCGTGATCCTGCTCGACGACCTCCCCAGGTTCACGCGCACGTGGTTCTACTCGGAGCTCTCGAGCCCGGGCCTGAACCGGTACCTGAACCTCCGGCTGCACCTGCGGGACCCGTACGCGCCGTCGCAGGAGGAGACGCACGTGCCCCAGGCGCTGCAGCAGCGGCTTCTCCTGCCCTTCGGCGAGGTCAAGAACCTGAGGGGGCTGCTCGTGACGGGGGACCCGGCGCCGCTGTCGTCCGTCGAGGCCGAGCTGCGCGCGCAGCAGGCCATCGCGCCGCCGGGGCCCGAGCGCTGCCTCGACGAGGCCGCGCGGCTCAAGGGCGAGGGCAACGCGCGCCTGCAGGCGGGCGACTACGCCGGCGCCCTCGAGTCCTACGGCCGCGCCTGGGAGGCCATGCACATCGTGGTGCGCGGGCGGCGGCGCCACATCCACGGGGAGGCGTTCTTCGCGCGCCAGCTCTCCGGGGATGGCAGCGGCGCCTGGAGGGGTCGCAACGGCGCCATGGAGCGGCTCGTGTTGCGCGTTCAGCTTGTCGCCAACACCTGCCTCGCGTACCTCCGGCTCGGGCGGTGGGACGACGTCTGCTTCTGGGGCATGCGCTCCATAGCCATGCTGCGGCAGGCGCGGCTCACCCCTCCCCTACATCAGCATCAGAACAATGAATTCGCTCGCGATTTCGACTTCTACGACGACGATGACGACGAGCTGGACGTTCCGCCCGAGGACGAGGCTGTGCTCGGCTTCCCCGGCGCCATCCAGATGGGCAAGATCTACTACCGCACCGCCGTCGCGTACCGGGAGCTCGGCGACAAGGCGCGCGCGCGCAGGCTGTTACGCGTGGCCGCCGTCTATCTGCCGCACGACGAGAACGTGAAGAGGGAGTTGGCCGCGTGCGCTCTGCGGTTGGGATGAAGTAAGGAGTAAATGGGAGACGGATTGCCGTTATATACGTGCTGGGTGGAGTAGAGGGACGGGTTACGAGCCATGTGTGTACAGGATGCATAATAATGTGTAGTAGTGATGCTATATCTGTTCCACAGGTGTAGATAAGGCATTAATACGTTAGGGGACTACCGTATGTTTGCTGTCCCGAGGCTCTGCGCGCATGGCTCCGTTCCTCAGCCGGAAGAACGTAAGTGGCCAGCCAGTGGTCTACAAGATTATTTCATTGTTAGGCTACCGACCACGTTACTCCACAGCTTCAATATCGGGCTTTGGACAAAATTGTTGGGCCACCCCCAATAGTTCAACCCCTATATGGGACTATGTACCTACAGTCACCTCTGGTATCGTTTTCTCTCTGTTACAGTTGTTTTTCTATAAACAGGTATCACTCCCTTCTAATCAGTAATTGGGACTTTCTAGGGAACAACCAGATAATCTACTTCTTCAGTTGCAAATGCTCCAGTTTGTGACTTTGTGTTGTCAGGGTTTCATAGCTAGTGTCTTCATGTCGGTTCAAGGGGCGGATATCGGCTATACGGAGACCGCAGCGTTCACATCTCCCTATCCTTCCCATATATATATTGTGTGAGGAGCTAATAGGATGGTGTAATCATCGACATTAAGGGGGGTGGTAGTCATCCCGGGTGCATGTCTAATTAGGGCTTGAATTTGAGTATTCAAGTTGGATGAAGAACACCTATCGGCTTGGGACCTGAAGCCTTCTTATATCGACATATACCACATTCCGGAGCCTTCCATGCATGCACAATTAACCCTGCATCGGCAGTCCTGCAGATACAGGCCTGCGTTTCTCCAGGAGATCTCCCAAAAGATATTGGCTGCTGTTCTCTTCGTCCTTACAATTCCAAGGGCCACACTTGAGCATCATTTCAAGGACCACTCAAAGGCACCTACGTGCTGATAATATATGATAAATAAGAAGTGAATTCGAATATACTCTATGACGATTAAAGGTTTCAGACCACATGTTACGACAATATCTGTTATCAGCTAGTAGCAGCGGTCGGAACGTATGCCCGTGTTTCACGAGAAAGGGGCTGGTGAGTATTAAGGGGTGTTGGTAAGTACCCTGCTCACTGTATATACTAAGATCTAGTACGAGGTGGTCCGTAATACGATGACGAAGAAAATAGCATAAGATATGGATCATGATGCCGCTCACAGTTAGGGGCGAATAGCTTTTCATATCTCGAATGTCCCACTATACATACTCGTTTCCGAAATATCAACTCTTCTATGCAATATATTCAATTACTCTGGCTTCGCTACTCTATGTACAGAATGCCAGACCCCCTCGGAGCCGCTCCGAGTGACCGTAATTCCCCCTGCCAGAAAATGCGTCAGGATTTACACCCAGTTAGTCCTTGAACAGCGCCGGGCCGGGTATCGGATAGTTGGTAATTGTCGTGTACGGGTTGAAGTGAATACCGGGGTCAGTGTTCTTGTACAGCGACGTCCCGGGCGTCCCGGCCGGCCTCGCGGTGCCGGAGCCCGTGATCTGAACGTTGAAGCACTGGGGGTAGTTCTGGGCGCCGTTCAGGGAGTTGGCGCCGTGCAGAGCGATGATCTCGTGGCGCAGGACGTAGTTGCCGGGGGCGATGGACCTGGGGATCTTCGTCTTCCAGGTGCCGTTGTTGGCAATCAGCTTGGCGCTCGCCCACTCCTGCGTCGTGTAGTCGATGCCGGCCTCCTCGATCTTCACCCATCTGAGCTGCGTCTTGTCGGCCTTGCTGCAGTCGCCGTTGCAGTTGGCGAGGTAGGTGATGATGGGACCATGGGGGTGCGGCCACGCATTGGGGCCCCACTGGAACTCGACAGTGCCGCCCGCGGACACGGGAACGGTGATCTCACCTGGGACGGCATTTTTGTGGCAGTTGATGTCCGCGGTCTGGTAGTTGTTCGGGGCGACGAACCCGCTATCGAGGTTCTCCGCGTACCAGGCGGCAATCTTAGGGGTTGGGATTCCGTTCTTCTTGTCGTAGTAGTAGTCTAGCAGAAACCCTTGGTTCTGCTTTCCATCGGTCTTGAAGCTGGTGACAAAGCCGTGTCCTAGGGCCGTGCTGACAAAAGCACTAATCAGGACGACGGCGGAGCTGACTGATACTGGCATGATGGAAGAGATCTGATTGAGACAAAGGCAATGGTGGGACCGCTTGTTTATAACTGTCCAAGGTTCTCGGAAGACACTGATCTTGAAGTAACGAAGGTACTGACCTGGTTACTAGATGTCAGAAAAGAGTGCGATCTCAGATATATATATCCTGGACCAGGAACCCAATGTAAGGGAAGGCCTTCACCACCCAATTTATCAACCCCGGTTTCTAGTTTCATTTCGAATCTTAGCCTCGAATTCCAAATTAGAATTCTGGATGGTGAGGTAGACAACTACCATCTCCGTTATCACTCTATCCTGCTCTGATACTGTTTGTTTTGACTGCTTCCCTCGAATGGTGTTTTCGGAGGATCAAGGACCGAGTCCGGAGCCGGGCAACCCGGGGACACACATCGGGTCTAGCGTCAACCCGATTGTAGCAGCTTTTACGTTGTATACTTATAGAAAAGACTCATAAAATGTTCCATAAACAGTTTGCGGCTCATGTTACATGTAAACCTTTCTAAGGGGCGTAAACTACCTAGGTAGGTAGGCCGTGATAGAGTATTTGTGATCGAAGACCACTTGAGGTCTTAAAGCATGTCCGTAGGCTCTCTCTAGACATGAGCCTAGAAGTGAATGCAACCGCGAATGCATACAGCGAGAGTGAAATACCTGACCGATCTCCTTTCGATAAAGGAAAGATCGTTATATGCAAACTTTTCTTCAGAAATACCCCCCTTAGGAGTTACTGTAATAGAGTCACCTGACATTAGCCCCCCTTTTAAGTTGATAGATCCGCGGTCGAAGCGCACCCGACCCCTTTAACAACTTGGATCCATACCTCCCAAACTCCAGTTATCAAAGGGCTTCATGAGCTCATTATTCTCGACGCCCTCCGGGAACGCCTCCTCGCCGAGATGCGTCGTATGCGCCCAGGGCTTAAGTCCGTTCTCCTCTCTGATGGTGCCCGCGAAACAGCCGCTCCACCCCATACGCGGCCACGCCTTGTTGACGTCGACGAGTGTCGCGTGGTCGATCAGCGCCCGATTCCCGCCCACGTTGTCATAGATGGTGGCGAGCTGGATGACCTGCCCCAGGAGCGTGATATTGCCCTCCGTGCCCAGGTCCTGGTGCCGGATGATGGCCTCCGCCACAGACTCAGCCTGCGCCTTCGGCGCGCCGGATTCCCTGGTCAGATTCAGCGCCAGGATCGCGCCGAAGAACTCGAACGAAAGGAGCGTCCCGTGGAGGTTCTCCTGCGTTGTCCCGATGTCATGGAGTAGGCAGGCTAGGGCCCAGGTCGAGAGGGACAATGTGTCTGCACATTCTGGAAACTGGTCCTGCAGAATCGTGTATCCTGGTGCCCCCATGAGTCAATCTCAAATCTCACCTGTAGAACCACCTCTGGAGACGCGGTTCGACGCTCCCCATCATACGTACCCCAGTAATACACCCGCATCGAGTGGTGATACGTCTGCGGAATGAGATGCGCTTTCGCGTAATCTTGGACCTTCGCTACTACCGGGTCGTCTGACGGAAACGGCATATCTCTCACCAGCCTCGGTTCAGGCTTGTGGATGTAAGGTTTCCCGTTGAGAATGGCATTGACATCAACAGGGACGGCCGTCCAGCCATGTTTCCCAATTTCGTCCGCAGATGCAGCCGGCGTCGTCGAGGCCATCGTTCTACACTGTGGCTATTAGAAGCGCTACGCGTGAGAGGCACACCGATACTGGACTGGCAAACCCTGGCCAATAGATAGCCCAGTATAATGACGCATCTGGGCGGCAATTTATAGCGCCGCTTCAAATCCCGAGTTCATGACGAAACGGTCACGGCATGCTGTGCCAAGGGACAGTTATGCTAAAAGTTGCCGACATAACGGCGCCACCAAACATAGTCCCCGATATAAGCTGACAATGCGGTTGAATTAGTAAGAACCCCAGCTTCCAATACGACGTCTCCTCGGGCCCGGGGTTCACAAAGCACATCGTGCGGATTGGGACATCAGTATATCCGCCGGGATTGCTTATCATCCTGAGATCGGAGGGCAATAGATCGCAGTTAAGGCGCTATCCTTCAGACGTTGACTCACAGCTTACCCGATAGGGGGGCACGGGGACCAAGTCATAACCGTAAGCAGGTAAAAATCCATGCCAATTCGTTTCGGGGCGAGCATTGCGCATGAGAAGCCAGCCACTTTACGGTACACTGCCGGACTGGTGTCGTAATGCTCAAGATAGTAGGCCCGGCGGCAAGTGCGGCGAGAGCACAACCCCCTTCAGTCAATCTACCCGTCTGACAAAACGTGAAGGGGATGTCTAGTTCTCCCATCATTTAATACGCTAAGCCCAAGGTGCCTGATGCAATTCACCTAACAACGCACACTTGGCTTCGAACAGCCACATTACCATCCCTATTCAGGTCCGGGAACCCATCGACCTTGACCCCGTTCCTGAACAACAAACAATGGCTAGAACCACCAAAATGAAACATGCCGAGCTGGTCGCCCTTCTTGACATGCTGGCCCTCCTGGACTGTGATTTCGCACGTGCTGACCTCGTCCATGCCGACGCCGATGAAGGCCATGAGACCGATGGTCGGGTTGTCGGCCTCGATGAAGATGACGGCGCGCGTGGCCAGGGCCGTCAGGTAGCCCTGGGCGACGGAGATTCCCTTCTTGTCGATCTCGTGGACGTTGTAGTCACCGAGGCCCTCGAACAGCGGCTCGCTGAAGTAAGTGCCGTCGCGCACGAACGCCTTGGCGATCCTGCCGCTGACCGGCGCGTGCCAGCGGTGGTACGACAGCGCCGACAGGAAAGCCTGGTAGATTGTCGCGCCGTCAAATTGCGGCGCCAGGGGGTCGAAGGCCAGCATGTCGAGCACACTGTACGGCTGCCCCTTGATCCAGAACTTGTCCCGCAGCCTCGCGGATCGCGCCACGTTGTACGGCTTCGACTCACAGGCGTTGGCGACCACGTTATCGTCCTCTGGTGAGGCGACTGGCCGTACGCCATCGCGAAGCTGGCGTGTAAAGAAGTCTAGGCTACTAGTTAGCAGCCGATACGTACGCCATCATACCGAGTGTATTGGTCGGCGACTAGGATATGTGTCAGCAAACTTACCGTCCCAAGACTTGTAGCCATAATGCTTCGCGTTCGGGTCACATACGTACATGTCCTCGAAGTTATGTGACGTTTTAAGTGGTCCGTTAGCAACCTGCATCAGGTCCTTTCTTGCGTGCTCGGAGAACCAGCCCTGTTTGTGAGGTTCGAGTACGTGGGCTGACTCGGGAGACTGGCGGCTCTGTCAGTAGGATGTCTCTGACATGAAGGTGAATAATGCCTCAAAACATACTTGTAGAAACTTTCCCCATTCGTTCAACAGCTTCTTCAGCATCTTATTGACATCTGGGTCTAGGAAAGCCGCATGTCCACTATGGCCATGCGTAAGCCCCTTATTATACCGTAGGCTTCCGGCAACAAACTCACCTAGGGGTCGCCATGACATAATCAAAGATGGACACCATAGGAACGCCCACCATACCCACACCGGCCGCGGCATCATGCCACTCAGGCGCCTTGGTGAAGACGTGGTTCAGTATGTCGAGCATGTGCCTGTAGTCGCGGATCTGCTTCCGCTCGCCGGTCGGGTCCTTATAGTAGGGCTTCTTCAGCGGCACCTCGTCCCACATCTCCGTAAAGTACATGTAGATGCGCGAGTTAGTCTCGATAAGGTCCTTGAACTCCTTCAGCACGGGGATCAGCTCCTTCTTGGGGTGCTTGTCCACGTGCTCCACCTGCGCCTTCATCCACTCGTGCTGCACACGGTGGTCCGCAGGTAGCCAGGCGCCCTTCCTACGCTCATGGTCAGCTACAATGCCATTGATATGATGACGGGTAACGAGCTATAACTCTCGTAGAGCGAGGACTATATGAAGGCTTACCGGTGAACATGGTGCTCCTGGGGGATTTCGTGCTCGTCTCCATGTTGATGGACCATTGTGACCAGGCAGTCTCTCCTCTGTTATCTTAGAATCTCAGGTATCTTAACAGTAAAGCAATTGACAAAGTCCGCATATGCGACCCCGGATGCCGAGAGATGGATAGCAACTTAATGGGATCGCAGGAAGCCTATGTATAGGACCAGACCAATGTGGGGTGCGGGAGCCAGAGCTTCCTATACCAGGGTTATGATCTCATTCATTATGTAATTCTTGCGTTCTATCATGTACGATAGTTACAATTAATCAAGCTGTACTGCAGAACTAATACCAAGCCAGGAAAAGTCACCGTCAATCCAGGTTTAGGAACATTTCTCCGGGAATGACGCCTTGAAAGGGATTCAAATCTTGGCGGTTTGGAAAACTGTGTCGAGGAAATAATCCGGAAAACCGGTAAAATCGCTAGTGCTGTATATACGCCGAACAGGGTGTTAAGTCTATGACACGAGTAGCCTGCACTGAGGGTGTCATTCGCTCCTTTTCATATAGAGTATAATTATATGGAGCACGATGATCCAGCGTCTAGACGTCAGCGAGAATCTTGCGTGAATCTCGCGTGTTCGTATTCATAGGGTTTCTTCCGTATAGGTGATAGAGCAGACCTGGGGTAGACGAGAGCTTGCATGGGGCCATCCCGGGGACGTCTTGTAGGGGTTTGTCACTCGGTCGCGAAATTACTTCGGTACTTAACTTGTTAGTGGAGACTCTTGGATGCGATTGGTTCTTCGTAGCAGAAACTATGGTGACTCGTTCCTAAGCCAAAAGGGGGAAATGTAGAGCGTAGTTCATAAGTTAAACGCGGGGCAGGTGGCATTAAAAAAGAAGAAAACAGACGATAGCCACGGCAGGAATCGAACCCACCCCTCTCTCATCAGGGGACATGAAGAAGTAAGTATAATATGAGAAGTATCTGTGAGAGCGTGCAGCCTTTACACTACGCGGCCTTTGAGCTAATGTTTAGATGTTATAGAGTTGTCTTGATATATAAGGTGTCAGCTAGGGGGTTGCTGCTGGAGATAAGGTTGAAGCCGGTACGGCAAAAAGAAAACAGGGAGAAAAAGATTGCCGGCCGCGACAGAAATCGAACGTGCCCCTCTCTTATTAGGGGGATGGAGAAGTAAAGATAATACGGAGTGTTTATAAAAGTATGCAGCTTATACCATGCGGCCTTTAAACACTTTATTATAAAGGCTTTAAGGTAGTCTCGATATATAAGATTTATGTTAAATATCCCAGTTGGACATAGTGTTAAAAGGCGGCATGAAAAAAGAACATATGTTGAGAACAGGAAAAGCGCTCTGAATTAGAAGATATCTATCTGAGCAGTGCACAGGCTATTTGTATACGGTAGCTATAAATATACTCGATCATCCCTTAAGGGGACGAGGTTAGGTCCTCTGGCCACGTATTTCCCTGCATAATAAAAAAGAAATTGTCAGCTACGACAGGAATCAACCTGTCCCTCTCTCATCAGGTGAAGGATAAGTAGATATAGTAAAGGATACAGGAGAAGCATTTGTGAGAGTGTGCAACCTTTACACCACGCGGCCCTTAAGTTGTACTTTGTCATGGGAAGTAGGGGCTCTCTGGACTATTAAGGTGTTCACTCGGATGTTGGCAGAGGACACAAAGTTTAAAATTGACACGGGCGAAAATTAAAGGGGCAAAAAGAAAAGAAAATGTTGTAGCCGCGGCAGGAATCGAACCCGCCCCTCTCTCATCAGGGGGATGAAGAAGTAATGATAATACGGAGTATTTGTGAGAGTGTGCAGCCTTTACACCACGCGGCCTTCTTAACTCGATCATTTGATATGGTGTGACACCTTGATTTGGTATATATGCGGCGGTTCACATCTTCTTTTGTCGGTATTAGGTTCATGGGCGGGTTAGGGTTGGTTTGTGCGCTCCTCCGCCGATAGGTCAAGGCGAACTCTAATATGGAGTGCCTTCACTGATTTAGGATACTTCTTCGAGTTACCGAGAAGTGGTGTGTGTGGGGTTTGAATGCACTGAAGTTGGATGAGGAACCGGAGGACGTATCTCGACCTAGGACCTGGATCGTTTTTAAGATATTCGCCATTTTCCAGGACTCTCAATACTTTTCCACAAGTGCATCCCTTGGCTGTATACATTGTTTGGATCGAGTCTCATGCACCAATAGAAGGACACGGTTCGCCAGTCATGGGACAAGAGGAAAGCATATGGTAATCACCGCAACCGGACGTCTGGGGTCAGGAATAAAAAAATGGGGGTTGGCAGTTTCTAAGATCGTAAGAGGAAGACGAGAAAGAACATGGTAAAGAGATCAAACGGCAAGGATATCAAATAGACTATTAGCTTAAGCCACGATCAGACGTGTTGTCTCTAAGGTCGGCTGCGAGTATTGTCGTGGAATGGACCTGTCCGGCCGCTCTAATTCACCTTGTCAGTCTGGAAGCGAACTGAACAGACTGCTGTTTCTAGATATGTTTACCGTTTATGTTGATCAGATCATAGTCTCAAAATCACCCCTGAGTGTACACTAAGACACTATTTAATACACCACCAAGGGACGATGCTGCCTGCTACTCGAAAGCTATCTTAGATACCCAGGCGCTGATGATAGTATCTTGAAAATGGGTTCAGAGGCGCTAAGTTGCGTTGTCCAAGCAAGGCGTTCGTCGCTCTACAATTGGAACTCGAGGGCCAGATGCAATGGGTTGCTGCATCATGGTTGGCTCTGAGCCAGGAAACTTTATTCGTTCTACTCAGCAACATTTACATGTGCATGGAAGGGGTAAATTGCATCGTAGTGCTTATGTATTCTGTGACATTGGAGGTTTCGGTTACTTGATGCAGTATATTCTATTACTGACAAAAACGATAAATGTCTTACACCTGGGTAGGTTGCGCCTTGAAAGGCATACGTGCTAATAATCCGTTTCGCCATGCTACCAGCCCTCCTAAATGGCTTATATCTTGCATTCTGTCATACGTAGGCTGGCTCAGTGATAAGTAATAGACCTCGATGATTCCCGGATGGCTTGACGCACAGCACGCTTCGACTTAAACCCCCCATTAGTCCCCATCTGCGACGACGACTTGTAGGCGTCGGTCCCGAGCTCGTGTACATGAGAACCGTCTTGATCCAATCGTCTGTCGGGACACTATAATGGGATTACATTAGAGACGCCCAGCGGAAGAGCTTTCGGATCAAACGACGCAAGTGGATGGATGACGCCGCTCTATATCAGTTTCGGCAAGGTCCCATTCTCACTCTGAGCTCCGTTTGATCCTATGGGTATTACCGTTCGTAATTTCGAACCATTGCTTAAAATCTACAGTAATTAGTATGGTCGGAGCTACAGAATTGACAGGAGCCCATGACTTACCGTATCTCATAAGAGCCTGCTCTCGTCATATACCTAACCCACTTGACGCTCGAGTAATTGCTCTTCTCGAAGACCTTCAGGTACCGCACCAGGAGCCCCGAGCTCGTGAACATCAGGAGGCTGAAGTTCATGCTCAGCGGCGGGCGCGACCAGGCCTTCTGGTTGGTCATGCTGGTGAGCTCGGCCTCGGCGCTGAGCACGAACTCGCTCTGGCCGGTGAAGCGGCCGATCTTCCAGACGATGTTGTTCTCCGAGGGCTCGTACTTGGCCTTGCCCTGGGTGCAGCGCTCGCTGATGCGGGCCGTGTTGAGCGGCGTCGGGATGCGCACGACCACGTTGGTCGCGAATAGCTTGCTGCCGAAGTTCGCCTTGACGCCGATGCTGTACTCTACCTTGGTCTTGCCAACTTCATTAACGATGGCGTGCACCTTGAATGGTAGGTTGACATTCTCGGTCGCCCGGTACCGCATGAGCTCGAACTCGCCGTCGGGCGGTATGAACGAGATGATGCGGTCCGTGTCGAACTTGCCCAGCTTTACGCACTGGTGGAACTGACAGTCCTCGAGGGTGACGCTTCCGGCAGCCGCCTTGGTGGCCTTTGTACCTAGCCTGTTCCCGCTCGGTAGAGATTGCAACCCATCCTGGTCGAGTAATAACCGGTCGTTGAGGCCAAACTTGCATTCTGGCGTCCCCGAGAGATATGCCCGCATGATTATCTGGCCGGTGACGTCGGCGCGCAAGACGGTGCCCGTGGCGGACATCAGCAAGTTTACATCTTCTATAACGTCGACGAAAGCCTCGTTCTTTCTGTATTTCACGTCTGCCTTTCTCCACGACAAGGCGCCCGTCGCCTGCATCGTGATCTTGGCGGAATCCTCAGCCGCTCGTTCCGACTTGACGCCTTCTGTGGTGATGTACATCTTCAGGGTATCCGTTTCCGTATTCTGGGGGTATCCGAAGTCGATGATCTCGTCTAGGAGCTCATAGACGAGCACGAAGTTGTTCTTGACGGCCTCCTCGTCGAACTTGCCAAAGTAGCCCCTACCGAGCTGTATTAGCCGGTAGAGGAACTCGAAGACCAGGGCGGCATTGGCGTTACTCTTAGTGATAGCCACCAAGTAAATGTTCTCGTGCTTGACATGGCTAAAGGTGGTGCTGCCGAGGGTGAGGATGGGCGAGCGGACTTGGGGGTTCGAGATGACCTGAATTCGAAAGACGTCGGCGAGGCGAGGTCGGCAGTCGTTCCGAAAGGCGCGGAATATGAGGTTCTCGCCCTTCTGGTTGAATATTAGAATGCCCGAGAGCATGTTGCCGACTTCGGAAGTGCGGCCTTGGTACCTAGGAGTAGGTGAGGGTTGGACGGAGGATCCTAAAGTCAACTCGGAGTATGTAAATTCAACGGACGAGCAAGCAAGGGCCCGGTTCAGGATGATCAAATGGCGGGAGCCAAGGGCCGAACGTAAGGTGCTGACATGTCGATGCTGTATGTTTCAGGGGTCCAGGTCCAGGCCGAGAACCTACAATAGCTATCATTACCTGCTATAAATACGTTGGAGACCGGTAGCTCCTAGGTACCTATCTGGGGACCTAACTTAGGGGTGCTAATGTCATGAAAACACCTTTTTTAATTTTTTTTAGAGAGAGTGACAGATGTCAGTGCAGATGACAGCTGTTTGGTATCTGTCAGATGGTGGCTTACTTATCACTTATCAGCTACTTGCACCCCGTACCTATGTGGCTCTCTATATTGTGCTTCGTACAGGCACGTGTAGGGTAGGGGTACAGCGCATGCGGCTCCACGACGTCAATGTCGATCATACTACTACTTACACCATCTGCGTCCTCTTAGCTCAGCTGACCCTTTTTATCATGAACGGACTCCAAGAGTGCGTATGATTTTGTACCTCCTTCCGTGTTTCTGGATCTGCGGTCCTTCCCTGCCGCCATGTGTACATGACATCTGGTGCAAAGTGACGCAAGTTCATCCCATCTGGTCCGGGTTACCATGTATGTTGCCGACTCCCGTTAGGACATCGGCGTGCTACGGCGCAGCGGTGCATTTTGTTGTAATAGTGGGTATTATTCAGCGATCTAGATCGAACCATATCTACGATAGGCAAGACCGTTTACTATATTACTTTCATAGCATATAGCCAAGACTTTCGAAGTTCTGGCCGCGATGCCACGGAAAAGCCCCAACGCCAGTCGCATTACCGGGCCGGAAAAGAGGACCTTGGTGTCGAGTGAGCCAGAGCATCTCGAAAGCTTAAACCCGGTTGTCAGTCAATGTACGACTCGGGCATCAGAGCTTCTGCGCCATATGGTGGTATTAATTTAGAAGTGGCTTGAGGGGCGCAATCGTATGTAACCGAAATTCGAGGTAACGGTAACTATTGATGACCAAATTCAATATTCCCTCAACGCTGAAGCTATCGTGGAGTACGTTCTTGCATGAAAACGCATGTGCTTGGGCATTACCACGAGCGGAAATGAGTGAGTGTATTATTCCGTCCCTCGCATGCTTCTCCAAATTCCCCTCACGGGCGTCATCTTTCCTATTTAGGGGTATCCAGGAACGAAGCCCTCCGAGAACAACCCTGGGCAAGTAGCGCCTCAGTCAATAAATCCATCAGAGTTACATCGCCGAGCCCACTGTCCTGGGTCTTGGATGGCGGGCTTCCTTTGAACACCTGCTTTTGTTGGCTACCGGCCACAGCTAAAGAGGCCCATTCTCGCCTCAGGACACATGCCAAACCTCGCTTCCATCCCTTAACATACCATGCGGGCTCAGACGCTCTCACCATAACGGTGCGTCTTCCTTTTAGCTCTACTTGGCGACATCCACCTCCGGAAGAGGACAAGCTGTTCCCCAGCTGCCTAGAAGCTTGCCGAAGGGTCGGGAGAGCCGCTCAACCCGACGGGGAGCAACCAAGGAAGCTCGCCACGGAAGGCGGAGCTATGGGTGGCCTAGGAATAAGGAAATCCGAACTAGTGGTGAAGGAACCTAGAGCGCTTCGCCTTCCCGTCTTTCCGAAGATGCTTCCGAGCGTAATGAGACGATAGAGGCTGTTGAGCGAGGTATAAAGACGGCAGCCCGTGACCATGGACTCTTCTAGGAATGTCGATCACGGGCAGTGGACACTTGACAACTCAGAGAACGGAAAGCACCATGTCTGCAAAGAAGTTTCTCATTGCTGCCTTGAGCACTGCGGCTCTAGCCGTTCCCTTCGACGGCTCTCTCGAGGACCGACAGGCGAACTGTGCTAGCCTCTGGGGACAATGCGGTGGTAATGGCTGGAGCGGAGCTACCTGCTGCTCGAGCGGAAGCCATTGTGCTTACGTGAATGACTGGTACAGGTAAGTGAGCAAGAGCGAGTGCGAACTGAGTAGGAGACGTCGTCTAGACAACTGCACCTCGAAACTCTATTCATCAGCTCGGCTTCGCTGCCAATTTTGCCTTTGAACGGCGACTAACAGGTGCCTGTAGTCAATGTCAACCAGGAGCGGGCACCACCCCTACTAAGACTACTACCACCGCCAAACCGACCACTACCACGCAACCAACGACTACCGCGCAACCAACGACTACGACTAAGCCAACTGGCACCACTACGAGGCCCCCGGGTGCGTCTATCACTGCTTCCTACACCGGCAACCCCTTCTCCGGAGTCCAGTTGTGGGCCAACGACTACTACAGATCAGAGGTCTTGGAATATGCCGTTCCTACCCTTGGTCCCAACGCTGCGAAAGTAGCCGAGGTCCCCAGCTTCCAATGGATGTAAGAATCTGCCTCGTGTGTTTCAATGCAATCCAAATCAGACTCTGACCTGCATATCAGGGATACACGGGCCAAGGTCGACGTGGTCAGACGCACATTGGGGCAGATCCGTGCCGCCAACCAGGCCGGTGCCAACCCTCCGTACGCCGGCCAGTTCGTCGTTTATGACCTCCCAGATCGCGACTGCGCTGCCGCCGCCTCGAACGGCGAGTTCGCTATCAGTGATGGCGGCGTTGCGAAGTACAAGGAGTATATCGACGCCATTGCCGATATGTTCACCGAGTACTCGGACATCCGTCTGCTGCTCGTTATCGGTTAGTTTCCTTTTAATTCTCCTCGCTTTAATTTCCCTCTGTACACTATCCCACCGTCGCACCATGGTTGCTTTGCTTGCACTCTCGCTAACGCGGAAGCACCCGTCAGAACCCGACTCGCTCGCCAACCTCGTGACCAATCTGCACGTGCCGAAGTGCGCCAATGCCAAGGACGCCTACCTCGAATGCACCAACTACGCCGTGACGAAGCTGGACCTGCCCAACGTGGCGCAGTACCTCGACGGTGGGCACGGTGGCTGGCTCGGCTGGCCGGCGAACCTGCCCGGTGCGGCCGAGGTGTACACAGGCGTCTACAAGAGGGCGAACCAGCCGAAGTCGCTGCGCGGCTTCGCGACGAACGTGGCCAATTACAACGGGTGGTCGCTGTCGGTGGCTCCGGAATACACGAAGCCGAACCCCAACTACGACGAGAAGCGGTACATAAACGCTTTCGCGCCGATGCTCCGCGACTCCGGCTGGCCCGACGCCCGCTTCATCATCGACCAGGGCCGCTCCGGCAAGCAGCCCACGGGCCAGATCCAGCAGGGCCACTGGTGCAACGCCGTCGGCACGGGCTTCGGCCTGCGCCCGTCGACCAACACGGGCGACCCGCTCGCCGACGCCTTCGTCTGGGTCAAGCCCGGCGGCGAGAGCGACGGCACCAGCGACACGACCGCCAAGCGGTACGACCACCACTGCGGTATGGAGGACGCCCTGAAGCCGGCCCCGGAAGCTGGACAATGGTTTGAGAAATATTTTGAAATGCTTTATAACAACGCAAACCCGTCCTTTCGGTAAACAGCATCAAGGGACTGGTGCTCCGTGTTTGAGGGCGGAGGGAGCGCGAAGAGATGTAGTTCTCGAAATAGGGGGGATGGAGGAGCCTATTAGGAGGTCACGCGATCATATTTCTCCTGCATCACTTCGCCAGGCAAACACCTAAAATACCATGCACTTTAAAACAAGACTTTCCTGTAATGGCCGATCCCTACCTCGTTAGTGGCACGTTATGATATGACATGCTAATTAAGGGGCTGGCGTTAGGCGGACCAGTGAAGCTACCCCGAATAATCTGGATTTAATGTTTAATAATACCGTATTACTTTATAAGGCTAAAAAACGCCTAGACCTATTCGCTCCTTATTTCCTTATTTTTTTATAATAAAAAAACAAAACAAAACAAAACAAAAAGGGGGTAAGCGCCCCCCGGTCCATGACCAGCAGCGAAGACACATATGCGTTCTCCCTGGTGAGCCAACGGTTTGCCTGTCCTAACCTACTTAAGATCGCTTTGTTGCTCTCTTGCATTCAGGTGGCGATGTCTTAGCCTGCTCAGTATGTCGATCCAGAGCACTGGTTCCCAGATTCTTGAGATACGTTTTCCTGAGTCGGGGCGTCTCTCCGCAGACAGGAGACGCATGTAAGTCGAGAGCACAGACCCTGAGAAGGTAGAGGATGCCAGGGGCTTGTAGGGTGACCCTGGCGGTGGTCCGTGAAGCGTGATAGTTCCACTTCAGACACTTATATCTAATCTCGACAACCGCCACACCCGGCCCAAAAACTCACGTACATGTCGGACAAAGCCATAGCAGTGTTAACTTCGACTATAGCGGCACATGGACCATTCCCAGTGGAAAAGATGCAAAGCCCCAATAAGATACCATCGCGAAGGACTCATAATGCTCGAGGTCGATGAGGAAGCCGACAATGTATTGGCAGTGATACTTAGTATGCACGACTGTACTGTCCTAAACTTACCCTCAATTTGCAATGCTTTGTCAGTTAAGAGAATCGTCAATCGATATATCCACGCGCTCCCCGAGTTGCTTCGAGGAGAACCATTCCTGGTATTTGGGTCCGAGCCCGACATTCGACCAAGTATTGCTGTGTTGGTCCAGACCCTCGTACTCGTCGTTCTCCGCGCGACTCTTCATCGTTGGTGATCTTCCATCCGAGTTGGCCCCGCGTAGGGTAACTATCAGCCGAACGCGTCAAACGCCGCTGCCGCCCCTTAAAAACCACGCTTGGCAGTTATTTAGCCGCCTACTGGCAAGACACGGAACACAAGGAGCGATCGTTACTTAAACCATGACTATTCATATTCATACTTGGAGTGTGTCTTCAAAGACAGTATTCATAACTATCATACATTCATTCATAGAGCTCATGTGCCTTGACAATGACCTTGGTTTTAGCGTCTGTCGCACTTTAGGTCATGAAACCAGCCTTTCCATCATGATCCGCGTCAGTCTTGGGGTTCAGCTTGTCCAAGAGACTCGGGTGCTGCTTTGATTTGGTGTCCGAATCGGTAGTATGGCCCGCACTCCTCTCGCCCCCTTGCTCCCTCCGGCCAGTCTTTCCGTCCAAAGGATCGACGTCTCCATGGAACACACCCTTCGGAGGGTTGCGCTCGTCATAGCCGGAATCCTTCTTCAGGTCCAAGGTGTGACCGCTGCCGATGTTTTTTGGCTCGCCCTCGAAGGCGTCGAAGCGCTCTTCCCGGCCGCCCAGGGCACCCCCTTGCCTTTTGAACTCATCCATGCTGACCGTTGGCAGCACAGACGTGGAGTGGTGCTGGGCAGTGTTGTGGTGGGTCTCGTGAATCGGGACTGTCGTGTGAACGACGGTGGGTTGGACAGTCTCCTTTTCAACTACCGGCTGGATGGTTTCGTGAATATGGCTGATGGGAATTCGTTAGTGTATGACATCGACAGAGCTAGTTGGGAAATTATGTTGGCTTACTGATGGACCTCTTCTCCCACAGTGGTCGGGGCGTGGCTCTGCGTCTGGGCAGTTTCTTGAACCTCGCGCTCATTTCTGAACTTCTGGTTTTCAGTTGCCAAAGCCTTCTTGATCTCATCGGGGTTCCTATGGTCGTATTCTCGGTGCTGGACGGGGTTGACTTTGCTGGTGTGCTGCTCAGGGAGAACTTCCTTGTCCTTGACGGGCTGCACAGTATGATGATAGTGGTCTTGGTGGACCTCCTTTTCGACAGCCGTGTTCACGTCTTCATGGCGAGTAGGCTTCACTACCTCGTGCTGGACAGCTGGGCTGATCGTTTCATGGACAGTTGTGTCCTTGTGGCCGGCCTTGCCCATGAATTCCTTTACAACTGACTTGGTCTTGTCCATTGTGATTTAGTGACGATTGAATAGTTTATGTCGGGTTGGGTGAAATAGAAGGCTTAGGATATAGAATGTGTCTTTTCGTGTGTATTGGAATCTGATTGTTGTATCTGGATGATACAGGGGAGAAAGTTGACGAGAGGATGGTCCAATATATTTAGCAGAGATGTGTAACTCTTGCCAATGACGGAATGGCGAGGAATATCCGTCATCATTGCATCTGTCATCATTGCGTCTGCCATCATTGCGTCTGCCATCATTGCGTCTGTCATCGTTGCGTCTCTCACCTTCCCACTCGGCTGCTACTGCTTCAACTTGTGGATTAGGTGATGGCTACGAGATCATGACTGCCCGAGGAAGAACTGATATCTCCATCTCGTTAGGTCATTACGCTGTGTATACCTATCGACTACGTAATGACCCAATACTATCAAGATTTCAGGTAGTACGTGTACATGCCATGTTGGGACTCTTGAGTAGCTATATAGGTAGATTGCACAACGCCTGTGCTGTAACGGAAGCAAGCAAGCGGCTACGATTACATCCAGGGCGGAATACGGGGCTGATTGGCCGTGAGGTTGCGGCGTGTATGGCCTTTTCCATGTTAAACATCGATTGGATATCAGGTGGATGATTACACTTTGAGCCTCAGTCAAATTGGAGAGGGTGAATCAGGGACCTGTTCCCGAAATTGTCGAGGAAGCTTCGACTAATATCTATAAGGCGCAGTATAACTTGATGGGGGGAGTCTCTAAGCCAATGACCGGCTTGACGTGGATCAGAACCCGGAATAATCTACACTAAGATCGAAGCGGCGGCAACCCAAAATCTAGCTCCCTAGGTAGTCATTGGTCAGATCCGTATCCATTTGTTATCTTCGTCACTGCACAGCAAGGACTTTACTTGCGAAAGAATCCTTGCGGCACTAAATATGTACCCAGCCATCATGTTACTACTTGTTCTAATGATGCTGATGCTAAGCTATCTCAGTGTATCGCACCTTGCCGAAGATGCGGGAGTCTTTCGTCATTATACCGACTTTTCAGGTGAACCTTCCACCCGTCGTCTATTCGATGCTGATGGGTAATCGTGGCGTTATGGAGGTCATGAGGCGCATTCTTTGGAAAGAGCCAACTAATGTGTGATGATGATGTCAATAGCGTCATTCAACGGTTTACAGTAATTGCAGAGGTGATACGTCAGATGTCTTCCAGCTTGACAGCACCTGCAGAACTTAGCATGGGCAACATTTCACGATGCCCGCAAACTCGCAGTGCCGTTAGCTCTGGGTATTTACAAGTCTATGGTGAATCATCTAGGATCTGAGCGTGGAGCTGCTTGGGACCAGCAAGAAGAGGCAAACTTCGTTCGCGCTTCCCAGTGCTTTCTCATACCTACATTCTGTTGTAGCTTCATTACCTACTGTTAAACCATCTTGCTCTCACGCTCACGCCTTATAGCTTCAGCGTTGCGTATCTTTACGGCAAAATGAGGCGACAAGTGAAGACCCTCTTCAGTAGACACAGTCATGAATCTGCAAAGAGGGCTCCTGCCACGTCTCGGCCACGACGCAAGCGAAGGGGCTACGCGGCTTCTCTGCTATCCAGATTGTTTTTAGGCAGATTGCCGGACCCGGAACCTATACCACCGCCTACAGCAGCTAACAACGCACCACTACTAGTCATCCCATCGGATGTTGAAGATAGAGCCCCAGCTCTCCCGGGCAATGGACGACCCCTATTGGATACTCCTCTGAAAATTGTCGATACTAATAGCTCCAGAGACAATGGGCTTATCGCCGATCATGGCATGGAGGCTTCCGCCCACCGCTCCACCAACTCCGCGGCGGAAGAAGGTCAATCCGCAAGGACAAGAACTCCTATTGGAGAGCAGTTGAAGCCGGGTTTGTCACCCATTGCCAGCTCTGACGAGTCTGAAGGGCGCCCTTGGCAATCTGCGGGAAAAGGTAATCCCGAGTCAGATCAAACGGCCCCCTCAGAGGCGACACGAATTTCGCCAGGGGAAGTGCTAAGAGAAAGTGAACCCAATGGAATATATCAACCTCAGAGTCAACATGGGAGAACGGCCTCTTCCACGCCTCATAATTCCAACCCTCCCTCTCAAAGCAGTCCCGAGGTTGGTACAGGACGTGGCAACGTAAGAACTCTGTTTTGAGAGTGCTGTTCATGATACTGAGCCCTACCTAGGCGCGAGATATATCAACTGTAACCACCGACAGGAACAATGCGTCTCCTGTTACAGCCGACAATGAAAATGTTGAGTCTACCAGGGCGCAGAACAAACGGGATCAAGACGAACGCAACAACTTAGCAGGGGACGTGGAAAACAAGCTAAACCTTGGCCACACTGAAGACGTGGATGTTGATATATCCTACAATCCAGGTGCGTATCATTCCATACGGATAAGGGTTTAACAGCTAACCAGACACTCTTACAGCCGTTATGCATGAGACCATTCGTCCGGGAGTGCATGAGATCAAGGAAGAAAAAATCTATCGCGAGGTCCACGATTATGACACGTACCATCGAATCCAGCCAGTCTACGACGTTGAGATTCTTCCTCCTAAGCACTTCGTACCGGGTCCTGATGGGGCCCTGATTGAAGTGTCTGAACAGGACCTTGCTTGTACCAGCCCACCTCAAAGGTGGCATATTGACAAGGGACCGTCGTGCGCCGGTTCGACTCTCCTGAGACGGTCATTAGAATTCAACAGCCACGCTAAGGATGAGGACGAGAAAAAGTACATCTCCGCAGAAGCATCCGACGGTTCAGATAATCCCGACTTTTATACCCCTATCCTGAAGGGCACCGCAACCGCCGACAGACCAGTTTCGCCGATGTATTTTGGCGATCAGGTCATGGAAAAGAGAATCAATTCTAAATCAGACTGAATACATAACCCCTGTACTACCAGGCCCCCGCCTCCTAACCGTGACAAAAGCAAAAGAGACTGTTCCATACGACACTTAGCAGAAATAAACTGGGCTCTGGGGGGCCTGATCAGTTTGAAGGATGATAATACCGGCTGCTCCGTTAGAACCACTGATGTCACTTAGCCTATGTAATTATCTTCATTTATACTTACCATTAATGTTAGCCATCCTCCTAGGATTACGGCGTACCAGATTTCAAGGAACGGTCGGACTTAGACCTTTCCCGCGGGTACATGAGAAGAATATGTATGTTAAAACTAGTGTCCGTAATGTACCCACAGAATCAGAGCAGTCCAAGATTATAACCAAAGATTGTCCTTGACAATATCCTAAAGAGTAGTATGCGTCAACCTTCAAGTTAAGCAAATTCGGTTTGTGTGATTCGTATTATAAATGACTTATGGAAGTTTCAGTGTCATCAGCCGGCTAGCCTAGGTATGAACATACAATACAATCTTCTCTATATCAACGTCATGTTTAAGTACAGAGCTAGTTATCTAGTTACTCTGAGTCCAGCTTCCCAGGCGATGGATGTACTAGGAGGGATGTCTCGGGGATGTAATGTTAAAAAGGGTGTTGTTCTGCCATTTCGGCTCTTCATCCCCACTAATTACACTATCTCAGCGACCTCGGTTTTCATATCTCGTATCTATCAGACTCATGCTTTACAGGCCGGTAAATAAAGTAATCGAACTTGGCAGGCAGTGCGGTGCCGTTCAGGTCTGAGCATGCCATCCCAACAAACGCGCCTGTAAAACTTCCGTGAGCCTGATGCCCGCCACACTCATCGGAAATAACCGAGGCGTCATATACGGGACCGATGCTCTTCAGTTCATCATCCTCTAATGCGTAGTAAAATTGCAGTTTAACACCGCGAATCGTCAACGCCAACTTGACCTTCCCTTCATTGGGAATCTGCACCGGCTCCGGGAGCGGCATCCTCAATTTGCCGTCGGGGTACGAAATCTCCGAGCTCATGAGAAGCAGCTCCCGTTGTCCGTTCGAGTCTGCGGTCACAGTGAGGTAGAAGAAGTTGTAGCGGCAGTAGTAAGCGGTAAGACCCGCGAATTGCCTCTCGTCAGTCGGGGAGAAGTCGATCACGGTTTCCGCGTCGTAGGAGAAGTGGGTTTGGCGCCGCGCGACCAGGGCGTGCTCGAACCACGAGCCGATAGACTCCCTACCGATCAGCGTGAGTTTCCCGTCCCCGAGCCTGAAGATCCGCTCCGTCTCCGGAGTCCGCAACCACTGGAAGTCCTTATGCAACTCCTTTTCGAACGTGTACCGCTGTTCAGCCCAGTACTTGCTCTCGTCCGGGGTGCCCGGGACTTCGACGTGCAGCGAGGGCACCGGCCCATTCTTCACGTAGAGCCAGTCGTCCTTCCAGAACGCCTCCTGGATCGAGGTCTCCCGTCCGAGGACAGAGCGGCGCTTCTGCGTTATGGGACGGCCGCACAGATGCACTAGATACGTCTTGCCGTCCGGGGTCTCCACGACATCTCCGTGTCCGGCTCTCTGCAGCGCGGCGAAGGGCGCATCCTTTGAACTGAGTATGGGGTTTTCAGGGTGGACCTCATATGGTCCCCATACGTCGCGCGAGCGAGCCAGGGTACAAGCGTGCTCATAGGCGGTTCCGCCCTCGGCCGTGAGCAAGTAGTACCAGCCGTTGCGCTTATAAAGGTGCGGTCCCTCGACGAGGTCAAGCTCCGTTCCCTTGAAGATGTTCTTTTTGGGGCCGACGAGCTTGCCGGCGGCCGGGTCGAACTCCTGGAGCACGATACCGGCAAACACGCGCGGCCGGCGTCGGTGGTCGATAAGCATGTTAACGAACCATTTCTTGCCGTCGTCATCGTGGAATAGCGACGGATCGAAGCCCGAGGAGTTGGCGTACACGGGATCGGACCAAGGACCTTCTATCGACGGCGCGTTGACGATGTAGTTGTGGCAGTCCTTGAATGATCCGTCCTTACGCTTCACATCCGTGTACACCAGCCAGAACTTCTCGCCATCGTGTGTGAGACACGGAGCCCAGATCCCGCAACTGTCGGGGTCCCCGCGCATGTCCAGCTGGCTCTTACGGTTCAGCGGGCGGGTGACCAATTCCCAGTTGGCCAAGTCCTTAGAGTGGTGGATCTGCACCCCGGGATACCATTCGAACGTCGAAGTAGCTATGTAGTAGTCATCGCCGACCCTGACTATCGACGGGTCGGGGTTGAAGCCGGGCAAGATGGGGTTCCGTACCGACGGCATGGCGTTTGAGCCTGGGGTCTTAATGCAGTCGAATATAGACAGTGAGGTTAACCTCCATCAACCTACCTATTTTATGCCCTCTTATTTACTCGCGATGAAGGCAACCCCCGCACCCTCTCCCCCGATTCGGAGTATAAGTTGTGGTTCGACCACCCCACGATCCCCAGGTTTAGCTCTACTTACCCGGACGGAGCTAACCTGAAGACCGGGTAATATAGAATTGCGCCCACATGTTGTGGGTCGATGGCAGGGGCACGTATGCTTCGGACAACATAGATGCTGCGATATATGCCGCCATTCAGACCATCTCTCCAAATACGAAATTATGCCATCTGGCCCATAGCATGAAACCATGAGCAGGGGGCAGCCGGTAGACATAAAAAGCTAGAAGCAAACGCCTCATATTGAACGCCCGATGCATCTAGGAGAAAGAGAGAGCTTTCCCGTATAGCTCTGGAGTTGCACAGTAAATCCGCTATCGCGCTTGGGCCGGAAGCGTTAACGTATCATTATGACCCATTCATATGGGTCTAACGTTAGAATAGATTCGAGCCTTTTTAAGGAGTCGGTGAGCAGAATGAAATGCATGGCTCGCCTGATGCTGGCCAGTTCGCGAAACAAACCAATAAGCAGGATATTTTGGTGCAGCTCGGGAACTTTCAGCATGGCTTGCTGAATGACCTTTTTTTGATGGAATAGCACAAAAGTCGGAAAGTTTGACGAATCAAAATGGGATCACCTGTCGACCCACAATCTATTCAGTACCCGACTTCCGTAGCCGAAATTTTATGTCCGTACGTTCAGCAAATTTAAAAAAATAACTAATTTTAATTATGTACGTCGTCGACGAGGTGGAAACAGACCCACCAGCAAAAATCAAGATACCTGGGGTACAAGCCCTAGAAATATATCGTCGGGAAAACCTAAGTATCTTCAGAATCAGCCGCCTTTGCTGAAAGTTCCCGAACTGCCCCTTTTTAGCTCCGTACCGTGCCGTCGGGTCACACCCACGTGCGCTTAGCGGGATCCAAAAGCCAACCGGGAACTTCTCCCTTGCATCAACTTGGTTCGCTACTTATGTCGGATGCCATTTCCTAGCGACTAGTCAAGGAAAATACAGCTGTATACCGCACGCAACAGCATGTCTTTCCACTGGAGCTAGCCAATCATTTAACACGATGGAATTTAGGTCACTTCCGGTAATGCGCAGCTTTTCGCATGGTAACAGATATTACTACAAGACTCTTAGGCGCCATCCAGACGTGCGGGCCTAGTCTTTTATGACTATAAAATACATTGATGCTGGGAGCCGATAGAGAATTCATTGCGCGGCGTCTCATGCGTCTGGCCCCTTTTTCCTACGTTTCTCCCCCCTTCACCTCTCCCTCCAGTTCCCCCGGTGTAACCATCCAACTCGGCCAAGCATAAATAATACGGCCAGATATTCCTCCGTCTCTAATTGTCACCACCGGCGCTATTGTCTTCAGCCGTCCGTTGCTTCCAGCCTGGACATAAGTAAACGATTGGACCTTATGAATAGCCGGCGCAGTACGTCCCGCCACGTGCGTCATGCGACGCATTTTTAGTCCCAGCACCCAAAACCAAGGCGCTCGAGATTTGCGCAATATTGGAGAGTAGCCGAGCAGAAGTTAAGACGCTATGGATTGCGTTTGAATCTCTAATAAGCCGTTCCAACTTTACTTCAAGTCAGGGCGAAATTAAACATTACGTCAATCAGGAAGAGTAAGATGGTGATTACTACGTAGTAAAACACGCGACAAGGTGTTTCATCTTTAATTTCCCTTTTCTTCCCCTCCCCTGCACGGACCAGGTTGCCCCGAGTTTGGGCGCCGCCGCGGGGGGAGAGAGGAGGGGGAGAGAGCATCTTCTGAAGAATACCTTGGTTGAATCCACTTGAACAAAAGATTATGAGGCTCTAGGCTCTGAATAGCGTTCCTAACTTATGAAACTCTATAAGAAAATGCGTGCATAGTTACACTCCAGACATAGGCGTGGGAAGACCCCTGCAAAGAAACATGCTCTATCAACATCTTTGAGCGCCTCGATCAAGCAGACATCTCCTGTTCCGCATCACTGTCCTTTCCCGTCATTCTGCTCAGTTTCAATAAAGATAGAAGGTACATTGACCCCCCGGGGGGCGGGGGGTGGGGGTGGGTATAGGCGGAAGAATCAGAGTAAACAAAGAAAAAGGCAAAGCCCTGAATTCAGACACACTGACCTATACAGCGCAGAACTTTGAATGCTTTATTCGGCTGAGGTTTCGCGCTCTCGAACTCACTCGTATGGGAAGAATCGGAGTGACTGGGAGCGTTTGGGGGGGTGGGAGGGGGTAGAGGGAGGAGACCAGCAGATACCATACCGTTGGTATCGACTACCACAGCCGCTGATGACAAGAGATTTCAATCCATCGAACCCAAATGCCCCTTGCATCTCACAATGTAAATAAGGGACCCGTCAGTCAACGATGAAAGAAGAGCAGCGGGAATGATACCGGATCCTGTATCTTCCCAGAGCTCGAGAGAAACTCTGCCCGGTTGAAATCATTTCCAGTGATGTCCTTGTATGAGGTTGATCCCTTTATGCCTCAGGCGTCCTCGAGGCCCCATGTGAAGGTACCTTTCCGACGTTAGAAGTAGTTTTAGTCTTCATTTCCAAAGATTCGCCGTTGTCGCCATCACTATGTCGCGCTGTGGTGTTGGAATACAGTACCTCCGCACTACCAGTACCCATCAACGTGGGGTCCGTGATGGGAAACGGGTCCGGAATGCCTCTCGAGTCCTTCTTGAGTGATCGACTTCTCGCCTCCCTGCCTGGCCAGATGCGTTGCGACACTGTCCTGTTATGAGCAGGACCCGGGAGCCTCCGCCACATTATTCTGATGACCGCGGCGCTTGCCACCGGCGCAGAGCCGACGATCATGGCGACCGCTTGCTCTGCGGTGGCAAGAATCAGTACGATTGGATATATAACGGTCTTATTGGTGCCGTTGGCCACGGGTATTTGGTAACCAAGTCGAGCAATGCTGGCTAGGGGTGCTAATGTACCAAAAGCGAACAGGGCCCATATAGCCCATTTTTTCCTTTTCGTCGTCCTGAGCTTCAATATGGAGGCAATAGGGATGACTAGGACGGCGATGTCGCTGATGATATTGATTAATGATGCCATTATCAATACCAACCATTGGTTGACACAGCTGCTACCCCATGGCAAGTGGTGAGGAACACATTGTAGCGTCGTTACCAGGATGAGTGAGATGGTGTATAGAAGGTTGAGCCAAATAACGACCTGTATAATCCACCAGAATGTCGACCGGGGGGTTCCTATGGGGAAGAATATCCGAACATAGAGGAGCAAGATAGACAGTCTGGCGAAGAAGATGGATATTCGCGCCACCATCTGAATGTCCAACCATAGCTGGGTATTAGGGAAAGGATCAGTACGAGTATATTAAATAACGGTACTTGGTCTTGCTTGCCTTCAGGTACTCTGTAAGCTCCTCTTGTGGAACTTCCCACACGTTGACGCCAGCCCCGTAGCGGATCATCACGAGCTGTAGCGTACAAAGGGCAATGGTGCCTAGCCAAGCAAAAAACATCGTCCCTGGTTACGATTGATCAGACAATGCAGATGCGAAACAAGACTGAAGTTTATCCTTACAGTCATCCCACCAGAGCTGCTGGTGGACAAAGTATCTTGTCCACAGCCTTGCGAACGTAAAAGCGGTACACATCGTTATGTAGAGAGTCGTGACGCCTACCAGCTCAGCGGAGCTGATAGGGGCCGAAGCTCTTGCCGAAGCACTTATGCCCCCCTCCTGCAATGACATCGCGTAGGCGCAATAGGAGGACGCGTTTTTCAGGACATGGTAGATAACAGGTAGGGCAGCAACATGCCCTTAGTTTGGGCTTAAGGGAATGGCCAAATTATATTATCAATGAAACTTGCTGGCCTTGGGCTCGAGAACGATAATTCTGTCCATGGCAACAGCAATCAGGCATATGACCGGATTGAGAAAGAAGCCGACGCTCTTCGAACCAAATCGTTCTCGAACACTGGAGCCATGTGGTTGCATTTACTTTGCTCATCCAGTTTGCCTCGGCCAGCCTCACCGATGCATTGATTCGGGAACCTGCCTATCAAGGCAGTGGGCTTTAAATATCCACAAATACCTGGCCAGTCTGGGGTTACCTCGCATGATGCAGTGCATCCCTTACAGCAGCCTCCAGGAGCAGCAAAGGGAAATGATCGGGTGAAGTGAGCGCGCTGCAGCCAATAGGACACATGCCGCTATGCGTCCTTTGCTCAGCTGTGAATTTGGAGGGTGAATACGCCGTTGTACAAAAAGCGCGGGGTTTCCCATCTATTCAGTTCAGGCTGCCTATTAGTGGTGCTCACTCTGTAGTCTCACAGCCTGCATTTACGACCAACCCTGACTTAGAAAGCACTTAATACCGAAATAAAATGAAACTTAAGCAGGTACTCTCTTCATTCGCGCTCGCCGTCTCAGTGCAGTGTGTCGCCTCCCTCCAACTCAACGTGACAGCCATTGGCGCTCAGAATGGCTCCTCAACTCTCGAATGCTGGCAGATGGATCAGCCATTCAATATTTCCACTCAACCTGGAACGGCCGGAACAGCAATAACAATGCTGGGTAGCGTTGCAAACTTGACCTACACAATCCTTCCTTCCAACTTTGACGGCGGCGTGCACAATGCACCACGCAACCAGCAAGTACCCTCCCTATGAGAAGTTTCTATTATCCAGCAACTAACATGAAGCTGATGGACTAGGTGGGTTGCGTTCACGTCTGGATTAGCCTACGTGACGCTCCCTGACGACAATGCTACCAGTGCACTCGTGTCTGGAGGACAGTTCGGCCTTATATTTGCTGCGGACACTGCCGATGTCAGTGAGATTGGTCATCGCACTCAGTATCCAGGCATTACCGAGACTATCGCACTACAGATTCCGACGAGCGATGGGAGAGTTCCAGAGCATAGTGTGCTGCACATGGGCCCATGTACCGCCAACGAGATCACCGGCATCCGTGGCTTTCCGCCGGCGGGTGCGAGTTCGGATCCTGCCGGGTCCGGCGTTGAGGATCGGGCTGGAGATTTGTCGCCCTGCTAGTTCCGTTGGGTTTATCTTTCTCTGATTTATGGTCATCCACGCATGACTTATTACGGCACATAACCCCAATCTTTTCTCTAAGTCATGGCGGCTAGACCCTTTTATTCTCACTTGGGCTCATTTTTATGTTTAGACCAGATTCTGTTGAACCGAATACTTTGTTAGAATTTATTCGCGAAAGATATTATAGATAAATATTAAGTATATATAACTCGGCGTGGTTGGTGTCAGGTGCCGAGCTGTGACCCCTTTTCTAGGGCCTAGTGCCCCACTAGTGAGGGTTTAGTTTGTATATATATAAGGGGCTTTGGCCCCAAGTGGTTAGAAAAAGGCAAGCATTAATGGTCATCTATTTACTACCTAACTACCGGCTAGGCTGCTTCCCCTGCCCTTCACTCTGTACTTCGCCATTTTCTCTGACAGTTGGCCACGACGGAAACGGACCAACCTAGGAAAAGAGTAACATAGTCAGGGTTGCGAGCTCTGTTCCTACTTGACTTGTATTGGAAGATCTAGGGTCCCGCCTGAACTTAACTTCATTGTTTTGTAACGGACCGTTGAAAAACTGACGCCGGCGTCGAGGCCTCAAGGACGGCGGCATTCGCTCCAAGAGGCTCCATCGGTGCCTCGGAAACCGCGCCATCTCTCCCACCAAATTCTCCGGCTACTGGCTAGTTTGCCATCATAAGGGCCAATAGTTTCAGCACTGGTCGAGTCAACGTGAGTCAGCTCCTCCACGAACCTTGGAAGGGTTATTGCCGGCGGTCTCGGTCGACTTGCTCTCATAGCTGCCACAGTTCCGGGGTGGTCTACCTGAGGCGGAGTCGACAGAGACGCGGAAGCAGCGGCGAGCCCTCTCGTACTTCTGTTGTAACAGGGCTATTAAGGATCCGATGTTACAGAATACGCCCCAGCGACCATGGACTGACCGGACTGCACCGGCGGCGTACCAAACGGTGCCCCTGGAGATATGGGTATTCTAGACCTATGATCCAGCAGGATGGAATGCCGGAACTGCCACATGGATGGTAGTGACATGCATATGGAGCCTATCTTCCAGCTATGCCCGAGATACCAGTGCCAATAACGTAAATGCAGAAGATGTTATTGGTCCTTGATCCCGTTATACCATCATGGTTCGTGCTATTGTCTGGGAAACCCGAAATACAGTTGCACGCTGCGAATACGAGTTCGTTTACCAGGTCAGAGTGCCGTGTAAACTGAAAACTATAGTTCGTTAAGTAAAGGGGTTGATCTTCCTTTCCTGCCAGACATGTGACTGCCCCAGCTATCTCCATAAACCTTCATTAAGTACGTAGTCGTCGATAAAGCTTCGTTCCAAAGTACTGGAAGTGGATCATCGACAGTAGCGGTGTTGGCATATGTTGAGCTGACAAGGCCGAATTGACAAGCTACCGAAACTACGAAACGTCGCGGAAATTCGTCGCCGAGGTCGAGAGGTAGCCCGTAACATCTTCCCAGAGGTATTGGAACGTCATTGCTTTTCTACGTACGTAGTCGCCGTCAGAATGAATATGTTGGATTTCTCGCCGAGGGTGAAAATTGCCAGATTTTCGGCATGTTAGTGTCCGGATAGGTAGTCCGCGAGGATTTGAAACGTTGGAGTAGCCCTTCGGCAAGCGGGAGGATACAAATTACGAATTACAACCAAGCTTTGAAGAAGAGTATTGTGGATTGGTTGGCTACTGGCCGTTCGAAGTCCCAAGTCGTGTAACAAGCGGTGGAAGGCTCTCAGCAGGTGTTTTCACTGATTTTTGGAGGACCTTCTCAGGTAATGAACTTTCCAGGGCGTCGGCCCTGCTGCTGTTCGGATATTTATAGCATTGCCTCCCTTGACATGTCTAGTCCGTTGATGGATGAACTGAGGTTGTCTGCGAGGTTCAGAGCCCGGGTTCCGGGGCTCGAAAAAGATACAGTCTCATATCGTGGAGTAGCTTGGCTGCCTGGAACCAGAAGTTTGCAAGGCGAGTTAATAGTGGCAAGGTCTCATGAGGATGACCGTATTGAAGGAAGAAAGTTGTGCGCGGAGGATGGTCTACGGTTCCACCACTCACGGTTGTGGCATAGGATTCGTAAGGATCGCCGGACGAGTCCATGACCATTTCAGACATTAGATCGAAGGCTGAATCGTTGTATTACGATATTCCAAATCCATTCGCCTAAAGTACAGGGCTCTTTGGGTTATCCTTAACCTAACATTTGCTGCGAGCAGTATACCCCGGCAATACGCTTCGCAGTCCCATACACTCCATAGCCCAGACCGCCAATGCGCTCATGAGCAGGAGCTCCTCGAGTCCTCGATCCAACCCCATTAGAAGGTCTATCTCGGCAGCCTTTGCTACATTGACCATGCCACCGCTGAACAGCCTCGCGACTTCTCGCCCATCCTCGTCTACGCAGTTGTAGACCGTTCTGAGGAATTTTTGCTTATTTTTGCGCCAGCGGAACGTGACCTTGTCCCCCGTCTTGCTACCCTCAGCTGTGGTAAAGTGATAGTCGCTACGGCGCAGAAAATTCTTGTCGCGTCGCAACTCCCCCCAAGCCAGCTGACTCTTTGGTTGCTTTGTGTAATCCCCCTTGCCTAGAAGTATGGTCCGTGATAGCGGGTGATATTTGGCGAAGTTGACCATCGGCCCTTTCTTAGACTCGCCCCGCCGTAACAGCAGCTGCGGCGAGGATAGTGACCACATTCTCCACTGGAAGAAATAGGAGGTGTGATTCTGAGACCAGATTATATGGATATGCGCATAGACGTAGACAACCGTATAGAACATTACAGCCTTCTTGAAGGCAATCTTGGCGGGTTTGGAGACGGGGTTGGCTTCCATGCCATGGGAGACAGCAGTCTCGGCCATGGCTGATTGTAAGAACTCGGTGTGCGCCACTCCCTGTGAGGCATAGGATCCAATTGAAAATTGTAAGGAGAAAGCAAAGGACCGCCAAGTTATGTAATACTGGGTTAGCGAAATATATATGACATTTTGGTGGTGGATATATCAGAGATACGGGGATATAAGGGGACATCCACTTTCGAAACAGTTCTCCTCAGCCATAACGAAATCGGCTATTAGCCTGCGCCAAGCCTGCAGAGGCTTTGTGACAAGATAAGATGCAGACGCGATATAACGATCATGCCGCTTAGCTCGTGCATTAGCTTACAACACCTACGCAATACCGTGATAATTATTACGGTTTAAGATTAATATGAAAATTAAATGTAAACGAGGGTATATATCCGAACATTTAATATTTAATTATTTATATCGGGATTGCAGGTTTAATACCTTGTAAAATTTGATATAACCTTTAAAATAGGTAGCGTATGATGTAGTATAAAAGCAATGTAGATATGCAAAGGTTAAAGCCTTAATAAGTAGAGACTGTGCTTTAGTATTTGTTCAGTACCTATTACATCAAGTAGAGGGTGTCACAGGCTTTTAACTGTGCGCCACTTACGTAAGGTTACCGCGGGCTACGGCAAGCATAATATATGGCCTCGTTTTAAAGTGCAAATTCCAAGTCGACGGTCGGCGGGTCGACTGTCCAGGTCGACGGCCCAGGTTAACGACAGCCCTCCCTTTGCGTATAACGACTGGCTCGGCCTGCTGACCCAAGCCTCGCAAGCTGTTACACGCTCCCGGGCGGTGGCTCCGCTCCCGCCCCCCCGGTTCCGGGGTAAGGGTGTTGACGGCAGGGTCAGTCAGGTTAGTTTAGTAAGGTCAGGTCGGCGATGAGGTCAATGATAAAGTGACGATAAGGTCAGGTTAAAAGCCAGGGCTAAGGGGGTCCAAGGGCTCCAGGGCATTGCCAGGTCTTGCACAACGCGACGCAATAATCCTCATTACACTCCCTTCGCAAGCTCAGTACGTTAAAATGGGGGCATTCAGGGGTCAAATATGAATCTTGATGATAACGTAAACCATTCAGCCCATAGTAATCTGAATCCAGACTCCTTAACATACATTTTGGTGTCAAGCTTTCGAAGCCGCCGGAGAAGATGAAGAACTGTGAATTATAGGGGTTGAACACGAGTAAGACGCGCGCTATACATTAAGACAGGATGAGCGGGGAACCCATGGCCCTACTTCTGTCATGGATCACCATTCGGGTATTGGTCATGAAACACCGTTCCTCCATCCATTATTGTCTCGGCATTCAACCTCACACTCCAACGCACCATATCGGTATACTCACGATCTCTGAACCCCTCCCCGTGGGTGCTGATATCGCTCTCGAAAGCTAAAGCGCCCGCGGGCCGGAAATGGTGAAACAGACCCGGCTGGACAGTGAGACACCGGTGCGGCTTCCGGCCCTTGCCGCCGTTGCAGAAGAACCGCATGAGGATGTCGAAGCCGTCGCTTACGTCCTTCAGCCCGACCTCGTAGAGCAGCTTCTGCGCGCCGCGCTGGCTGACTGCATATCCCAGGGTGCAGACGCCCTCCTGCGCATGGTGCACCGCCCGCGTGTGTTCCGGGTAGTCATCCACGAGCTTGAAGGGGTCAGTAAAGGACCACAGATACCTCTTCTCGGCGACGGTGTCGTCGTCTACGTGGATCACGCGCCCCCTAGGCGCATCGCGGTTGTCCTCAAACGGGAAACTCATCCCGCAGTGTCCGATCCACATCACGTCCCAGTCGTCGCCGTATGGTGACACCCGAGGCCGTTCAGTCGCAGGAAGTGCGTCGAAAGAAAATTCAGGGTCGTGGCTTGCTGAGCCCGGTTCCGGATGGGGGTAGGTAGGATCAGCGTAGGTATTCGTGCCTACCAGGGGCTGTATGAGAGCCCTGGAAGACAAAGCAAAATCGTGGAGCTGAGACCTAATCCGGACGTCCCAGTCGACATCATCTTCAAGAATCAGGGCGGTTGTCAGGTTCCTCCGGACGACTCTATTCAACACAGTACTCAAGTCAGTTATTGACACTCCATGACCTCATAGAGGCCTGGGGGTGTTCCGAACTTGGGCTTCTTTCTTACTCTTGGATAGCGTTTAAGTGGGCCCGCCAGCTCCCTATCGAGGGGCCCGGTATGGGCTTGTGGTCGGGGCCGTTGGGAATGGCCTTTTCCAATATAGTATCGCCCATGACTCCATCAATGAAGTTTATGTGGATACTGCTCAAAGCAGCTTGTAGGATCATACCATCGCGCCGGTCTGTTCGGCTCGGCAAGCCAACGACGAGTATGTCCTGGAACTGCTCCGCCAGAGAACGCTTGTTAGAGCACGTTATCCACGCTGTATCTTAAGCGCCGGGACTTACACCGAAGGTGCTGTTATCGATCTCTCTTATCAAGTCCGAGGAGGGGGACACTGTGCCCCAAAGCCGACTATTAAACACCACAAAACAGAGTATAATAAAAGCTGCAGTAATGTATAGCCATCGAGTCCGGCTCGGTGGAGACTTTGGGTACATCTTGAACGAGGATCTCCTGACAGAGAACCTCATGTGAGGATGGTGGGCGCCTTCGAATCGGAGGTAATGAATGTTTTTGATATCGTCCTACAAAGGAATTCTTGCAGAGATTCCCACCAACGACGTCTTGTCCACTGCGTATCCACGTAAAAGTAACGCAACTAACTCAAGGCAGTGCAGTGTAGCGATTGAATATACTGCGCTTCAGTAGTTGCGCACGAAAGAACTGTTTTCGCGCCTGTACACGACAAAGCCCATCGCACTCGGGAGAAGAGGATGTGGAAGCTTGCCTGATTTTGGAGGAGCGAGAAGCCGGCGGCTCTACCCATGTCCAGCTCGCGCCTAACAGGCACCCACCTCCAAGATAAGATCCCCGTACGTAGTAATGCAGCTGCTGGAAGCGCGCATTTGCGTTTTTGGGGGGCCACATGTCACATCCTTACCCGCGAAGCGATGCTGCCAATGGGGCACCCACCCCGGCACACATCCCTAAAAGGAATGGAATGGTACTATAACGGCAAAGCGCCTTGTAGTATTGCCGCCTTCCAAAAACTCTAGTACTTATGGTTAGCATAATCCGATGCATTTGGATGATTACTTGCAGCCATTCTTGTTTTTTGTACTATATTATATAGCCAGAGTGCTTCGAAGTGACGTTTGTCAGTCGGTGCGGCTATGGGATGTACGTTATTCCTTTCTTCTTACGGAGTGGAAGACCCCATCGTTTGTAGGGTGTGCAATTTCGATGCCCTGACACCATGCAACCCCCATGCAGGACCAGCCCACGCTGAATCAGCCCTACTAGAAACTTTTCGTAAGGAGTGTGGGGAAGCAACCCGCCAATTTATACGTAGGACGGGACCATGCTTAGCGCCAACGGTTTATGTTTGTGCCTGTCCGGGTATTGCCTCAATGGCTGATTGTAATACAACTGGGCGCTTTTAAAAGCTTGGCCCGCGAACACAGGATGGGCTCCAGCTCCATCTCACGGGCATATCACCGAGGCGAGTTTCGCGACGTTACCCGGCCCTCTGTGGCTCATCTTGCGCTATTACTATGTAGTACCTCAGATGGTAACCGCCAGCCTTTTTCAGTAATGATCCCAAACGATATGAGGGTTACATATTTAGTTCCATGGGCCTGTAACGGAATGTGCTGACAATGACAAGCAGGGGGCGGGGGGAGCTGTGGACTTGACAGGAATACGTACTATATGATTGGCTAGAACCCCTGGGTGTGTTCTGCACGGAGAACCAACATGCTTTCCTATGCCTGTCAGTCCCAGGCAATTTGTATCAAGGCGAAAATGTAGGTACGACCACTTGACAGATTGCTTTACGGCGATACCTTCTGCACTGCAGCTAATTGCAATGGCAATGGACCTGGGCCGGCATAGCTATATGGTGGTTGGTTGGATATGCTTGAAGTTGACGAGTATTCGTGCGGATTTCGAGTACAATCATAGTTTACTTTGTGGAGCAAAGTCCGAGGTCAGCTTAGCTTTATGCGTAGCCTTGTCTATCGATATATGCAGCTGACGTCCATCGACCCCTTCTAAGATTTTAGACATCAATGCGCACATAAGCGTCGAACATCCACATTGGCACTCTGGAACCATGAATGCCCACTATAATTGACCTCAATATACTGGGCTTGACAGGTGGTTGAAGGTAAATCTTGAACCGCGGGTGTCTGAAGCGCTAGCCCTTACCAGGAGTTACGGTGGCGCGAGCAGCGACCAGTCGACTTCACTCTATTTTGAAGGCCCTCGAAGGTGTTTGGTTTTAGTTAATCCAGATTTTCGTCGCGCTTCGTAATATAAGTATATGATGGGTTAAGAAGTCACGATACCTGCACTTGCGTCGCTCACCTGCACGCACCATTTCCACTTGCCCCTGTACCTGTGGTGATATACGTCGCAAGGGTATAGTGGCTTTGCAATAACAATCCATCGGATCCGTCCTTACCCATAGACCTGCCAATCTGGTGATTCTTGGCGGATAGGGATAACCTGACGTACTAGGACGATCCTGAAGTCTACGCCCCCTTCCGTGACTTGTCTCTCAACTCAAGTATCTCTACAAACGCTAGACGCACAGGGAGCTTCTACCAGTCAGAAACAGAATTTCTTTCTTGACAAACAGAAGATGCTCTAATATAACTACCCAAATCCAAGGGAGTACTCACCGGACGAATATCAACTCCCCTACTTTTGCATTTTGCGAAACCATGTTCTCCCAATCCTATTCAATGCGGCATCTCATGGTCCTTCTCTTAGTGTTGCTTCCTCTCGCTTCATGTCAGTTTTTCAACCCACCTGAAACGCGGGAAGCTATCTGGAGAGTCGGCGAGGTCCAGAAGATCCAGTACAGGACAGACTTTCAAGAATACACAGTTGCACTCTGGCAGGAAATTGGTGGAGGTGCCAATCTCGGACCTATACTATTCCGTGAGTTTGAGGAGAGCCAACTTTTCTAATAACCAGCAACTGTTCGCTGACTCACCTGAATCAAGAGACCCGGTCTGGCGATGTCAGGGAATTCGATTTTGTGGTCCAGACTTTCGACCTCGTCCTGTCGAACTCTGACAGGTTCTTCCTATGGATGTTCGAAGGCGGGACGTCTCAGCAGAACAACTTGTCGGCCCAGCACATGAGCTCTTCGTATTTCAGAATCACCGATGAACCGGAACCAGAATCCTCCAGCTCCAGCTCAGCTGCCCCGACGTCTACGTCCGCTACTTCGTCAGTCACGGTGCCGGCTAGCGTCAGTACGACGACGTCAGCATCGACATCGACTGAGACGCCAGATGTGACTGCCAACGCCCCGACGGCGCCAGCGGATCCTCAAGCAGGCGTGATTTCCATAGGCGTAGCGGTGGGGATAGGGGTTGCTATTGGCGTCGTAGGACTCGCAGCCCTGGCGGGCATCGTCTACTGGCTATGGAGGAGAAGGCGGCAAGACCGTCTGTCACCGAATTACGGGAACGCCATGCCAGGGTTAGAGGTTGCCCAGAGTCACGCCGTACAGAAGGAACCGGAACCACCGCATTACGAGCTACCACCACACCACTCAGTGCCGTACTATGGCGAGCCAAGAGAGATGCCCGGGGACCACCAGCGCACCCCTGTGGAAATGGGTTGACCAATCCATGTTGCTCCTGTCCGTGAATTGAGCGGTACCTCTCTCGTTTAATAACGTGCTAATCGTCTGTCTGGGTGGCTAGTGCACGATCCAAAGGTGCAACTCAACTTCGGAGAGGTTGGAAGGCGGGAGGCTAAAGCACAAAATCAGCCAGACAAAAGCTCACGTGATGATCAAGGAGAAGCTTTCCACGAGGTTCCTGTCCTTGAAGCATGCAGGTCACAATAATAATTAGCAACAATAGTTGCGACCTCCGGGAGTGGTCGACGCAGGTAATAGAGGATAGTGCTACTTGTCATTCAGTATAGTTAATATACCACTGAGACTGTTCTTTAGCAAAGATTGGAACGGTGATTGCAAACCCGAAGTGACTGGTTGTAATCTACGCCTTGAACAAGAGCCGGATCGTAATGCGATTTAACCAGACAACACTTCTAAATTACCCCCGAGCTCCAGTTATTTCTAGTATCAACTAGAAGAGACTTCGTAGCCCTGTACATGTAATAGCGAAAGGACTTCCGCCACAAGCCATGGGCTTCAATTATATAGTTCCCAATCTCCAGAAGGCTGACACATAATGTCAGGGGCCAAAAGGGACGTTCTCGTAAATGATGCAAAGCTCACTGTTTAGGGAAATTCGGGAGCCGGGAGCCTTTACCCCTGAAGGGCTCTTAGAATATTTTTGGACATGGGCTATACGGCGTATTGTTTTGAAAGGACGGCACCGAGGGCCTCGGACTTGTGATTTCCTCATCCAACAGATAAATGCATGATGTGTGCTTTAATTCTTGTGTTAAGTAGATGAATGAGCCGGAACAATGAATGTGATACTAGATAGCCTCTTATACTGGTCCCGGTAGTGGGCTCGTCGGGGTGACGAGTCTGACTCACTCCATTCAATGAGATTGCTTGCATTGCTGGTTTCTATGGTAAATATCTAATGCATCAATATGTCTACTAAGCAGGCGCAACCTTTCCTGAGATAGAACAGAGTTGTCGGGATAGGAGGTGCGATTTGATGAATTTGTTGATGGAGGGCTGCCTAGGGCAACGCCGCAACGGTGGTGTGGCTGACAGCCCAACTCTTTGCAACTATGTAGCTTCAGCCCTCTTACTCCCGCCTAGCATCATATGTCAACACAAGAATCAAGAGAAATTGCAACACGTTCCCTGATAGGTGGTCTCGATAACTACTATATATAGCGGTGTAGACCAGCTCGCTCTCTAAGCGTTCCTTCTGGGCAGCGACCATCACAGGCCTGGCTACCGAAATATCACCTCTGTAAGACTGGACATAATTCGCGAGCGTTCTGGGCAACCCATGGCCGCCTGGGTCAGTGAGGACGACGACACCGGGAGCTTCTGGGACGACTTTTGCGCCGGTTACGGTGGGTCCCTTCTCGGTACAATTGTGATTACCTAGCGGCCGCTTCGCTCGGAGCAAGAGAAAGGGGCGCGCTTCCGTAGCGGGGTCTAACGAGTCTGGGAAGCAGGATGACCCCTGCAAGTCTGGTCTCAGGATGAAGAGGGAGAGGATGACTAAGATAAGATGGACGGCTATAACCCGGAGGTAATCAGTGAAGATGAGGTCCAATGGCTAAAACAAGCGTATATTATCTGCTCTCCTATGAACGAGCTCCGTGAGCCTGTCGGGAAAGTTTCCAGCTCCGTTCTGTTCCGCGAAGTTTCGAAGTTTCACGAGCTGACCAAATCACTAGAGCGGCTTTCATATTAGGACTCTGCTTGTGCACTGACTTCGGATCCCTATATCTAAGTGCCAAGGCAGTGGCTGACCCTAATTTCAGTCGCAACAGTTGGTACTATGGTACCTTCGGCGCTTCTGACTCGGTAAGGAACCGTCGGAGTTCATAACAAGACCCTGCTCACGTTGCCACGCGGTCATTAACCCCACCATCAGGAGCAACCTAATGCGCCCCGGCAACATAGATGCTCGTGCTGCTGGACACGGACCAGCTATACAAGGTGCTTCTCGACATGCCGCGAAATCGCATGGCGCTGCGCCTGGATTAGGGAGATCTCGACTCCGTCCAGGAGCAGTACTGGTAATGCGAGCAGCGCAATGGAGTCCTCGCCGCCAACCCCTTGCCTACCTCGCGGGCCGTTCAAGGTCTTCTAAAGGCGACGATCAGCAGCGTACATTTCAACCTCTCATCACCAGGGCCTGACCTTAGCGCCCGTATCCGAGTGGAGCCTCTCAAGAAGCTTCCTTACGAGCTGCTGTATGCCATCTGCGGGCTGCTCTCGGTTGGAGATCTCGTCGGGCTGGCGACTGCTTCGTGGCCGTTCCACTTCACCTTGCGTGGTAACGCAGGATTTTGGACGCTGTACGCTAAGCGGAGCTTTCCATGGTTCCGCGAATTTCATAAGCTTCTTGATGGCTCGGCGCTCTTCGATGGTAAGAGTCTTGTGAAGATACTCAGCTGGGCAGACAAGGCGACCAGGCTCGAGGAGGGAATGAGGGGCCCTCTAATTTCGGTTGCTAATCGGCGGCGGATCTGGAGTGTTTCTGGGCAGTTTGCTCCTAGATACTTTGCCTTGAAGTGAATTTGCTTTATGATCGGGATATGGGGCGCTTAATGTAAAACACATGTCAATTCGCTTTCCGGTGGTGCTATTGGGTATCTCATAATGCCATGTACGACTTCCCACCCAAAACCCCAGCTTTTCCTTTCCAACAATCCTTAGGAAATATGAACCTACATCACATAATCCCTCTTTTGAGTTGAAAGCGGTAGCCTGCCTACGAAATCCCCGCGCCGTTCTGGTGCACAAAGAGAGCACTGACGCTGACCTCGCGGCCCATAGCCTGCATCGCGGGTCCGACATCCGTCCCTGCAGCCTGTGGCCCGCCACCAAGACCAACCGCCTCTCTTTGCTCCTTCGCCGTACGCGCGCTGCTCCACACCTGATTGATGAGGGCGGCGTTCGTAGGCCTCGTCTCTTCCGTCTCGGGGTGGATCCAGAGACCGACAACCTTGTCGTCGGCGCTGCCCTCCTCCACCCGGAAGATCAACAAGTCGTTCTGCGTCTCGTGCTTGCTGACGGTAGTGAGGTCCAGGATCAGATTGTCAAGCCCCTTCCGGTTAAGCACGAACACGCACCCGCCGTCATGCCCCCATTCTCCGTCGGCAGCCGCGCTGCCTTGGGAGCACACGAACATGGGGCCCTCGATGTTGGCCTTCTCCCAAGCCATGTTGTCAAGCGAGAAGGTGAAGACGACAGCGTTGGCGGCCACGGACAGGATGTGGGATATGCTGGGCAGATAGCGCTTCAGGACGCTGAGGTTGAGCTCGGTGTTGGTGCGGTTCACGAGGGCCGCTGACGCGGGAGGTGGTTGTGAATCCATGTAGTACGCTGCGTCTGATTCGTAGTCGGAGGTGACTGGGACTTGATCTAGTGGGCGAAGGTGACGCTGCGATGAGTTGTTTCTCGTGTGACCATATTGTGGCCTATTGCTATTGTTGTTGTTGCTGTTGTTACGATTTGGACTCGAGATGGAAGGTTGATGATTGTCGTTGTTGCTGTTGAAGTTGTTGCTCTGCTGGCCTTGAATGTTTCGGTTCTTACGGGGTGTTGACCGAGACATTTTCGGGAGGAGGGGAACAGAGTTTGGCCCTCTTTGGGTCCGATTATGAGAAAGGCTCGGATGCACTTGACTTATGCTTTGGGGCAGTTTTGCCTAAATATTGTTATCGTGTGTATTAGTTTGTCTTCGGCGAAGTTGTCCGTCCAATGTAATAATATTCTCCCCCATATTTAAGAAGAGCTCTGTGTTTAAAGCAGGTTACGTAGGTACCTAACCATGACCCCACCAATGCGCCTGGCGCCAATCTCCTCTGAGGTACCCAAGTATCGGGGACCCCCAGCTGAAGGCTGAGCGGCAGCAGGGGGTATCAAGGGGGCGACGGCAAGGTGTGGCAAGGTACTCAACGCCGTCGATAAGCGATAAGGATCTCAATAATGACGCGCCTATTTTACCCTCGAGCAAAGACCGAGGCTAGTTTGGGTGAACTTGTCACGTTCCAACTTCAGGGCAGGTTCAGATAACTTGCCATTAAAAGCTATCAAAGCTGCCTTTTGGTCAGTCGTTAATTTCCTAGTTATGGGGATTTACATTTCTGATTCTTCGCAATCTTCCGTCGTCGCCATTGCTAGGCACAGTCCTTCTTGGTCACTTTCTAGACTTTGGTCCATTCAACATTTACATCAGCTACAATACAGACCGCCGCCCAATAGAAGCCTTCACTCGCTCCCCCTTATTACCCGATACGCTAAGATTCACTGCCCCGCTACAACGTCACAGCCTCATTATTGATCTCTACTTAACCGCCAGTCAAATTCACCATGCTACGAAGGGAGTCTGGAAACACGCGACCACAAACCGAGATAGGCGCATAGGTTGCCGGCAGTACATGCATCTTCTTCTGTTATTCGACCCTTCTCCTTTTGTCTGCCTTGTTACCCCACCTCCAAGTGTTTAATTTTTCCACCATGGGTTCCACCAACCGCGAACCCTCAGTCGCTTCAGCTGACCAGGGTGATATCCCATCCACAAACCACTTCTCCCTCTCGCGTGCTGTCCATGCAAGGAGGCACGAATATGTGAGACCGCACCGCATACGTATAAAGGTAGGCACCTGGAATGTCGCTGCCTGTCCAGGCACGGATAAGGACCTTGCCAGCTGGTTCGTCGACGGGGAGGGACTAGAGCCCCGGTTCGATTCAAATCTAGCCCATATGCACATGTCCGAAGAGAGCATTTTGGAAGAGTCTGAAGACAAAAACGGTGGGAAAAGCTCAATAGACCGGCCCAAGACGGAGTCCGCTTCGGGGGACAGATCTAGTGAAGGTGGCCAAGGAGAAGAAAGACGTTCAGATGACCGGGGAAATCCGACAGACCGGAATACCCAGCATCCTGGAAAGCCGCTACCAGGTGGAGACAAGATAGGGCTGTATGTTCTTGGTCTACAAGAGATAGTCAGCCTGAACCTCGTCCAGCAGTCTTTCTACACGGATCCCAGCTCCATCGCCAAGTGGCGGGATGCTCTTGAAGCTGCGCTGCCCAAGGGTTACAAGCTCGTCGCAAACCATCAACTAGTCGGTCTTCTTTTGCTGATATACGCGTCTCCGGAAGTGGCCGCCACTATATCCAATGAGTCTACTGTGTCGGTAGGAACCGGCCTGCTAGGTTACATGGGCAACAAAGGCGCTGTCTCGACAAGACTCGTTCTCGGTGAAACCACCCGCCTTGTGTTCACTAATTGTCACCTTGCCTCTGGTCATGACCAAGCCAGCCTGGATCGGCGATTTTGGGATTATAACAAGATCATAGCCCAGACAAAATTTACCCCCATTCAATATGGGGGCGTAGAGGAAGATGACGGGGAGAAGTTAGGAGACGAAGATTTCATTATCTTGTTCGGAGATCTCAATTTCCGCCTCGATGGTCTGCCTGGAGAAGATATTAGACGGCTACTTACCTTACACGCCCGTGGCGAATACGACCTTAACAAGAAACCGAGTAAAGAACGCCTAGGAGACGATGGCGTCATTGTTGTGCGTAACAATACCGACGACGACGATGGCGCAGGTACTCCTAGTATGATATCTCGCGAAACAAGCTTCGACGATCACGATGGCGATGACGAGCTGCCTGATCCTGATGATTTTGTTCCGGATCCGCATGACGACCCGGCATCTCTGCAAGCAACGCTCGACTCGCTGCTACCGCATGACCAGCTCAAGTGCGCCATCAGGGATCGAAAAGCATTCCATGAGGGGTGGCGGGAGGGGCCTATTACATTCTTACCTACCTATAAATATGACGTTGGGACTATTGGGCTGTTCGACTCTTCCGAGAAGATGCGTGCCCCTAGCTGGTGCGACCGCGTGCTATTTCGGACGCGAAAGGATCTTGAGGCGTATCGACAGAAATGTAAGGACGAGGCCGAGGCGAAGAAAAAGGACGAGGAAATGAAACAGCGCGGGATAGACCGAGCGGCTGATGATGAGAATGTCCTATTCGACTACGACCCCAGTACAGATTTGAGCGGAGATAACCTGTCGTCAGGAGACCCCACCTACGACTACGATGAGTACGATGGTACCGAGGATGACCCGGAGCATGTCGTCACGAAAGATGGGTTCGTTGACAAAATCCATCTAGATGTATATACTAGCCACCAACGGATCATGTCTTCGGACCATAAGCCGCTGGTTGCAATATTTACGTTAGACTACGACGCCGTCGTCCCCGAACTAAAGGCTAAAGTACATGCCGAAGTCGCATGGGAGCTTGATAGGGCAGAGAACGAGGGGAGGCCGGCTCTCACTATAGTCGTCGACGGAAAGGACCCTTCCGGTGCCCACGACGACGAAGATATTACCACCGGAGGCGAAGGACTCGATTTCGGGGACGTTGGATACCTCCGTGAACGGCACCGGTCCCTGACGATCGCCAACACGGGCGGTGTGCCCGCGAAATTCTCCTTCGTCGAGAAGCCAGGCCAGGCGGGGGATGCATCAGGTAGCCAACAGTATGACTGGCTGAGCCTCAGCTTTGTCCCGCCACCGGGCGGCGGCAATCGAGACGACGAACAGCACCGGGAGCACCTGGGAGATGAGATCACCCTTGAACCCGGCGAGACTGTTAACACCGTCATACGTGTGCACGTGCATGATCTCGCACATGTGAGGGCGCTAAACGAGGAGTCCACGCTACTGGAGGAGGTCCTCGTGCTAAGGGTTACGGATGGTAAGGATCACTTCATCCTCGTGCGCGGGTCGTGGCAACCGACCTGTTTTGGAAGGTCACTCGACGAGTTGATCCGTATCCCGCGTGGCGGGGGGATACGGGCTTTAGTCGAGCAGCGCAAGAAGGAAGGCAAAAGCGGTGCTATACCCTACAGTCTCGATGTCCACCACTCGTCTCCCGCGGAATTGTTCAAGCTGACCGAGGCGGTCGAACGGCTTGCTGAACGAGCGATTGCCGACGAGAACATGCTCGGCCCTGAGGAGTGCGGGATTCCGCGTGATAGCCCCGGATGGCCATTCGATGATCGCTCGTGGCTAAAGATCGGACTGGGACGGGAAGCTGAATATGAGACGCAGGAGCACCAGCAGCACCGCGCGAAAGTCATCGACGCCCTGGAAGCTGATAAACCGGTGCTCGAGGCGTTAGGCGCAGACGTACCCACCCTGACCCGCCTTGAGACTACCGCCGAGGTCCTCCTGCTCTTTCTACAGGGCATGCCGGACGGTATCGTGACAGCGCCGCTATGGGCGCGCATCGAGCAGGCGCTACCGAACCTCGGGAACCCGAACAAAACTGCGGAAGCGGTGGAAGAGGCTAGGAGCGCTGTCCTCGACATCCTAGCTACGGCGCCATACCACAATATCTCGTTCGTCTTCCTGACGGCCATGCTGAGCAAGGTTGTCAACGAGCTACTTCCGCTACGCAAGGCGGACGTCGAGGCTCTGAACTTGCGCAGCGCCGTCATCGGTGCTAGGCCGATAGGGCTTGGTTTCCGCCGCCGTAGAACTGGCAGTTCAGAGGTTGGGGCCGCCGCCGTGGATGAAGCGGCCATACAGAGACGCATCGCCTGGGAGAAGAGGGCGGCGGAGATCTTCGGCAGGGCGATATGTCGCGCGGGCGGACTGGGCGATGGCAAGGGAAAAGAGAGGAAGGCCGTGGAGGACAAGATGAGGGGGCTGATAGAGGTTTTCCTCAGGAGAGACGGGGGTTGAGGAGGGATGCTCTGGATATAATTTATGGCTGGACGGGGCCGTGCAGAAAACAGCGCCGAGAGCGGAAGGCGGGAGGTGGCAATCCCACGCCGGGTTCGGTTAGCGCTTGTGACAGAACATGTTGTACGCCATCAACGGTATAAACATGCGCGAAGCGGAAGCCGTGGGGATCAACAGGCAAGATCGCCCGTGTATTAAGAAATACACATCTCTAAAACCAATAGGGGGATGTGGGTGGTGGATCGATGCAGGCGTAGCGCGGTGTGCGTATGCGGCGGCAATGGGAGCCTCTGCCGGAATGCTCCTGGTCTGGTTACGTGTCAATCGGTCTGCTTGTCTGACTGCCCGGATCCGCAAACGTCGTTGTTATATAAACCTACCGGCGCATGCGCATACCTGGATACCGACTGTATAGGTACTACTAGATTAGCTAATTCAGTTGGTCGAAACTTTTTCTTCTTTTTCGTTATGCCTCAATCACAGACGCAAATTCCCACATGACAGACCAGAGAGGAGAGGGGTCTTGGCTGGCCAATATGACCTCCATTCCAGCCCGTCGTGTATCAGCATGGACTAGTGGATGGTTACATGAGTGCTGGTGAATTGGGAAAAGAGCAATTAGTTAATCTGACTATAGACTATATCACCGGAGATATGTAACGGGGAATGCTCAGTGAAAACCCCGGTGGCTTGAATGAAGATATCGGAGACACAAATATTGTCAATAACGCATTCCTATTAATAATAGAGAAGCCATCCATCCATCTGCCTCCATGCTCTCACTAGTTCTATACTTCATCGTCCAAGCAGATTCAGCGAACAAGACAACCAACTCCCACATGGTTACCACACCGGAACGACTCTCAGCCGGCCCCCCCTCAGGGAGCCCCATCAGGAACGAACCAGGCTTACCCTGTACAACCAGCACAACGAGATCGCGAACATCTTTACTTAGGTCGACGATCAGTCGTCGAGAAAGCCCTCAAACCAGTCATTGCCGACGGTATCCGGGTTCATCGTTAGCCCCGTGGTGCCGGTGCCGATGCCGCCGAACTGGGCATCCTTCTTAGTGTTTTCCTTGCTCGGCACCGTCGCCGCGGAGCCTGCCGGCCCGCGGGCCTCGGAATCACCGACCTCCACCGGCGCGAGGCCCTCATTCTGGAGATACGCGTTCACTGTGACGTTGATGGGGGGGTGCGGGGCGGCGACGGCGGGGAGGAAGGGGCCGGGTTGCTCGTCGCGATGGTCGGTCCGCACGGGCGGTGGGGGCTTCTTCTTGTCCTTCTTCGTCTTCTTCGTCTTCTTCGCCGTTGTCGTCGGCTTCTTCGACGGGATAGGGATAGGAGAGGCTGGTTGCTCTCCTTCTCCCTCTCCTTCTGCCTCTGAACCGGTCTGGGCCTTCGCGTAGTTCCTCTTCGTCGTCGTCTGCTGCTGCTGCTGCCCGGTTGGCTTATTCGTCGTCACTAGCCACCCGAGATCGTCATCAGAGGCGCTGCTGCCGACCTCGACCGGTTCCTCTCCCTCTCCTTCTCCCTCTGACTCCGGCTGGACTTGGGGCTTCGCGTGCTTCCCCTTCTCCGTCGTCGTCTGCTGCTGCTGCTGCTGCTCCCTGGTGGGCTTATTCATCGTCATTAGCCACTCGAAGTCGCCATCGGAGGTACCGCTGTCGGCCTCGACCAGCTCTTCACCCTCTCCCTCCTCGCGCTCGCCATCTTCGCCGTCCCATTCATTCGTCTTGTTGGCTTCCGACCCCGGAACGGGGCCAAATCCGGGCCACGGATAGACCTCCTCCTCGTCGCCTTCGGGCGTATCAAAGACATGTTCCGGCGTGTGGTCGACGAACCCCTCATCCTGGACATACCCGTCCTCCCCCGAGTCCTCCCAAAGGTAGGCCGTGGTGGCGGGAGCCTCGTACACGGGGCGTCCGGGACGGCCGGGTATCAGTACGCCGGCGGAGCGGACGGCGAGCTCGGGCCGGCCGGCGGTGACGCCGCGCGGGTAGGCGACGCTCTGGAGCAGGGCGGTGCCCTCGGGGTTCGCGTAGAGGCGGCACACGCGGCCGCCGCCGTCGTCGCGCGCCGAGTACTGCGCGGCCCGCCTGATCTCCCTGAGGACCTCGCGCGCCAGCCGCACGCGGTCGAGCGCGCCGACGCCGCGCAGCACGAGCACCACGTCGTCGACGGGCGGCAGCTCCTCCGCGCCGTCGGCCGCCATCCTGCTCACGTAGTTCTCGCCGGGCGGCGGGAAGTTCCTGTTCGTCGTGCTGCGCTCCAGCTGCGCCTGCTCCTTCCGCTTCTCCCGCGCCGCCTTGGCGTCCCGGATCGCCCTGGCCTCCGCCCTGTTGGGCACCCGCTTCAGCTGGCCCGTCGGGCCCGTTGGTTTTCGGGGTCCTCCGACCCTGCGGCGGGTCCGTACCGTCGCCATGGGTCAAGGTGGTTGGTTTTGCTCGTGGCTAGTTGCAAGTCGAGTTGTCAAAAAGACGGTGCGAGTGACGATACTCTCCTGAGAGCTCGGCTGCATGCAAGAAACTGGAATAGTAATTACAGGGAAGAAAGACTACTTGCTATCTGGCCCAGCAGCGAGCGTGGCACCAGTGCCATCTTCGTTCTCCTTTATTTTAAAACAATGGGTAGCCGGCTGAAAGCGAATTTCGGTCGTTTTACCTGCGTTCTCAGAGTGTCCGGCCAAACCCTACCGGATGCGGAAGGATGGGCGTCTTTGTCCGAACCCGTTGCGGTGCTACCGGGTTGTGTCTTACCTCAGATGCCTGGTGTCTCACTCGAGCGACGTTAAACCTCTTCATGGTAATAAATAGAGGCAAATGCGGCCTCGCAATGGCAATCGAGACTCTTGAACTAAGACTTTACACACTCGTAAAAACCTAGGAGCCGTTAATAGGACCAGGTGAAACGGCGCGCCTGAAGCGCGGTGTTGGACAGGCGACACCTTTTGGGATGCGTAAGTTTTGGCCATACTACAAACAACTATTTGGAATGTCTCACAGAGGGCACCACAGATACCGCATCTGCCAGCATGTAATCGTAAAATAGAGAGTATATAGTTGACTCAATTCCAAAGGGGGTATATTTCTGAACTGCATAACATCCGAATATGACGTATAGACATTGTGGGTGCTGTGTGGCATCCACTATTAGAGATCGACATATCGACCAAAATCACATCAATGCAACATGCATCGTCGCCCCATTATTGGAAGAGGCTTGCATAACCAAGTTCCGACAGACATTTAGACCATCTCGCCACCCTTCTCGTGCTGGCTAGTCTTGGACGAAACGGTGGCGCCAGGGGTGGCATCGGGAGTATGAGTATCGCTGGTGTGGCGCTGGAGTTCGACGTAGTCGTAGGCGAACTCGCCGAGTTGCACGTCATCGATACCCATCTCTTCCTCCTCTGGCGAGACACGGAGCCTCAGCCCGGGGATCAAGTTGATCAAGAAGAGAATGAGGCAAGTGAGGACGAAAGACCAGGCGAAGCCGGCACAGCAATCAGCGAGCTGGTAACCTAACTGGACAAAGTTGCGCTCGATCCAACCGGAAGCGGAGAGCGAGGGGTCGAGGGACGTAATGTAGTCGCTAGATTTTGTCAGCAATCGAAAGCTCAAAGAGTCGGGTATGTCGAACGCGAATGAACTTACGCCGCGAATATACCAGTCATCAGGTTTCCTGCGATACCACCGACAGCATGGACAGCGAAGATATCAAGAGCCTCGTCGATGCTGAATAGGAACTTGAGCTTGGTAGCGAAGTTGCAGACAACTCCACCGACAATACCGAAGATGAATGCGGCCCAGGGAGTGACGAACCCGGCGCCCGGAGTGATGGCAACGAGTCCAGAAATAGCACCGGAGCAGAAACCAACGACGGACCACTTGCGCTCGAGACGGTAATCGAGTAGCATCCAGGTAAGTCCACCCATGGAGGCCGCAAGGTGGGTCGTAACGAGCGACATGACGGCCCGCATGTTGGCGCCCAGAGCAGAGCCGCCGTTGAAGCCGAACCAGCCAACCCAAAGGAGCACAGTACCGAGAACGACAAAGGTCACGTTGTGAGGTCGGTAAGGCAGACCGGCGGACTTGGCGTAGCCGGTGCGCTTACCAAGCATAAGCGACATGGCGAGGGCAGCGGCACCGGACGAGATGTGGACAGGAGTACCGCCGGCGTAGTCGAGGCCACCCATCTGGAAAGACCAGCCGTTGGCGTTCCAGGTCCAGTATGCGATAGGATCATAGACGACGGTTGCCCAAACAAAGATGAAGACAATGCAGGGGAGGATGCGCATGCGGTCGACAGCAGCACCAACGGCGAGAGCTGGACTGTGCTGTTCGTTAACGAGGATTGAGTAGACTCAAATGGTGGACTTATTCTCAACTTACGTGATAGCCGCGAACATGCCCTGGTATAGACAGAACAAGATATCGGGAACGTTGGCGCCGCCTACTGAAGGCTGGGCGAGAGTCTTCATCAACCCGAAGTTGGACAGGTCACCGAGGAAGGGACCGGCATTCTCGTTGTGGGTGAAGGTCAAGCTGTAACCCCAGAAGAACCATTGGAACTGGACGACGGCGACTGATATCAAGGACAGCATGATAAGTGAGAGTGCGGACTTGCGTCGAGCAAGACCGGAGTAGAAGAAACCGACACCTGGAATCATGAGAAGAACCAAAGCAGAACAGGTCATGACCCAGGCTAAGTGACCACTCTATAAAACAGACTCGACGGTCAGCAAGGTTCAGATATTCAAGGCGACTGTCATCAACATAGACACCCCATGCCCATGAAGCTGTAGTATCATGTATAGGCATCATACCTCGTAGAAGACGTTCAGGTCCTCGACACCGGAGGAGTAACCGGCATCAGCCGCTCCTTCGGTGCCATTGTACGTGAGGGCGTACAAAGACATGTTAACCGAGTTGCTATCGGTTCGCCGGGTCCTATATGGGATACGGACTGGCGAGCGGTTGCTGTCTCAGACCAAGACTATTGGGCTGCCCAAAAGGCTGTAAGACACGAGTCCAGCCGAGGTGTCGCGTATTATTGATGACGAAGGGTGAGACAGAAAAAGAAGGAAAGAAGGGCGGATTCGTTCCAGAGGATAGCCGGGGGAGGCGAGGTAGGATAAATATGAGTGATACGATGCCAGGAGGTCCTGGACCACATCCGCTTCTTTTACAGAAAACCCAAGCTCCCTACCTAGCAACTTGGGCGGTATAGACCAGGGATAAGATGCCAGAGGGGACAGGTACACTGCCGAGAATGATACCTAGACGAACCTTGCATCGGAAGGTCAAGGGAGCATCTGCAGTTAGGCCCGTCTCGCATGTATCATTTTTGGGACACTTCAAATGTCTATGTAGGTAGAGGGGTACAAAGAGTAACCACGTTGGTGGCTTTCGTGGGTCTTCGTGGACCTCTATCGACCACTGGCATTAGGCTATGTTCGGTAGTAGCGGGCCATTAAGGGTACCTAGCAGAGTACGAATTGGGCCCATAGAATTTGCCCAAAATATATTCAGGTTACTTTTCAATGCTACGACAAGGTTCGCCAATAATGTCACGATTACGATGGAGATCCGTAGTAGTAAACAAAGTTACGGCAGCTTTGGGGGGCGGCTTTCCTAGTTATTCCAGCATTTGCCGCGAGACGTTATCTGTTTGGAGTTTCGCGCCGTATGATATATTGCATAAACCGTCGCAGCCACTCTAGCACAAGACGCCCGTATAAACAGATCGTCGAACTTTAAATTTCCAAGCTGGCAGAAGATATAAGCTGCGCAACTGCTGCCGAACACAGCCTTAGCGCCCGGAGCACTGATAAGGACGGAAGCGGCAAAACGGGGAATTTGCCAGCTTGGTAAGGCCACCAGGATGGGATGTACATATCTCGGGACCTGGGATCCCTGGAGCGTCATATTGCACATCACGTACCGCTCTATCCGCACGGATATGAGGTGTCGGTAGACCATGACATCTTGGCAGACGCCGCAAAACACTTTCTGAGCAATTCATGTCACATGTCGGGTACGGCAAGCCCAGTCCTGCAAAGCCCAAAGCCCCAACTTGTGTTACCGTCGCATGTTGAGAAAGTAATGCGCAGTGAAACTTACCCAGAGTAATCTGACCGCCCGGAGGCATGCAAAGGTGACAGGGTAGCAGGGTAGCTAGGTACCTATGCGTCATGGCGAGCCTCGTGGATGCGCGACGAGAATGCAGGAAGGAGAAGAGGCGCTGCGGGCGCTATTAGCTGAACTCCATCGACACAGTCTATGTAACCAATGAGCCGTGATCTCGTGCTACGAATATGATACCGACGAGGCGGCATTCAGTTCAGCTTATTCAACTCCTGGGGCGGGGTGTGGGTCGCAACGCAGATAGTGTATTGCCCACCTGAATACTGATCAAGCATGCGATGCTAGTGCACCAGAGTAAGTTACTCTACTAGCCAAGTTCGTCTAGATAAGAACGTGGGCTCGCCAGACGGGCAAACCGGCAACTACTATACTGCCATATAAAGGCTGCAGTTGGACCTGCATGTAAAGTCAGGAGCTTGGGGGCCGAATGGGCTCTTCCTGCATTTTTGTCGCCTAACGTTCCGGTTACACAAGTTTGAGGTGCAGAAAAGCTCCGCTATGAGACGTTTAACCGTTGCAAGCAATACCAGGGAAGCCACGTAAACCCTTTAAACGTACTTCCTTACAGGAGGATTCGAGATTTCCAAATCGAACTCGAGTGATTCGCCAAGCCAACAGGTGGTTCTACTAATGAGGTCGTCTTCCGCACCAAATACTAGCTATTGATTCTCGAAAGCACTAGAGAATTGACAGGTAGATCACCGCGTGATAGCGACCTTCAGTTATGCTAAGAAGGTTTTGTAAGTTGCCGTAAAGCTCAATTCCATCAATTAAGGGGCCGGAACCTACATGAGCTGTGGCTGTTTCCAGGAGGTCGCAGACTCGGCTTCCAGCACTATAGATATAGAACTACTGCATGATATATCCGGACTTATCTCGATGGTGATAAGGCCCTATTTCGCATTATCTTTGTTATCATTCGATTAAAGTTTGGACCATCTTGATATCGGATTGTATGAACTTTAAACAGAAACAGAAACATCACCTCCCATGGTCGTTACCAGCAGCTCGGTTCTTTCTGTCCGCTGAAGGGTCCGTTATGCAGTAGCGCGAGGGAGTAGTACTTCGTACCTGTGCGCACTAAGGAGAAGTGCGAACGTCAAGGTAGATCCCTAGCCTTGCCCATGTCCCCCGTAACTGCCGTTTCTTGGCTTTCATTCAACGATTCCCTTGCGCGTGTCCGAAATTAGAAACGGTCAAGGTAAGGAAGGCAATGAAGCCTTACCAACTCTGCAAACAGACAACAAATGACAAACGAACATATTGAGCCTTACTTTGAATGAGCAAGAGACACCACTCTTCTCAAGCCCTATAAGTAAGCTACAACAAAACTATACATATGCTTCCGTTCCTAAAACAGCTGGGAAATGTTTTGTAGCGCTTATCGCCTATCTCTATATGATTGATTCACCGCGGAGCCGCCAAGCCGCGCCAAGTAGCGGGCCTTGTCCGCCCAGAGATAAGGAAACCAACTGGCCAATAGCATGCGGCCTTCTCTCAGCCAACCACGAGACCCTCGACTGCCTGTGTCTTGAAGTATTTCCCATCTTCCAGGTACAATATCAAGACCATGATTATCATAGCAGACTGATGAGCCACCACGACGCCCAAGCGTGAAACAAGCGACACTAGGTAGAAGTTGACTTCCCAAGCCTAATAAGCCACCTGTATGGCTGATCACGAACGAGATTCGTAATCACTTATAACACTACTTAGACTGCCCAGTCTTGGGCGTTCTCAAAACAGCAAGGAATGCTCTCGATATCAAACAGCTAACCGGAGCGCCCAGTAAAAGAAAGCCATCCGTCTCGTTTCTTGAATTACATCCCGCCAGCTGAGCAAACCTCAAGCCCGCGTATGCTGCTCAGTGGTCCCGGTCGTGCGGGATGATATGCTCTAGTCACCCTGCGACACCAGGAATAGTAGCGAGTTTGGCCATCAACATTTGACTTGCTCCTATTAATTAACTGGATAGAATCAAGACCTCGGTGCTAAACGACTAGCAGTTGGCTGTCAGATAAGCAATTGCACGGCTCGGCTGTCTCGCTAGGTCCTTAATCTCATACGATAGTCAGGCTAGGTAGCTGCCCGCGAATGTTCATGAATCATGGAAATCACACGCCCGATTCTGCTCCTTCAGATGGGCATATGGCTCTGGACATGCTCCGTGTCGTCAATGCGGTTCCGGCGGCGACTGGTATGACTGATTTCGTTATCGCACGCCGCCATTATGATCTCCCTTGCGTGAACTATTGCAGCGAAGCCTTCTGGAAGTCTGCCTGATTTGGCCAGCGATGCGCGTGCCTCGTCAGCCTCATTTTGGGTTTATCGTTACCAATCAGCTGTCTACCCCCTGAGACGGCAGTATTCAACTCCGCGCCGCTTGACCAGGTGCTTCATACCTGTACGCTGCCACTTTGCGCACCTCTCCAGATTAGCCTTCTGGGTATCCTGCTTGTCGTGGTGGTTGCTGCACGACATCCGACTTCTGACAGTAGACGTCTCCGCCGCTGATTTTCTGTTTACGGTGTTGCCCCTTTGTCGATGCACTGAACTGGTAATTCCGGCGACTGGACGTAAACGGCAAAACGCCGACTTGAAGGAAGCCGGGTACCCCGGGCGGATGGCCAACGGTAGTGCACAAGCGGAACTGCAGCACGCAGGCTCGGTTTCGGGAGGTAGCCCCAATGCAACGTCTGGGCACACATCTTGCTCCTGCCAATGAGCCCATTTCCGAACCGGCCATTCCTCCTTTCAGCTGTATGGAGTTATGGCCCCTAAATGCATTGAACTGAACTTCTTGTCTCGAGTCCTTTTCGTGGCTGAATACACCATATAACGCAGTAGTGATAACTGGCGTTTGCGGCAGCCAGGGGCATGGCGCTGCCTATTTCAGCTGTGCCTCATGTCCCAGTGTTGCAGTGACAACCGGCTTACCGGAGCCCGCATTTCAAATGGCACCTCCGGCGGGATGTTGACGGATCGGGACGGTGGTGCGTCGGCGGTGTGCAGTGGACTGGATCTAGACCTACCGGCGTACGTAGAGCTATAATTACACGAAAGTAATATATGCAGTGGTACGAAAGCACAGGGGTGAGTTTTAGGGAACTCTCCTTTCTTCCCCTCACTATCCTGCTACCCTGCCTGCATTAGTACGTTCATGAGCAATACGTACATGTATGAAAGGAGGGGGGAAAAGGGAAACAGAAAACAGAAAACAGAAATAAAAAGAAGCCCCGTAGAGCTACGGACCGAAGACTACCCGGAGGCACCCCGCCTGCACGCAGGGACTCGAAACGAGACATGCTGTCTTCAGAGCCCAATGGGCGGACGGCACATATCCGGCCTAAACGTCGCGTCCAGCATCTACCGTACATATCTGCACGACATCGTATGTTTCCCCCCCGGAATGATCTTCCAAGGCCAGTGCGGTACTTGTACGCACGAGGTTGGCGTATGCAGGTAACCTACATATTACCGTCGTCAAAATGGAGAGGGGGGAATATCGTAACTTCGAATCCGGCCAGCACGCGGCTCTCTACGTATCTACCATACATCTTCGCGGCAGCCACCCAGTTATCGTCTCGATTCGTATGTACTTGCGGAGAGACGCTCTCGAGACAGATTGTGACACTCGACCCGTTATGAGCATTGTGGTGCGGCCATTCTAGATGTATGCCCCGGACAACTTGCACCGCTTCTCTCACTTATACTTACGTAAGTTAGTAGAGATGCAGAGGGATGGGAACAGAACAAATCGCCATCGTATACCCATATTAAGCCATATAGCGTCCAGGGAGCTAGATACACGTGATTAATGTATGCTAGATGAGGGCCAGGGAGAGCGCCAGTAGTTGAGCACATAATAAATAAACTCCCATCAAGCATTAAGTAGAATCACCGCTGCACGATAACCGAATAAGAAGCATGGGGTCGGATTGATTATTGCTGCCTACTCCTCAAACTAGGCGGGCTCCTCAGCCCTGCCCCTGACGCAAGCACATCCACGAACCAGTCTCCTTAACCATAGACTATAAGCGTGTCTCATAACTCATGGCCAGCAGCCCGTGCGGCTTATTCCTTCATCCATCCATACGGCATCCATCCGCCGTGTATACGTATACATATAATGAGAAGATTGGACGGTCCTTACTTTCCTCCTTGGGAGCCGAGGCCCATGGAGAGTATCTACCACCCCAGCATCGGGCCCTCCCTCAGACCTCCGTATCGACGTCGCCGTCGCCGTTCTTGTCCGAGTGCTTGAAGAAACCGGACACGTTGCCCTTGACTCGGCCGAGCTTGCCGCCGAGGTGGTCGGCCTGGCGGGCGACGCGCCACTGCATGACGCCGTGGTGCTTGCGGTGCAGCTGCTTGTGGTGGTCTTTGTAGTCACGGATTTTGTCCCGCACGCCGCGCCGCCCGTCGTCGGCGTCGTTGTGCCCCGGCGCCACCACCGAGCTCGCCGCGTGCGTCGTGCCCTCGACCGGGTTGCGTAGGATCTCGCGCGCCTTGTCGCGCACCTTGCGGACGCCGCCCGACGGCGAGAGGTCCTCCGAGTCCGAATCACTGTCGGATGGAGAGGACGTGTCCGAGTCGTAGTCGTCATTCGTGTGGACGCGGAGTTTCTTTCGCGTTTCCTCGTCGTCCTCTCCGTTACTATCAGTGGCCGTCGCGCCTTCCTCGTTATGCTCCGCGCGTAGGTTGGAATCGCCAGCGCCGTCGCCGTCGAGTTTCTCATCCGTGATCGTATCCAGGCACTCCATGACGTTACGCATGTCGACGTTCTTAGACTGCGCCGCGTAGCTCTTGTGGTAGCCGGATAGGCCGCGCCAGAACTTGACTTGTACCTCAACTTCACCCAAGGGCTCTTCGTTGTCTCCCGTGCCCGCGTATTCGTAGCACGAGGAGGCTGTCTTGATGTTGTCCTTTCCGCCCTTCCACACCTTGAGCGTCTTCGTCTCAGCCTCCTCGTCCGTGAGATCCTGCAGCCATAGCACCGCGAACGCTTCGGTCCTGTCGGGTCCCACAACGGATTTGCGAAACTCGATGACCATGGCCGAGGAATAACGCTGGCGGACGGGCAGGAACACGTCGTCAGGCCCGGACTTTCCTTTGTGCTGCCACTGTCCCTCGTTGTCTCCCGACTTCATTTTGGTGCGCCCAAGGTTGGTTCGGATCTTGATGCGGTGCTGGCTGAGTTCCTTGGGAAGTCCTCCCTTCGCCTTGACGGGGCTTCGGATCTCAAGGGTCCCGTAGTCCCAACCGAGGAGATTGGGGGGTAGCTTGAGGCCCACACTACGCCAAACCATGCTGATGCGTGCTCGCCCATATCCGATGCCTCCAACCAACGGGTAATTATCCATGACCTGACTTTTGTTGGCGAAGATCTTTCCTAGTGGCAGATAGGCTATTCCGATCAAGGGATCATCCTCCCCGTCCCGGGAATCACGGACACTAACAATGACTTCGGCGGTCCGCCAATCCCGAATGAAGCGCTCAGTCCCTGCGTTGAAGAATGGCTTCGAATTCTTCGGCTTCGTGCGCGACCGGAATACCTTCTTATGGTTGACGATGATAGTGCAATAGCTGTCCGGTAGATCCTCATTCTGCTCGGCTTCATCTTCGTGGTCCCCCGCGTCGCCCTTGTCCTCTTTCTGAAGTTTTTGGATCTCTAAGCCTGTGATATTATGGATTTGTACACTGAGGATGCCAGTGGGGTACTCCTCGAGAGGGGGCGCCGATATGACCATTGAGTCTTCCAACTCTCTGTAGTCCTGAGACTTTTGCTGGTGGAGCTCTTCGTCATCAGGGGACTTGTTGGCTTCCCGGAGCTTTTCTTCTGCAGCTTCGGAGACATGTTGCTTGAGCTGGTCCTTCGTCTTGATTTCGGTGTTGACGGTTTGCTGTTCGAGCTGCTTCTCGGTAATCCTCGTCTTTGCGAAGTAGCCTACTGACCATTGCAAGGTGCCGGGCATTTTCTCGTCCGGATCTTGCCCGGTGAAGCGGTCTTCACGATCTTGAACCTTATTGTAGGTTTCCGGATTCTTCATAAGAGACTTGAGATCGACCTCGACGCGGCCCAGGTCACCATCAGCAGTCCACTTGTCGGAGTCCCATAACTGAAGGCGCACTTTCTCCTCTGCGTCAATCTCTTCTTTCGTGACGAGAATGCTTGCGTATTCGTGCCAACTGGGGGCATCTTGCTCCTTGATGATCCGAGTCGAAGCGACGGGCTTCCCAAACTTGCCCCATGATACCGAAACGTACGCATCGCTCGACCCATTCATGGGACCAATTCCGCTGTCTCCTTGCTTAAAGCCCTCCGCTTTTTTGATGTATATCCAGAGAACACCGCAAGCTGTCGTGTCCTTCTTGTAGTCTTCGCCTACGAGCATATCCTTCAAATTGAGAGTTAAGCTCTTAGGAGCGACGTACTCGGCTAAGGCAGCATCGATGGCGGATTGCACAAATGAAGAGATGAGTGGTACGTCCATTAGGTTCAAGCCATGCTTTGACAAGGGCACGCAGGACAGGCTGGACTTTGGTTGACCAAGGAAGGTCAGAGTGCAGAGAGAAATGAAGGGGGGATCGGGTGTGAGCTGCAACCGAAGTCGAGTGGTCAACATAAGACCTCGAAGCTCGACCCAGACAGGCACCGCTATGCCGCCGGGTAGGTAAAACTTAAGGTAGATATGAGCGTTCTTCGCTTTCTCCTGAATGGATTTTCCGGTCGATCGGCTTCGATAGGCGAGCGCGAGTTCAAGGTTGACAAAATCACCCTCTTCCGCTTCCATACCTTCATTTATTGCCACTTGTTCTTGTTCTTCCTGCTTCGTGCCCGTGCCCTCGTTCTCCTGCTGCGGGCCACCGCCCGCATCACCGTTCCCGTCTCCATTGCTGTCATCGTGGGAATTTTCAAGGTTGTTACGACCGCTCTGCTTCTTTTCCTCGGTGTCCTCCAGCTCGCCATCCGACTTAACAGACCGACTTGCAGCGCCTGTCGGGAGCCATCTAACACCGAGAATGCGAAACGACTCGCTTCCCTGTCCAATGTCATCCACGCTCACCATCTTGACGACCTTGGGTAAGGATGCCTGCATGACATCTTCGATCATGTCGACAAGGGATGTGAATATGTCGGGATTGACAAGGGGCCAAATGGCCGACAGAAGGCTGTTGAGCCACTGAGCGGACTCGGGCAGCTCTTCGTCGTCCCCGATCATAGCCTTCTCTTCGCGCCTTGAAGAATCCCAGAGTTCATCGTCGAATATCTCTGTAGACTTCTTATTCACCCAGTTGCTGATCCCAAAGGCGATTGCACCTCCCAACAGTAGGAATAGAACCGTATTGGCAAGTGTGGACCAATATGGTAGAAGTCTTCCCTTATTATCTGGCGAGGCGACCGATTCTCGACTGCCGAAGAGAGCAGGAAGAAGAAAGAGGATTGTGGCAAGAAAACTCATGGCGCCAAATCCGGCATATATAGCCTTCTGATAGATGGCTGCTAGTTCTCGCTTCGTGTCATCGAAGTCAGGTGGCGGGAAGATCCTTTGCATCCCGTTCGCTACCCTCTGGGACTTTCTCTTCTCAATGTTTAGCTCTTCCTCTGACTTGGAGGCGCCCTGCGGTCCAGTCCACGTGCTGTGATGGTCTCCAGGCTGGGCCATATTTTCCGGTACGCCTTTGAGATCTTTGTCGGTCTGGTCGTGAATGACAACGGGGAGGTGGGTAACTGGATCTGTCACTTCGCGTCCCTTGCCTTGTCGCTTGGTCTTCTTCATGGCTTTTCGCTTCTCCTTCGGATCGACGGCCCCCGCGACGACCTCGGTGGCCGACTTGTCTTCTCCATCTTTGCCCTTCTTCCCATCTTGCTGTTCTTCACCTTCGTGCGTGGATTCCTCTCCCTGAGTTGCCTCCCCATCCGCCGATGACTGGTCGTAAGCATGTCGGGATGGACGGTCGGCAGCATTGTGATTCGAAGAGGGGTACGGTTCGTGGCCTGTCTGAGTGCCCTCCTCGTCCTTAAGAACAGCTTTTGCTTGGTGGTATGCCCGCTTTGGTCTGGATTCATCCTCGGGTCCTTGTTGTGCCTGTTCCTCATCTTCTACCTGACCGTCTAGGTCCTTTCTATGCTGACGATAACCCTGAATCGTCGGAATTGGGTGCTTGCCGCTGTATGGAATCGTATGCCGCTGAGATTCAGCATCCTGCTCGAAATCCCTGTCGTCTGACATTGCGATTTCCGAAGGTCTCGGCTGGTGTAGTAGTAAAAGATAACCAGAGACGTTTGCTGTGCGGAAAGGAAGAAAAAGATCAGAGAATTGAAACTGAACGAGGTGCAGTAGAGAAGAAAGCAACCGGCAGAGTGGTCAATACTCAGCCAGTACGACGCAGAAAACCTGTTATAAAATATGTCAACCCGGGTGATTATGCCATCATACACTGCAAAGGTAGGTGAGACCTTGTATGACAGCGCATAACACGGCATCCGTCAACCGAGCAGTCAGGCAAGGATTACGAACTCGAATGCCATGAGAAGCGAATAGAATTCAGAGCGAGGGAAGTTTGAGTCTTCCAAGGTCTACTACCTGGTAACCATGGTGAATGAGGTCATACCCGTCATCCCAGCTGTCTTGGCAGTGATCGGATCCACAAAGGGGGTAGGGGGCTACAGCAGTGCCATGCTACAGCAGGGGACTAAGTAGCTAGCCTAGGTATGTACGTAATCGTGGTAACGGGTAAGGGTAGCAGCGGGGGCGGGGCGGGGTTCTACAGTAGCTGACTGTACTAAATTAAGCCCAGCCAGGTACATACCAACACGTGTTTACGTACAGTCCAGGCCCAGCGCCGAAGAGCCAACTGTCTTTCTCCTTCATTAATTCCAGGTCTTCGATAATGTTATCGAGTTGCGTCTGAAAGGCACTTGAGAAGTAGAACAGAGGGTCAATTGAATCTACGATGGCAGAGAAGACATTTCTGAAGCCGATCTCTAAAAATAGTAAGTCGCGTTAGATGTGAATCTTTTTCCAGCTGGTAATTGGGTAGGAGTGTTACAAACCCGAACCCCGAGCATTTCTAAGACCGCCGAGAAAGCTTATTATGACAAGTCATGCAGTTAAAGCGAAGGGGAGATCAACACTAGGTCGAAGTAGATAGCACCAGTGAAACACATCCGGTTCATTTGGATTATTCTTGGGCGTCGGCACCTTAGCGATAACTTCTACCTGAAAGGGCAGATGCTCGATCTCGAACCGCAAGGATGAATAGCTCAGGGATATCCAGAACCCGCCGTTGGCGAGGCGCTCCCTGATACCGAGAGTCATCCGCAAGAGCGCCGGTTCACCACCACAAGATACGGCATCGACGGTGCTTTTATCGACGACGAGATCGAATTTGCCGGGCAGGTCTTCGCAACCCAGTTGCGTCGCATCCGCCACTACGTACTTCATCACTACGTCCCCAAACGCCTGCTTCTCCAGCGCTCGGCCCCGTTCGATAGCCAGGGGCTCGTAATCGGCGTTTGTGATGTCGTGAAAACCCCTTTCGCGCAACTGGTTATGGAGATCACTAGTCCCGGAACCTAGCTGAAGAATGCGTGCCGTCTTGCCGAACCGTGCGAGGTACGGCTCGAGGATAGACGTGAAGGTCTCCGACGGCATCAACCACTCGAAGGAGGCCTCGGTGGTGAATCGTTCGTGCCAGTAACTTTGTTTCTCAAAGTCAGCCGGCATTCTCCAAACAGGAGTCACAACGACTGTCACATTCGGGGGGTTTTATGTGTCTTGAGTGTGTCAATCTCCTGACCACCCCCTTGAGAGCAGAGAAGAGTTCACCTTACGGCTCAACCCAGGCTCCCTCCATAGAAAAAGTTGCGTATTTCCAGACCATGTGGACCTGCTTTTAAAGCTTTGAAGCTACCCACAAATTACCCTCACAACCCACCTCGACTGTCTGGTGGGACCAGTAAGAGTCATGATGATGAAACTGCCAGCCAATAAGGGAGAGTCCAATTTCCAATTTCCCGATAAGCAAGCTTGCCTTACATGTTACACCTTGCAAGTAATAAGTTATATGGCATGAATAGAGTTGACGGTAACAACAACTTCAACTCAATATCTAACATCAAAATGCTTTTTAAATCTTGTTCATATACGGGCTATCATCTTTTTTCGGTTATTTAACTGAACAGCAGCCCTGATAAGAAATTACTGTTGGAAGTGTCCGTCGTCCGCAATAAAGAAGTTTCTAAAGTCAAAGGCCGCGTTTGGAGAACAATGAGGTCTTGTCGTCTAGCGAGTTGTCCTAGCGGGGAGACACCCCGTTGTCATAGCATAACGCTGTGTTGATAAACAAAGCGTTTCAATTATTCTTATGAGGGCGAATATATAACTCCTAGTCGGTATGGTTGAGCTTACCCCCAACAGCAACAGAAACCACCAACAACCACCACATAAGGCATTCAAACTCGTCGAGCTAAGTGTCTTGTGTAAAAGCTATCATCGACTCTTTAACTTGTGCTGAAAGCCCAAACACAACCTATCCGTTCTACTCCTAGGAACCCCTTCTACTGACAGACTAGTTGGACACAATGCTGTCTTGTTGCTCCAGCACATCAGCTCCTAACATGGCCGCTACCTGCGCTTGCAACGCCTTGCTATGCGCTCGTCCGCGCGTCTCGCAGCCCGAACACCCTGACCGCATAGCGTGCATCTGCGGCCCCAGCGGGAAAACCTTCTGTCCAGCCGCACAACCTGCTGACACGCAACCAGCGAGGAATCACGTTGAAGATAGGTCCCAGACGGAAAGCGAGTCCCTCGCCAATAAGTGACGAAGGCTGCTAGCCGAGATCAGGAACTTAGACACCATCAAGGCCGCCTCGGAGGCCGCGTCGCTTATGGCCGCCGACCCAGCGATCGTCCAAGTGGGCACGGCGCGGGGACCGACTCTCGAGGCGTCTTCTCGGCGACTGCTGACGCTCGTCGAGAACATGGCGGCGAACCCGGGATCCCCGGGCGCCGTGGACCCGGCAATCCTCCGCATGGGACCCCCTCGACAAGTTGTCGGCGAGGGAGCGTCAGGCGGGGACACGAGGTCCCTCAAGATGCGAAAAATATTAGCCTGGAACAGCTCGATAGCCTTTTCTACAACTGAAAATTCAGAACCTCGACGGCATTCTGGAATATTTGAAGGCCGTCGACCCATCAATAATCCGAGAGTCTCTTCAGGAGGTAAGTTACAGTGAGGAGACGTCGTCAGGGGGCGGTCAATCTTCCCTGGATCACACAACATCGGAAGGCTGGGTGGAAACTTGCCAGTCTTGTGGCTATCGAGGAGGCAGGGTTTGATGCAAGTTGTGACCTTGAGGTAAAGTATAGTTTTCTACATCAGATCAGGACGCCTGCCCTCCGAAGCGTAAGTACAGCCAGTTATCGAGGTTCTAAACAAATATGGAGAAACCCCAGATATGGGATAATTGTAGGAGTATCCTCGAGAGACTGCTCAATGTTACCAGGCTAGTGCCTACAACAAGTGCCTTCTAATAGACAATACAATTCTGCAAGGCAGATGTTTTTGTCGTTAAAGTGGAAAGAGTCAATGTATCAATACGTAGAACTACTATACGCTTCCGATGATATCCCTAAAACGTTGGAGGAGGGATGTCAAAGAGGGAAGAGATATGAAGAATTTATTAACCGGATGGACGATGATGAGTATTTGGATAGGTGGCTTAGTCATGGCATCGCAGATACATGATCTGACAAATGGTGTAGAGACGGGAGCATAGGTGATAGTGGCCTGGGTTTGCGCTTTGTCTTATAGTCGATGAAACGAGCTCCTGTTAAAAGGGGCTAAGAGGCTCCCAAGGTTTACTACGCCCAGCGATGATACTCTGAACGGTTAAGAGATAGGACTCAGATGCCGCTAACCCTCTGAACCAGGCTACCGCTCAAAGATGGCTTCCCGGCCCTTGTGCGTAGCTAACGTACTAATTGCTATGAGTCGTACATTTTCACTCATATAAATCTGGCTAGCAAGGGGCCATCGGCCATCGACGCGGGAATCAAGGATTGAGTATGACACGATGCCCTGCACAGGAAATTGATACATCAGTTACAACCTTGGTGGAATACCAGGTGTTGCACAGGTGAAGAGACAAATGCCAATAATAAAGAATACACAGCGTAAGAAGACACATCAGGTTTCCACCTCTAAAACTGGTTACTTCTCTAAACTTTTCCAGCTGCCCATAGTATACCGTTCAATAAATGAGACCTGAATTTCCCGTCATCATAAGCCTCATCAAAGTGTCCCAGCGACGTGTAGAACGTCCGACCACCATCAAATTCCCGACACCAGGCCAGCGGATGGTCAGACCCCATCTTCCCACCTTCATAACCCGTCTCCTCGATCGAGAGCAGCACGGTGACCTTCCCGCGAGGGCTCGCCGAGAAGTTGTACCACTCATCAAACCAGTGCCATTTCTCCGGCAGTCCGCTAACAATGACGTGGTCCGGCCTCTCGACAGTCACCATTCCCGGCTGGGGTTTCCAATGATCCGTGAACACGGCGCCGATGAGTTCGCCGTACCACGGATCATCGGCCATCCCCGTCGCTGCGCCGTGCACGCCCACGAAACCTCCTCCGCCCCGCATGTAGCTTCGTAGCCCCGACAGCTGATCTTCGGTGAGGATGTTGCCGCTCGTCTGCAGAAACACGACCGCGGTGTATTGAGATAGATTATCGGCGGTTATGAGGGATGCATCTTCGGAGGCGTCTACGCTGAATGCGCCGGTCGATTCCCCGAGCTCTCTGATCGCCTTGATGCCTGCGGGGATGGACTCATGACGATAACCGGCCGTCTTGCTGAACACGAAGACTTTGAAAGCGTTTTCGGTTTCCATGGTAAGCTGCGGATATTGTCACTGAAGTTGGCTTCTGTTACTTTTGTTTCGGAGGGAGAGAACGCTTCCTTGGTTTTTTTGCCGCTGGAGCAAGTGGGCTGGTATATATCGTCGGGACAAATTCCTCGAATCAAATGAATGAGTCGATATGAGACCCTGACATCACATACTGAAGCATATATGGCTGAAGAAGAAGATATTATCAGGTTGGCCTCCGAAGAGATCCTATCTGGGAGAGAAGGTCATGAAGGCTCCTTAAATACACATAAAACAGCTACAACGAAAGGAAAGCGATACCGGGGCTTCGAACAACGCATCCAATAACGCATCCAATAACGCATCCAATAACGCATCCACTAGTTGCAACGCTATCTAAGCCACGGCGTTGCCAATAAACATAGACTTCAATAAGGTCTGACAGTAAAGCTGCGGAAGCCCGAATTGGAAGCTTAATTGGATGAGCGGCTACCTTCTACGCCATTCTAAACCAATATATCATAGCGCTAACATGTCATTAGTTCCTGCTTCAAGCATCAGAAAATCTGTTTGGAAGGGGGCGATGATCCCATGAGATGGAATTCATATGGGCCACATGCTCCGAGCCCTCCTATTCCCTACGGGTAACTGGAGCCTTACCTGGTAAGAGATACCCTTCCGCCCCGGTTACCAACAGAGTCCTGCAGTTTTGCACGTCGGTTACTGGTAGGACTAAACCATTATTACATGGCTTCCGATAAGTGACGCTCGTAACTGACATAAGGGTTCAGGGGTTATCGAACAGCAAGTTGCGTTACGAACCACTACGGCCGTTACGGCAGCAATAATCTTGTCGCGGTATATATAACGCTATTGCAGACTATGCAATAGCGGCGTCGCTTTTGTGACAAATCTTTCACTGGGTCTATCCAACTCGCATACTAAAGAATTTATTCTTTGGAAAACCAACCCCTATCGCTGAAACAGAAAATCTTATGAGTTTATATGAAGTGGCTGAAGTTTGATTTATGAGTTTATCGTAGTTCCAGTAAGCAGTAACCAGGCATCCCTTAGATGATCATCGTTGATGTTGCCTATATCATCCACATGTAGACTAAGCCTAGCGACCCTCACAATTCGTCGCGAGTCACAGCGCGATTTAATAATCAGATACTGTGAAACCCTTCCCCTACAGTCTCGCCCTAAGCTTTTACGCAATCCAGAACCAGATTCTCTCCAGGAAATTCCTAGGAACGACCACGGGCCACGTCCCCTCAAGACTGTCGATCTCGGCCTTCCCGCTCCAGAGGTCCATATCGTGGACCTTGACGAACCTGGTGCGCTTGACGAACTTGTAGCCAAGGAACAGTCCCGCGAAGATGGGGATGTCGATGTACGGCGGCAGGAACGTCTTGGCGCTGAAATTTCCCGGGAAGAACGCGTCGAAGCCGTTCGTCAGCGCCACGAGGAGACAGAAGAAGATGGCGAAGTACGCGAGGTACGGCTGCAGTGGCGACCTGTACGGCAGGGTGTCTCGGGAAATCCCGTTGTACTCCAACCCCTTGTAGAAGCGCACGTAGATGACACAGGTGGAGGCCCACACGATGAGAGTGGAAACCGCGGTGAGGTTGGAAAACCAGAAGAATACCTCGTCGCCACGGTTGTTGACATTCAAGTAGGATAAGAATCCCAGAGCCGTGGTTGCAGCGACGGCGCCATACGGGACACCAAACTTTTCGTACGTCAGGATCTTCGGTGCTTTCCCGTCAAGTGCCGCGGAGTACAACACCCGGGTCGAGCCATAGAAGAAAGAATTTCCAGCAGACCAGGCGGAGCTGAGGACGACGGCGTTGATGATGGAAGGAAGGACTTTGATCCCGCCGTTTTCAATGGCGATAACGAAGGGCGATGCGCCCGCGCCAGGTTCGCGGTTGTTTATCGCATTCAGGAGACCCGGGTCTTGAGACGATACACACATTGTAACGAGGAATATCGCTAGCACGTAGAAGATCAAGATTCTCCAGAAGACTCGACGGATAGCCTTTGGGATGTTGCGTCGCGGGTTCTCCGTCTCGCCGGCGGCGATGACAACCATCTCGCTACCGCCGTACGCGAACGTGGCCTGGGTGAACACCCTCCAGAACGCGAGGAACCGGCCGAGTGCACCTGGTACGAGATACTCGTTCATGGCCCCGGGATTTGCCCAGTAGCGGAAGCCGATGGCGCCGCCTTCCGGCGCACCGCCGCAGGTGATGATCAGCATGAGCAGAATGAGCCCGATGATGGTAATAATCTTAATGGCACCGAACACGAACTCGGCCTCACCGTAGGCCCGCACGGGCAAACAGTTGACTAGGACCATCGCGGCGAAGAACACCGTAATCAGCGCTACCTTGGATATGGAATTCGGCCAGAAATCGACGATCACCACCGCCACCGTCACTTCGATGGGGACTCCGATGGCGAGCTGATACCTTCAGTAGATGGGAGTTAGAGATTTCCCCTTTTAACATATGAATGAGCTTAACATATGCATTGAGCCGTGATCCATGCGTCTTGCCCCCAAGGCGCTACTCGCGAACAAGTGTACAGACATATAGGACTAGATGAGACTCCGAGACCTGCTCGCTTACCAGTAATTCCAGCCGAGGGTAAAGCCGAGAGCTTCATCGACGTAACGGGTTGCATATATGGGTACGGCACCGGGTAAAGGGAGATAGGTCGCCATCTCGCCAAGGCTGTTGATGACGCAGAAGAGGTTAAAACCGGTGATGAGGTAGGCCAGGACTGTGGATAGGGGCCCGGCGAGCGAGATCATCTGTCCGGAACCGACGAACACGCCGGTGCCGATGGCACCCGAAAGCGCGAGGAATTGCACATGTCGCGATTTGAGCCTGCGCTCGAGGTTTCCGACGTGGCGGTTCTCGTGCTCGCGCTTCAGATCGTCGACGATATCGGGACCATTAGCAGCATATGTCGGGCTAGGCCCTTCTTTCTTTGCTGCTTCGATATCTGCCATGCTCTGGTTCAAGCTGTCCAGCTGAGGCGGTAGGAGTCCGGGGCCTTGTCAAGGAGGACGGAAAGCATGAAACGTTCCCCAGCGGATGTGCTGCATGTTTATCTACCTACTGTAGGCCACTGGGTGTCGATCTCAAGCCCTATTCGGCCTTGTCATCGCCCGAGAAGCACTTGTGGGGTAACCGGATACTACGTATCATTTATGAGAACTCCTGGGTGAACCGTCGGCGTTATCATTGGTTTTACGAAAATACGATCCAATAACTATGAAGCTCGGCGTCTCGTCGACATGGTCTCGAGGTAAGCCAAGGGTCCGAATCTAGAAGCTGTGGGGGTTGCAGTTGGAGATGACCAAATTGTGCCAAGTTGGGGTTTGCGGGGGAAATGCAAGGGATAGAGTTCGGCTAGGGAGCTAGCAGCCGACCCGTCGCCAGCTAAGCCTTCCACTCAACGGTCAACGGTTAACGGTCATACTTTATACTAGCTTGACTGGGGGCATTAAAAGCTGGTTCTCGCTTCATTTAATTCATTTATTCACGAACATCCATAGATATTCACTCACTTGCTTATGTTGGGAAAGGGACAGTGAAGCATGCTGGCTCGCCCTCGCGTGCATAACCATGTTACTTTCCATGGCGAGTCCATGAGGGGGTTGGAGAAATGCTTCTGGCCGATGCCTCTCAGCCAGGAAGTTGATGAATACTGGATTATAAAGACTCACACTACGTTTACGTCCGTTCAGAATCTAACTTCAGCGTAGTTTACTCAAGGCCACTGGGCATCGTATACACTAGGGCAGCCTCACCGTTACTTGCCTCAACGGCTAACTACTGAACTATTGCACTACCCTTCGGAATTCACTAAAAAAATGGAGGTCTGTATACAGATTATTGGTTCCCTATTAGAACCATAGTTTTACCAGGTCCTGCGATATCAGAGCTACTCGCAGAGGACCGTGAGCCGCCGGATGCGTGAGGTCTAGACACTCTACCGTAGACGAACAGGGAAACAATTACTTATACCCTGTTGGGGTGTTTGTGTTATTACTCAGTGTGCAGGATGAATCGCCCCAGCAGAGGACCAAGAAGGTGCTGCCAAGCCACGGGGAAACGGTGTGCATCCCAAGCAATGCTAAGATTTTGTGGCGTTCGGCAAATGGATCACCGTACAGGGCTCGGTACAGAGCCTCTCTGTGCCAAATAGATCCGTTTAAACAGACTACACGGATGAAACGCTAGTTTCCATAGAAGCCAATTGTCTGACCGTAAACAGCATAACAAAAACCAATACGAAAGTATTAGACTGTTATGAAACCGAGGAGTTGTGAATTCTTTGTATCAGAGACGGAATAGTGCTGTCTATACCTACGGTAGGGAACCATCTAAAGAGTATTATATGAGTATATATATATATTTATCTTATTGGTGTCTCGACTCTCGGGGATTACGCACTGCCAAATGCATAAACCTCCAAATATATCCAACCTGTGACTGTCAGCTAAACCAGAAACTCGGCCAACATCGCTACAGACATATCTATCAGTCCACCCGTCGTCGTCACTATGGACTCTGTTCTTACATATCTCAAGTTCGACTTTATCAAGTCTGATGCGGCGTCATACTTCTCTCAGAGGTTCTTGACTGCGCGTACCGTCTCGTTCGGTGCAAACTCCATAAAAGTTCTTATACACAAATTTCTCGCCTGACCCCCATGGCTCGCGTTTTCTGGCGCAATCGCACTGATTCTGAGTATTTTAATAACCATCGTCATCCTTGTCAGGGCCTTCCGGACCATCGCCGACCCGTTCCGGACCATCGTCACCCTTATCAGTTGGACCACGGTCCTTAGCGCTTTGACGCCCCTTTACCCCAGACACGTGGTTACTAGCGGCTCCGCCATTCTGCTCAGGGCATGGATATTTTTGTACGTGACCCCGGAGGGGCCGAGGATTCCGGTGATGCTTGGATTCGTTGTTGAGTTCGGTCGGTACTAGCCAGCTGGGAACTGAGGCCTTGGTAGCGGCGATCTTACCCGCTCACACCAGCCTGCCCTGTTGAGCCTCTATTGTACACTTGGCCCCCTAGCTGAACGCGTAGACAATATAGGCGTGTTCCACTTCCGTCGGCGCACTCAGTCCTCATGTAGCTACACTGGTTTTCACCGTGTCTCTTATTTCTTGGCTGTCTTGATAGAATGGAATGCGATGCAGTCGCAGGTCAGCCGAATAGGTCTTAATAAAAGAAGGACTGAAGTCCATTGTTGTCTTTACATTGTCTCCCGCTCCACATAAGCGTATCGTAGCAAGCCGCGTGAAACAATTCAAACGGCTGTGCTAAACGCGAAATCATAATGTCTGTCGTTTCTTTCCCACCCAATTCGTAAGCGTCAACGAACGACCGGCACGCTATGTGATACCAATAAAATCGAATCTATGAGTATCCTAGTCCTCCTCTATGGGGATCCGTTCATACTCTCTTAGACTAAGCCTCTCTCTATATATATATGTATGGTAGATAGCGAAGAAAAGATGCCGGGACACCGAAGACACCAATATTTTGTATCTTCAATTTACGAAGAGTATATAGGAGTCAGTAATGCTTCAGACAAAGGCAGCAACATGGCAGACAACCAGGTTAGCCTTCCTAGCGATAATATGTGCCCGACGCCACGAAAGCGTTGTCTCATATATGAAACGGCGGAGTATATTTCTTGTTCAATATGAGGTAAAAGCTTGCTAGTTTACCCCTCTCTATACTACCCAGTTACGGATAAATCCCCCGGATCTAAAAAACGATAACGTGCTAATCATGTGGAGTCTCGCATCCGGCACCTGGTTAGCACGCAGGAAAAGGAAGGTCCATACGGTAAGATCCGGGAGTCCCGAGTGGCCTATAATGCTTCGAAAGTAATGAGAGTAAGTAATGTTCTGTAAAACATATCGGATAGTCTCTCACAAACAACTGGATTTATGTCCTCTATAGAGAGTCTTATCAACGAGGACGTACTCACGCGGTTCTTATCAGCCTCATCAACGGATGCTACGCTCCATCACTCGGCGGTCTCCGCGTATATCATGCCAAGGCTTCCCACCTGTAGTGCAAAACCATCGACCAGGGATCGCTGTGATCGTCGCAGCGTCCTTATCTCTAGTCCTTCAGGGTCGCATGAAGGGGGAAAATGGACGAATCACATATATAATTTGCCGGTCCCCACGGGCGAGCGCGAACCATTGAAATATCAGCCCATGACGCTCACCCATTTTCATGAACGCAGACGACTCGCCAAACTTCGACATCGGTCTGCGGTATATGAGTTCGAAGCACCTTCGCCAAGCTGAAACAGTCAGCTAGATAACCATGAGTGCGACGGATAAGGAGACTGGACTGAGTCCAGTTAATACTACCACCTACGATGGAGCGGTTTTCACGGCTTCTGACCTGCGCTACAACGAGACGAAGAGAGGCCTGAGCCCGCGCCACGTGCAGCTCATGGCAATCGGAGGCTCGATTGGCACAGGGCTCTGGGTAAGTCAAGTGAAGGCAATGGGCATCCGGGAAGAACACACTACCCAACAACCTGCCCCAGTGTCCAATGCGAAATATACACGAAACACACGGTACTGACGGCTCATCCCCTACCAGGTTGGCGTGGGCGGCGTTCTCAGCAAGTCTGGCCCCCTGTCCCTGATCCTGGGCTACGCCTTCTGGGGGCTGCTGTACGTGTGGCCGCTGAATCTGTGCGTGGCCGAGATGTGCGCGTACCTACCGATCAGGGGCACCATCTTCGAGCTCGCCTCGCGCTTCGTCGACCCGGCGCTCGGCTTCGCCATGGGCTGGACCTACTTCTTCGCGGGCGCCATGTTGGTGTGCGTCGAGTACTCGGCTGTCGCCACCGTCATGCAGTACTGGAACACGGACATCAACGCCGCCGCCTGGGTCGCCATGGCGATGGTCGTGTGCGTGCTGTTGAACGTCGTCGCCGTGAAGTAAGTTCTGTGCCGGGGCCTCTCTTTACCGAGTTGCTTAATGGTGTGCGCGCGAGGTGTAAGTGAGTCGGAATCCGATGCTGACATCACCGTTCACGCAGATGGTACGGGGAATCCGAGTTTATCATGGCATCCACAAAGGTGCTCCTCCTCCTTGGGCTCTGCCTGCTGACGCTGATCACGATGAGCGGGGGCAACCCGCGGCACGACGCGTACGGGTTCCGGAACTGGTCCGGCAGCGACGCGATGCACCCTTACTACGCTGCAAGCGAGGCGGCGGGGCGGTTTTTGGGGTGGTGGGAGGTGGTCATTTACGCGGCATTCACGGTGGCGGGGCCCGACATGATCGCGCTGGCGGCGGGCGAGATCCGGAACCCGCGGCGCACGATCCCGCGCGTCGCGCGCCTGATCTTCTACCGGCTCGTCGGCTTCTACGTCGTCGGCGTCCTCTGCGTCGGCATCCTCTGCTCCTCGCGCGACCCGGGCTTGCTCGGCGCCCTCGAGGACGGCGAGTCCTCGGCCAAGGCTTCGCCGTGGGTCATCGGCATCGAGAACCTCGGCATAACCGGGCTACCGCATCTCATCAACGCCCTGATCATGCTGTCGGGCTGGTCGTGCGGGAATGCGTATCTGTACTCGAGCTCGCGAACCTTATACGGTCTGGCTAGAGGTATATATCTCTCTTCTACCCTACTAAAGCTATCTTACGGTAGCTAACGACTTGGCTTAGATGGGCAAGCCCCGAAGATATTCCTCAGGTGTACGGAGGCCGGTGTTCCAGTATACGCTGTCGGCGCCGTCACACTGGTCACCTGCATCACGTTCCTCGTATCCTCCAACTCGGCCGTCGAGGTCTTCTTTTGGTTCGTTGACCTGACCACGACGGCTCTTGTCATGTCCTACACGATGATGATAGTGGCGTACATCGGATTCTACCACGCTCGTCAGGCGCAGGGGATGGATCCGGCCACCCTGCCCTATCGCCTTCCCTGGGCCCCCTGGAGTGCGTACTTCGCGTTGATGCTCGGCGTCTTGATGCTTTTATTCGTCGGTTACGACACGTTTGTGCCCTTCGACGTCCGCGGCTTCGTAACGAGTTATTTCGCTGTTGGCTGGGCGGTGTTCATGTTCGCACTCTGGAAGGTGCTCAAGCGTACCCGTTTCGTCAAGCCCAGTGAGGCCGACTTGATATCGGGGAAGAAGGAATGCGATGAAGAGTGCCGGCATTGGGAAGAAGGCGGCATCGAGGAAGTTGAGCAGCAGAGGCTCGCGCAGATGAGTTTCGCGAGGAGATGCTGGGAAAGAATCTGGTGAAGCGGGTTGTTAGATCGGTAGTTAACAGGCATCGCCTTGAATTTAGTGTACAGTCGTGCGTTGAAGAGCCTGCTTGTACCTTTCTATCAGTGATGGCCTATGACCTCAAGCAGCTGAGCTGCGGAGAGCATCCCGAGATACCATAGCCACTATCAGGCTGCTAGGGTTGCAACACATCTGGATCAGCAGCATTTGTATTGACCAAGGGGTCGCAGATAAGAGAAGACCCGAATGCAGCCAAATGGAGCTTATTTTCCACGGAGGGGACTGTGTGTCTGCCGGAACCTCGCCGAAGCCAATGAGGAGAGGAAAGCATAAGTATTATCGCAAGATAGCCGCGGTAATATTTGTTAATAATAGATGTACGCCTTTAGGGAAGGGCCCTTTCGCTTGACTTTTGCAGGTACCGCGGTCTGTAATGCCGTATTCCATTGAATCATTGGCTAGATTCTAGATGTTCTATCCCGTTTCCATCTTCTTTATCGTGCTTCTTCTCCTGTGTGCGGTTTCAGGTTGAATAAAGGAGGCAATTGATAGGACACTTTGGCCCCTATTCCATGCATCTTATATATTTATAGGCGGCACAGGCCTCATGGTTATGTTTGCAAATGACCTCATAGAGGCGGTCCAAACACATCCTCACCGTTGGAGCCAACTTTGCGCCTTTTAGGGTCTCTTGCATCATCAATCTTGCCCCCGAACACATCTCCATCGTCTTTAAGGCCAGGTTTTGGCTTCGGTTTGGGCTTCTGCAGCGCCTGTTCTCGTTTGGCCTTCTGCAGGGCCACGAGGTCGACCCGGTCCGGGTCTCGACACCTCTTGAGCTTCTTGATCAGCGGCTTGATGACCGCATTGCTTTCTGGCTATTGTCTTCGTTAGATAGCTGAGTGATAGAGTATCGCCGTAGAGTTCACTCACCGTGCCCCAGTAATTGCCCATCTTTTCGGGCGGTTCCCTCTTCAATATGTCTCTGCAGCTCTCAATGACATTCAATATCCTCTCCTTGGCCGCCTCATCCTGTCCGGTAAATGCTTCCCCCAATATGCGCTCCACCAAGCCTTCGTCTGCTATTGCCAACGAAGCAAGCATGATTTGGCTAGGTGTATAGTGGAAATAGGCGTCCGTGACGAGGGGGCTGAACTTGAGTATGTCTCTGGCCTTCCTGTGCGCTCGATTTACCCTATCGTCGTCGAAGTCTCCTAGTCTTCTCAACTCCATGATGGCGCCCTCCAACGCCCGAAACGGATGTTTGACATCGAATGCGAACCGTAGACCCTGGCACAGTATGTATTCGGCCGCTACGATTTCTTCGCCCGTCGTCTTGGGAAACTTCTCGGCAAACTTGGATAACCGCATATAGTACCCCTCCGCCTTGCAGCCGAAGAACAGACACGTCTTCAGAAGCTCGGTCGGCGGGTAGGTCATGATGGAGTTCGTTATGTAGAACCGCCGCAGGAACGTGGCGGCTGTTGCTTGGATGTCGGTAGGGAGCTGACAGAATGCGGCGGCTCGTAGCAGCTCGACGGTGTAGAAAGTGAGGAGCGTGGACTCTTCGGCAGGTGTTAAGAACTCCGGCAACGGATCGACTGGAGGCGAGGCTGCCCTCAAGCGGCTGGCGATGTGTGTCTGCGCTAGGCTGTTGGCCTTCTCTCGAAGAGATGTGAGATGCGATGGTGTAAAGGACCACAACCGGTACTGTGTAGATTGCCGGTACCGCTCATCTTCGGTCGCCATACTTATATCCTATCGAAGTCGCTACTCGCGATCGGAAATTTAGGACATGGAGATCTGCGAAGGAATGGATGGTAGTCGATATGCGAGAAGGTATACAGTGCGATCCGAATTGGGAAATCGTCTAGCAAAAGATATAGCCGTAATTGCGGTCCTGGGACTTCACTCGTGTTGGCGGCGGGATCAATCGGCTCGCCCCGGGAGCTGTTCGTTGTTTTCGCGAGTATGGAGGAACAGTTCGTCATGGAAACTGGAACGAGATGGCGGTAGCTAGGTAAGCTATCTGATAAGAAGCTCCTCAGTACAGTTATCAGTCCTATTGCGCACCGTTATGTAATGCACTGTGCTCCTATATGAACTGGCTAGCTTTATTTCAACATACATAAATTCTCCAAAGGTGCAATCTTGTTGATTATATCTTCACGGAAAGCAGTTCATCATGTTTAGATTATATAACTAGGCTCTGGGTTACGGGTTTGGCAGGCGCGGTTATGACCGCTGTGAAAAGCCTAAAACTCGCACATGGCTCAACTCTACCCGACCCCTATTATTATTTTGAAAACAAGCTTCTGCGCTTTTCCTAACCGCCTGAGTTGCATATTCTCGCTATAACCCGGGCTTGATTCAACCTCCGACTTTGAAAGGCACTGGAATCAGATCCAGAATACCGATGCTGGCATCAAGAATCATCAAGCGCAGTTTGACTGCCTAGCATTTCTAGCTACAGGGGATGATAAAGCTTTGAGATTCACCAAGTGCCTACTTAAGGCGTCTCATTACCGCCATATTGCAGAAAGTTCGTCCAGCTCTAGCAGGAGCTCACGGACAGGTTGTTTCGTCATCGCTTTCAGGAGGCTCTCGTCGTTTCTTCCGGGAGTAGGCACGCGTGCTCTCTCCAATCCACCTCTTCGGTGCTCTGCACATCGACGATAAGATTCCGCCTCAAGTTCTCAATCATATCTGGTGTGACGAGGCCAAGGTCCAAAACGCATTTCTCCACCGAGCCGTAGGTCTTCTTTATCCAGCCCAGCATCTGTACCATATTCGCCTTCCTGATTTAATGTCAGCTTTGCTTCAAAGCCGTAGTGACCCCTCCGTATCCGGCGAACGTAGTAAGATGACCAAGGTTGGAGTGAACAGGGGGCGGTACTTACTTAGCCAGGACCATCCGTCGGGCGCCGTCGGGGTCATCCTTGAATGCCGGTTCTTGCACGAGATGGGCGATGATCTCCTGATGCCGTTCCTTGAGGCCCAGATCCGTGAGGCTGTACTCGTGTGCAACAATATCGTCGTCCACCCCACACAGAGATAGGATCAGGGCACAGATAACACCTGTTCTATCCTTCCCCGCTGTGCAGTGGACAAGAAGCGGCGTAGGAGGCGAAGTCTCACTAGCGAGATGCGTAATGATTTGGTGATACGGACGCGAGTCATTCAAAGGCGCCGTAGCTGCCGTTAGCATAGACATATAGACTTGTGCGAATCCCTAGGAAACGGTCAGATCTGCCATCGAATCCAGATAAAGCCGAAGCACCCGCGAACTCCATCGATATATGTGCAGGCACTCCGGCAGAGGGATTAACTAGAAAAGCCGTACGTACCTCGGGCCCATTGCCGTAGTTCTTAAACCGCAGTGCGACGGCCTCGGGCGAGTAGTCCTCGTGGCGGAAGACGGGGGCGAAGATGCGGCGGGCGCCCTCCCACTCCTTGACGGGGCGGTTGAGGCCGTGCTTGTTGCCGCGCTCGAACTCCTGTTCCGAGCGCAGATCGTAGACATGCGTGATGCCGAGCCGCCGGAGCCGGCTCACGCCCTCGTCCGTCGTCCGCGACGGCTCCGCTGACCGGAACACCAGGCCGCGCCGGACCACCTTCCCGGGCTGCGATGCGATCGGGTACCCGCCGAGGTCGCGGAAGTTCGGCAGGCCCGGGATCTCTATGAAGGGCGGGTTGGGTAGTGGTGTAGTGGCTCCCATGGCTATGGCGCCCCTTGCTTGTGCAGTTGGAGCCGATATCGGAGAGAGGGGTGGCTGGATAGAATATCTATGACCAATACGATGTGAATAATGGGAAATTCTCTCCCGATGTAAGCGCTCGTGAAAAATATAAAAATGTTACCTCAGGTGGTCCTTCAGCTTCCCGATGGTCAACATTTCGTGTTTAAATACTTGAGGATTAGGCAGATGTGTGGCCGCGAGCCAAGCGAAAAAGGAGGGCGTAGATTGGGCAGTTGCGAAGTACCTGTTACTAAACCTGCATATTCACACTAGCCCCTCTCGTCAGGAATCCCAGAGGCGTTCAGAACATGATAGTCGTATCAACTCCCTAAACACCAATATAGTCAATAACCATGGCAATGGAAACATTCGTCACCAGCGGGTCCTACCTTGACCTCGCCTAAGGTTATGAGCGGTTATGCTTTCTATCAGTCTCAAGAGGCTCTTGGTGAGTGCAGGGCGCCACGGCAACTAGAACATCTATCGCCAGGCTGGAGTACAATAATAACAGCGCGGGACGTAGGTAGTTCCCTCCTGCTTACCATCGATTCCGAAGCATTGGGCGAATGACTCATCTCTTTTTGGTACTATAAGGGGCAGTGGTAACTGACTATTTACGCCATCGATTCTGGAGGCATTAGGGAGGATAGCTGAGATAACAAAGGAATGGGTGAGACACCATCGAAGTGGCTTTTTCGGGCCTCGGGCATCGTTTCTCTTAGTACATCCTATCCCGCTGGCTCGGTTTTCCTCGCCCCCTTTTTCCAATCTTCACTTTAGATATAGGTAAGATATCCGTTACCAACACAATTCAGCAGCTTCCGTTGCTGAGTCCGTGAGTATCAAGATAGTGATTCAGGGATTCCTGCCATTAGAATTTGAGGAAGACCTTCATTATGTAGATTGTGCCACGTCTTATATAAGGTGTAGAAATGCTCCATGGACTTCACGCCCCGAGGGTTCCATGAAGGGGTCACCGCGAATCTAACCCATTTATTCCATGCCAGCCGGCTCCTATGGAAAGCCTGCACTCTCCCTTGAACGCCATGCTCAAACCCTGTTAAGCAGTTCTAACTAACCCTCCTGACCTACGGAGATCCGAAGATCGAGGCGTATCTATCCTCGCCCTCTAAATTCCTTAGCCCATGAGCTACCCCCGAATCTCAAAGAGTCGTCAGCATCCCCAGTTCATCAGAAGTACTTCTGCGTCTGCGCAAAATGCATGCCAGCCGCGAAATGGAACAGCTTGGCGGCAACGATCATGCGGTCCTGTTTCGAGTACTCGACGAGGCGATCATAGAGCTCTGCAAGCGGGAGCACGACACGCTGGATATGCTCGCCGTCCTCGAGCCTCTGCAACGGCATTCCATCATCCCCCCCACCACCACGCCACTCAGTCTCGGGCAGATCCGCCTCCACCATGACGAGCTGCATATTGGCGCTGGTCATGCCGGGGTCGGCGGCCTGCAGTGGACTAATACTCACGACGCGGCACTCGTAGCCGGTCTCCTCCTTGAACTCGCGCACGGCGGCCTGCTCGGGCGTCTCGTCTTCGTCGACGAGTCCGGCGGGCCACTCGACCGTGTAGGCGTCGAGGGGCGGGCGGTACTGGATGACGACCATGGTGGACGCGGGGCGCGAGGGGTGCAGCAGGACGTTGCCCATGGCGACGGCGTCGACGCCGGCGCGGCCGCGCGTCTTGCGCGCCGCCACCTCCCACGTGCGCGGCTTGCCTACCTGGTCCACGAACTCGACCTTCCGCAGTGTGACCCACTTGGCCTCCTCCGTGCGCAGCTCCGACACCTTGGTGATGACGGGCTCTTGCGTCTTCTGCGACATGGTGAAGGAACGATGATGGTGGATGAAAACGGAATGGGGCGGCGGATGTCCAAATGAGGGGAGAGCTTGTGATAATGGCCTGGTCACGGAAGAGCCCCGCAGTGAACAATGTCGCCGCATATGATAATGCAGCCTACTTCGACGACCACTGGAGCGAATACGTGAATGGGAAAGTGACGGGCAGATCAAGGCTTGCCGTTTCTGGGGGGGGGGCAAAGCCGAGTGAGCCTGCGCCTGGACGAGATGCTGGATATGTAACGTTAAGGAACTTGCTGAGGTTTCCAAATGCTAGGTAGGTGTACAGACCTCCCTGGGCTGCAAAGTATCACCGGCGTTTTCACTATCCGTCCCCCTACATTTACGTCATTTGTCAGGTACATACATATAGTATCCTTACATAACAGCACATGCACCTCCCATTACTCTCTGGCGGGATTATTGCAGTTAGTGGCACACCAACCCCCCATATATCGAGAAAGTCCCTGGCTTGATTGGCTGGCATAATAAATTATGTCGAGACATACCAAAATTGCCTCTAGATACGAAGTTACAGGGGTAATTTCAGTTAGTTACTTCCACCCGCCCACTATTTCCCAAATACGGCTAGGATGTAGCTTCCCATACAATTTGTATCGGAAATAATATCAGGGCAACATTATCAACATTAACAATTATCGTAGGCTTTACCCCCTTACTATCTTATGATAACTAACGCGATTTTAAAGTAGTTGGAGCCATTTCCCCGGTTTTCGTTAGATATTAAAAGCAATGCTTAATATATCAGGAAACAACGCCTTCTGCTTTCCTCGCCGCTGCTTAAAGCTGCCGAACGCCTTCAGCAAGGGGGATAGGATAAAGCGTTGCTTTGAGAATGGTGGGAAACGGCAGAGGAATTAATGGGGGTGGTCGCTGTTCCGGACGTTACGGAGGAAGGACGAGCACCGCGCGCCCTTGCAACCTTTTCGTATCTCTCGGGCCCCTACCACGCTATCGCGCTCTTCCTTGTGCAGGGCGCGCCGCTTCGTTGCTGTACGCGAGGAATCGGGGGAGGGGGGCTATGCCGGTGACTGTCTCATGCCCACCATCCTCGGCGAGGAATCTACTGGCGATGTTTCTCACTGGCGCGAAGCTCAACAACCCGAATATGACTCTAGTGCTGAGCACGCGGGAAATCCCGGATAGCGTCGATGTGGCTCTATCGTATTCCTTGTATTGGAAGTTCGGTCCGTAGTCCTTGCCGGTGCTTCTACGCAAGCCCCAAGTCTTATGCACGACGAGCCTGGTCGTCGCCGTTATATACGGCTGCGTAGGACGATGGCACAAAGTTACTGGTAAGCACTCGCGCAATCGCAGCCTCGTTCGAAGTCATCCTTAGCGGGTGAATGCACTAGAGTAATAAGTAGTCATTGTATGTCCTCCGTGAGTTGGTCTCGGTTTCCTCATGCGCCGCGACGGTGCTTTGGATCGCCCGTGTTCTATCCATCCAGCGTAGCGATGGTGTAGTCATAACCGTTAGAAAGCTGGCTAACTTAATGGCTAAGCCTCTCCTGCTATTAAGCCACGTTACTTCCTCTTAAAGGCCCGTATTTAAGGAGATCGTGTGTTAATCCTCCATCTTGCTGCTCGGGGCTTTCACAAGCCCAACCGTACCGCGGCTGAACAGGATCCAGCCCGTTGTGCTTGAGTTGATGGCTCTACTTGTCTGATTAGCAGAGCTCTCGTCCTCACTGTCACCTAGAGAGGATCCAGGGCTGAAGGGCACCCTATTACCATGAGCGTCTCGGGTTTGAAAGGGGATACCCCGGCGAAAGAGCGGCTGTGGCGTCCTTTAGACAAATTTTTTCCCAGGACCATGGAGCACCTCAAAACATTCCACAGCAGCCACCTACGGACCACCGGTATCTGCCTTGTGGGCGGCGTTAACCGGGACGAGAAAGGGCGGAAACAGGAAGTCCAGACCCGAGGCAGTCACAGAGCGAGAGAGCTGTGGTGGTACTGAACAGAAGCGAGAGACCGACCCAAGTTTAGCTCTTCAAGCCGTATGATGACGACCAAAAGCTTAGCGCCATAGGCGCCTTGGTAATCCATCGGCCCCATCTTCAGCAAATTACAATAATGTATATTTAGGCTGATTATGTGTCTAGGCTGTGCAGTGCAGGGAGAGTCCAAGTCCCGTCGCGCTTAGAACACAGGTGTCTCACTTTACGCCCGGGATCCGCGGTCGGCGCATCAAGACATCCGAGTGGTTGCGGCGTACGCCCTATCACTGAAACTTGGATATCGATTTTCACGAGACTTGTCGAATGATGAAGCCGGGCTGTGGCTCGGTACGTGGTCGGTCTTATGCTAGGTCGGCTTCTCTCTGCCTGTTTCTCAATATGACCTTTATGCAATCGACGTTATCCACGCCCGTCGAGTTCCGCGAATCGTCTTTGCATTTCCAGACTTCCTCGATATCTTGCCTGATTCGCTGGAGCGAGGGAAGATGCCGGACTGCGTACATCGCATCGACTCTGTCGCAGACGAACTGCCGCAGTTGACTGTCGATCGTCTCACAGCCGGCGGTCCAGAGAGGCCAGACGTGACCGGAGAGAATCGGAGAAGATAGCTTGACTTGGCTGAGGTGATATAGACAACTTGTGGCATGCTTCAGAGTCAGGGGATTCGGCGCGCCTACGTTGCACCATACTCGATAGAGGTAGATGAACGCTGCATGCTTATATGCTTGGACAGTGTGCTCAATATCCCCTTCGGCGGATTCTCCTAGTGCGTAAAGTGCCTCTTGAATAGAGAAGCCTTCAGCAACTGCATCACTCCCGCCCTCTCCCTGCATCCGGCTGATCCGGGCGACGATCTGCAGAACGGTCGTCAACCCTTGCATAGAAGGTATACCTTCGATGGCGATGTCTCCAATGGGGAACCGCTGCTTATCCAATTCAAGTAACGGCCTTGTCCCCCGAGAGACTGACGCTAGGACATCATGGTAGAAGCAGAGGCTGAGTAGGAATGACGCGCTCGCAGTGTTCCATGTATGGGTCTTACCACTGCCCGTAATGATAGCCTTGGCTCCAGATAAATGGTCTGCTCTTGTGTCGATGGCGAAGAGGCGGTCCGATACCTGTAGCAAAAGTATCGTCGCGAGAGAAAGTTCGGGGTCCTGGGATTGGATCGACTGCCGCAAGGACGAGATTGCCAAGACTCTGTGGTGGATGGCAGATGTTTGAAGAGATTGGTCTGCTCTGAGAACGGCTAGGTGGCTGGCTGCCATTGAACACACAGCAGAACGCAGAGCACTTGATTGCATCATCATGGGAGTTAGATGTATAAGGAAAGGGTTCTGAGAACCAGCAGTCATAGAAACTACCGTCGCCAGGGTTGTCGTCCAGTGATCCAGAAGGCACTGATCAGCTCTTCCTATACTAGGCGGAAGATACGACGGGTTGCGGGTGATCACTGGGCTTAATGAATTCCGTAAGTCTGCTAAACTCGACGCGGTGACAAGACTAGAATCGCTCCTTGCGGGCAATTTCGACTTGCTCGTCCACCTCCTGCCCGAGGCTTGGGGTGTCGAGGGGCCTTCGAAGCTGCGCCACTTTAACTTGACGCCGTAGCCTTTGCATGGCTTCTGAAGTCGCACACATCGACCACAGTAGGGCTTAGCCTCGTCGCATTTATATCCATCTTCTCTGCATGTGAAGCATCCAGTCCGTGTTCTCGTGAACCCCATGTTGGGAATCGGTTTGAACTCTCTACAGCACCTTGGATCAAGAATGAGTAAGTTGAAGTGTTCGTTCGCCGCACAGAGCAAGCCATCGCTAAGTGGAGATGCCAAGTACGACGCGTTACTTAGCTCGCATGGGATGACGCTGCTTAACCACTGCCGGGGATTCTAGACTTCGCTCGTTATGCTGGGCACCGAGTTAACTAAAACCTGCCGAAGACCGCTAGAGTTAGTGCTGTGGGTCAAGTCTGAGGGGATGGGACGCCATCAACCAGGTAACCCCTATCGCCGGGCATCCTAACGCCCCCTTCAAGTCATGAGTATCGCTGAACCACTTGATATAAATCTATGAGAACAGACCAGACAGTAATTGCACAAGCAGTAAGACATTATCTTATTTAAGAGTTATAAGATGAATAAGTGGTCAATGGTAGTGACGGGCTGGAGTTGGGATTCGGGAGCTATTTAGTTCCATGTCCCGGGTACCGATTAAGAGTCCGTTTGGCAGAGAGACTAGCAGAGCGACCTGTTCGCATTAATTCCGCCTAGGGAAAGGGGTAGTCGACACTATAGCCTTATCTCTTGATATATCGTGGTTGTGGACGTTCCATGGGCGCTTTTGAAATCACCCAGTTAAGACACCTGGGAAATGCGGTTTATACATGAGATGAGGGCCCGTAGCTGCATACATGTTTACAGTAGAGCTTTTTAAGCCTCTTCAAATTCCATGCCACGGGTTACAAGAGCATTAATACCAATGGGTAGGCACTGAGCAGATTGGTAAACCAGACCAAAACAGATCACCCCTGAAATCCCAGAGCAGTCCTCTCACACATCATACATCGTGAGGATATGTGCATCTTTGTTAGATTCTGATGAATCCCAAAACGACTAGTATGCTTCTCACAGATGATCATTCTGAAGCTAGATCAAGAGTAGATATGCCAACGCATCTTCAAGCCCATCTCAAACCATAAGCGCAATATGCTTCAACTCACTGCATCACAACCGCTAGTTAGCAGCTGAAACACGATCATAAAATCGCACACCGAAATCCCGGACCCTCATCAGGCGGCCTGGGGAAGGGGAACCACTCACTTCTGGACCTGCTGCCCGACCTTCATGGGCTCGTAGACGACCTCCTCGCCCTCGTCTCTGCCGAGGTTGAACTGCTCGGCGCGCAGGGCCCTGGCCTGCTCGGCGAGCGCGGGGATGGGCGCCAGATCGAAGTCGCTGCTGAGGTGCCAGAAGAACGTGCTGCTGATGCGGACTAGCGGCCGGTCTGGGAGCGCTTGCTTGCGCTTCTCAATTACATCGAGGGTCTGCTGGTTCACGACCACCTCATGGTCTGCGTCGATGAGTGGGTTCTTGTTAGACAGCGCATCCCGGAAATCTGGCGGCACATGGGTGATGTAAGTACTCACTGCGGACCGGTTAGCTTCTTGGCAAGTCTAGTTGGAGAACGGTTCGGGAAGTAGCGAGACTGAAGAAGGAGACAGAAAATTTACGTACCAGCCTGCTTTGATAAGTCCTCCGGTGAGGTGTTCTAGCTGCTTGCCAGCCTGCACGAGGAGATAATTCCCTTCTGGGATCTTAACGGGGATCTTCTTCCCTGTGTTACGCGCCCAGATGTCTATCATACACAGGTCAATACCTTGGTCTTAAAAGGGGAAGTGCGGCTAGCATCTCTCTGGCCAATTTCTACGGAGAGGGGCCAGAGATCAAGGCCAAAGAAGCCATCGCAGCCAGTTGAGCTAGGACTTACTGCGAACATGTCAGTTTCAGCATCCAAGGACTAGAGAATACTGTGTCGGAGACGGAATATCCTCTTATACGTACCGTAACCCAGGATACCGCGACCGACCGTGAATGGTCAGGAAATTTAGATCAGTGTGGAAGCCAGCGAGGATGGTATCTTTTTTGCCGTACTTCACCAAGTCCGAAGCTGTTGGCGCGAGCAGATGGGGACTAGAAGACAGGGTAAGTATATTGTTCCAAAACACCTAGAAGATATGTAAGCGCGACCGACTCACCCATATCGGCCCGCATCCGTGAAGGTCGAAGCCGGCAGCCCCAAACCGACGGCAGCCATCTCCGCGAGTCCCGAGACGCTAGCAAAAGATCATCATTAGCACAACAGCAATTCCACGCCCTTGAAGCGGGAAAAGGGAGGAACGAGGTGCAAAAATTGGCACAACTCAACCGTCGACATACGCGCTCTTCATGGAACGGCCCCACTTCTCCATGATGGGGGTCCAGCGGCCCCTGATGGCCGGGTCGGCAGGGACGACGTTCTCGGCGTTGAGGGCGGGGAACTGGGTCTCGTAGGGCGGGACGCCGTCGGCCATGCGCCAGAAGAAGCGGCACTTGGGGTCCGGTTCGTGGGCCGAGACGTCGAGGGGCCGCTCCTCGGGCGCGAGGCGGCGGATGACGTCGAGGCAGGCGCCGTCGGCGGCGCACTTGGGCTTCTCGGTATTCTCGAGCGTGACACCGACCTGGAAGCCGAGCTCGGGCCGCTCGTCGCGCCGCAGGGCCTCCTCGGGCTGCGCGAAGTAGTCCTCCAGCAGGTCTAGGAACGTCGCGTTGTCCGCCTCCGACACCCGCGAGTCGTGCAGCACCAGGGCCCCGTACGTGATCAGCGCCCGCGCCGCCTTCGCGCACTCGGCCTGCGCGGCCTCGGAGTCCCGCGGGCCCTGCCTGAACACGTCTAGGTCGATGATGGGAAGGTCCATCGGGAGGTCTTGCGTGCCGCCCGTCATTTTGTTCTCTCGGAGGCTTTTTCCCCTTCCCCGCAGTTTTCCTTCCGCAGTTTTCCTTCCTTGTCAAGGTCCTACCCCGTCAACCGACAAAATGCGGAAAGCACTCTAACGATAGGAGGCAACTCAAAAAAGACGTTCTAGTCAGAGGACAGACCTCAATATCTGTCTATTTGGCGCAAGAAAGCTCGTACCAAAGAAAAGTAATATCACAAACCAAGTGGTCGATGTCTCTCGCAAGGTCGGGTTGGCTGCATTGGATATGGTTAATGGCGGCAAAAGCAAGCCGACGGTCACCGGCGCACTTTCTTATACCTACCTACCTGTTATGCTATAGTATGTAGATCACACACACAATACGACCTTGATAGCGAACCGCCGCGTCTAGAAACCACCTAGAAATTCTTGGGTTTGGCGCTACGGGTGATACTTAGGTCGCACGACAGAGGCTCCACAGGCGTCACCTGTTTGCATAGCCAGAAGTCAGAGGGCAGTGCCAGCCATAGCAGTTGTCCGCCATCGACGGTAATACACGCACTTTGATTCGTCCGAAAAGAGAGGTCATGCCCCGATAGCCCCCAGATAACTTGGATCCGTAAGTGGTTGTTAATACTCACACAACCTCTTCAAATTCCCTCCCTCCCTAACCTCGATTATTACGTAACAAATATATGTGCATAGCGTTCGAAGGTCACGCAAGTCCCGTATTTTCTCCCTATTACGCACAACAAGGACGGCAGCCAGATGAAGATCTTCCGGGCGATCCACTTCGTAGATATGGTGCCGATACGCTAGGTACGTAACACACGTACGTAACGCACTCATGGCTAACAGCTTGCGTGACTCGTGAGATCGGCCGCCGCAGATCTCGTTACGAGATAGGCGCGGAGCCGGAGGGATCTCGGGGTAGCTAACCTACAACCGAAGATCTGTATGCGATTGCCCTCGCTGCGTTAAATACTACAGCAGGTACGCAAAAAGATTTACGGACTAAAGGTAACCATGTGTCGGTATCTATATACTTAGTAGGTATGCATGTGTTTCGTACACAGATAGGTATGTTGTCATTAAGAGGTACCTGTAGGCCATAGCCGATTACGAGGTACGACAGGACAGACCCGCTTCGACACTTCTGCAGTCGATCGCATAAAATAGGTATCTTACGAGATAGGCGCGGCTACGACGCGGACTCGATGTGAGACCGGTCCGGTTGGGAATCATTCCGGGACACAAATTGCCGTGCAATCCAGCGAGGTAACCGTCTGGCGGAACGGACCTGCACAACATGCAATGGGGCGGTAGGATGAGAAAAGCACAAGCGGGAAAACCTGCTTATCATGTTGGAATCAAATTCGTAGTATCTGTTTTGCCCCGATTCATTAAGGAATACATGCTGCTATCAGCTCTACCTCTACCTGTCCTAATCCCGAGAGAGCGCCAAGAATGTCATGCATTTTACTCTTCTTTTTGGACTTGAAATCCCCGAGGCGAGAACCTCCCTTGGCAGTCTCTACTGTAAAGGAACCACAGCCGGTTGGTATATATCGTAAGAAATGATGCTGATGTTTCTTTTTGCTCCCATACGCCGTGTCGGATGCCACTGTCCGACAGATTCCAGGAAAGGTTACCCCCACTGACCCCAGTTGCCCTCTGCAGCAACAAAAGCGCTTCCGGGTTGCATCACGTGACTGCGTAACATTATGGATACACGGCCCAAAATTCTGTAGAATGCGGAAATATAACGACTCAAACTGGTTTCGTAGGTAATCAACAGCAACAGAAAAGCGGCCGGAGATCATCAACTGCGTCCCGGCGAGGCCGTGGGTCGGAAGCTTTCAATGTAAGATCCATGTGATATGTCTTCAAGTCTTACAGAGTTCCAACTTCCTTTGTCGAAGACGATGTAGCCTAGTAGGTAATATCCCGCTTGGCCGGGATCGGCGGCGGGGGCTTCTTGGCTCTGCTGGGTGGCGGCGGAGGGGCTTTCCTTGCGTTGGGCATGGTAGCCAAGCCATTGTTGCTTGTAGTCCGGCTCAGGCTGCCATAGCTGGTCGCTGGACTCTCACAGCGATCGTAGTCCGGACTCCCGCTGCTAGCGGTTGTGTCATACTCGTCGGCGAAAACATCCTGGCTCGAAGAACTTTGGTTCGTAGAGACTCTGTTCACGGGCTTAAGGTTGTTACGCAAAGATCCCATGTTCGTAGGCGGGGGAATGGTAGTCCTGGGCCTCAGAAAGTTGTTATCTGGCGGCGGCAACGGCGCCTCACGATAGGCAGACGGACGCCCGGATGGAGGCTCAAATCCGGCGGCATAGGTAGACGCCCGGGCGATAGTCGGGCGCGGTGGCTCGGGGGTAGTTGGACCGCTCCCACCTTGGCGACCAGATCGGACGGGAAGTCGCGGAGGCTCTGGGATGGGTTCATCGTCCTCGACATCATGGCGGCTCGCCCAGCGCTCCGTACGATCGTTGCGCTCCGAGTGCGAATGGGCGGTGTTACTCCGGGAGCGAGTTAGGCGGCGGGATAGACCGTGCTCGGTTCTAGAATTCCCGTTCGACATTCCCCGCCCGGCCGCCCATTCCTGGCGGGTACGGCGGAGCTCCTCAGCACATCTCTCGTGGTAGTCGAGTTCGGCATCGAGGAAGTTGGTCAGGTCACGGATCGCTTCGGCCTCTGCCTCCCGAATGTCTTGCATTCTACGGAGGACGTCCTCGTTGGACTCTTCGTATTTGACTTTTGCAGCTCGAAGTTCATCTTCGAGTCTGAAGTCCTCCCGCCTCGCCTTCTGCATCTTGGCACTACTGGCGTCGTAGCCGAGTCGTCGGTTCTCTAGCTTCTTACGCGCGGCCTGGGAAGAAAGTGTTAGTACAAGTCCACATGACCACGCTTTGGGCTACAGTAAAATCATGGGGCTATTTAGGGGACGGACCTGGTACTCCTTCATCATTGCAAGCTGTCGCTCCAACCCCTCAAGCCAGCAAGATGTAGCGTTGGCTACGTAGGCCTCCTGGATTCCGGCGATTCGTTCATTTGCCCTACCCATTGCTGTTTGGTTGATTTATGTTGGCTATTATTCGTTGTCATGGGACCTCTGCTGCGAGGGAGGCACTTACCGATCAGGCAGTTTCCGTATTCCGAGTCCGGCTCGAAATCTTCACCGTGGGCAATCATGGTCCTTCCGAGGTAGCTGACCGGCAGGCCCTTCTCCTTATCCTCGAAGTTCTCGCCGCGTCTCGACAACGATTTCGTATAAGCGTTCATGGATTTCTGAAGACGCTCCATACCTATTGACAGCCACTGTTGTTAGCGCTTGATACGTTGCCTAGATGATGTGATATGACTGCGTACCATCGCTCCGCAGAGCCATCTCCGTCTCAAGCACCCTGAACTCGTCAGAATGGCTGGTCTTGGCCTCCTGTCCCATCTTCTCACCCGCCCATTGAAAGGCACGATCCATCTTCTTTGTGAAATTCATTTTGGCGAGTCGTCTCGAAAATAGTTCAACTTCAAGTGACTGTACAAATGTTTTCCCAACTCAATTGGAAGAGTTGGTAGAAATAACAAGCGTTTTGACGAGGGGGATGGGACGTTTTTGACATGAGGGAGAGCTCGTGTCAACTGTTGATCAACCACCGCAGATCGTCCGTTTAACAGAGTGGCGGTGCTGTTAACCTGGACTTCCCTAGACTTATCCACTTGTGCCAGAATGCGATTCGGCCGCTCCAGAGGGTCCAAGAGAGTCCAGGGGGGTTGGGGTGTGTGTGTGGGGACTGTTGGCTAGAAACGTAGATCAGGACCCCTGGGAACTATCCCGAAATTAAAATGTACGAGCTGGTCGGTGATAGTCAGACTATCGCGTTGTGTGGGGTGTGGAGAGACAGTGGGCGATCGTCTGTGACAGTCGCACCTGGCTAGGGTTAAAGCCGCCGGTCGATGTAAAATCAAAATGGTTCTGTGAAGCTGGGATGTCGAGCAAGCAACATGTGTAATCGTACGACTATAAGCTACAAAGAAAAAGCATGGGGTTTGGGTGCGTGGCAGAAAGTTCGTCGTCGATTCAGCACGAGGAAAGTGATTTAAGTATTGTATGTACTAAATACCTATATGTATGTACTTGTTAACCAAGCAAAAAACAAGTCAACACATAATGATTCAGGGGCTATACCGGATGACAGTCATAATCGATAACCATTGGCATTGTGGCTCACGGTACAGACGAATATTATTCAAAAGGGGGGTTGGGTTGGGTACATGTCCTTGGAGGAAGGTGGTTGAATTCACCACTTGAATATTCGTACTCCCTCGGAACGCTGCTTCGTATATTTGATGGGTAGCACGTATTAGTTACCTGTTCGGGGTAAGCGCTCCGGACAAGGACTTCCTCCCATTTTACTTGACATTCTTACCTTCCACGTTTTCATAAAGTGTAACGGGAGAAATCTTGAGAAGACTTGAACATGTCCATGTCATTCCTATCGGCTCACTGTATGGTCTGCCTTAGTATCCGGGTGTAGTGCTTGGGGGATTTGCTTCCGTGCCTTCAGCAAATTGTTGTCTAGAACTCCACGTCGGATAATGGCTGTTGCCCCTGAAGTGCATGTACAGGACATTAATGCAAGATTTACACCCTTGTAAAAACAGAATCGGTGTAGTTAATTAGTTCCCATTGGCTAAAACGGCGTTATAACTGCTATTTCGGGACAGTCTCGCGCGTTACGGGGTACTAGGTACGAAAAATAGTACCCCCTAGGATGTATGTATATTTTGGTTGAACCGATACCTATCACGACCCTAAATTTTTTAACGGCTGTAAGTCCGCGTGTTCAAACCATTCATTTTCGCTTTAAACCTTAGAAGAGAGGTAAGGAATGCCGCCGATGGAGTCTCAACGACATTTAATGGTGGCCATTAATTATAAGTTAGCTGCATCATGGCAATGCATGGTTGCAGTACCTGCAGGGGCCAGAGGGGTCCCCACTGCGTAGTGGTTGCATAAGCGGGACTTGGGCTGCAATCAAACAGCCTCCGGTAGCTTGGTTAACGTTACTCGACAAAGCTTCCAAACCGGCCTATTCCATCCCCCCAAGCCAACCAGCTTACCTTTTCTTTGCGAAGCGCTTTGAGGGACTGGATGTACAAGTGCCTTGACGCCAATTGATTGCCAGTCGATCGCGACCATTCAAGACGACACGAAACAGGAAAGTTAAGCTCGTATTCGCTAGCCGCTCTTCATTGGAATCCGGGGTGAGCGCCAAAATATTTGAAGCGGTAGCTTCCCGATTCCCTGCGACGGAACGGAGTTGCTGACGTCTCCCCTATGGCACTTAAAAGTCCGGTTCCGATCCTCCCAACCGCACGGGTTATATTGTGCCACTTTGGGGTTCTTCGTCCAATATCCTTGATGCATTGTTGGACACATTTCCTCATCTGGTCAGCCCCCAAAAATGATCCGCAAGCCATAGGCGCGCCACACTCCGGTGGGATAACCCCTAAAACCCCCGTTGATCGATCGCACCAATGTTCCATCGGGATGGGCGTTTCAAGCCTTCTAGAACACCGTTTTTAGCTAAAGCGAGTAGCTTGGGCCCGGCCCACCGTCGATGATCTCGAATATCCCAATTTTATCAGGAGCGCGTAAGGCAAGGGCACAATTACCTTCCGATCGTAAGAAGGACGTCGATTGGCGCATCTTCAATTCTGACAATGTGTCGATCGCAAAAGTCAGGTACTCATTATCTACTTTGCAAAAGCCCTTTCTTTAAGTATCATTCACCACTACAATAGGCGCTCATCCCATTCTACGGGGGGGGGGCG